>JAKGSA010000346.1:10606-181224 GCA_033558755.1 Philaethria dido | reverse complement strand
CGCCAGGCCGTTTTGCACTATCTGCGTTGGGCTGCCATCCTCGTCACCGAACCAGACTTTTGTGCTTAGCAGGAGGGAATTGCTTAGTTGGACTTCTGCATTTTTTTTTATCACTTATTACCTAAATCTTGATGTATTTTATTTGTATGGATTTCTTTCTAAATATTTGGTTTTGTATTTCACTGAAATTTTAGCATTTATTATTATTTATAGCAAATTTTTGGTTTGACGTGAAAAATTTTGACGTTCCTTGACAATCATTTTCTTTTCATCATACATATATGTATTTTACGAGATTTGAATCTAGTACTTTCGCGTAACATCTATATCGTTTATCATTATACATGTTTCAAGGTCTCTGATGTTTAATGAAACAAGGAAAATTCTATTTTAAAGCCTTTACGCCCTGTCATTTACATTTCAACTGAGCCATAATACGATAGACAGCTTCCAGACTTTCAACTACACGCTTTTCAAAGATAGCAAGGGAAAACAGCGAGAACCTGGTGTTCCGTTGTCAATTTTCCGCCTAAACAACGCCACGGTGCGCTTTGTCTTTCCAAAGCGTGGAAATGAAAATACTTTAAGTATCTATCGAGTGGGAATTTTAATTACAACCAATCGTGTTTAAAACCAGACGGTATCCCTGCGCTTCAAGATAAATATTATTTAAAAAATATTTTATTTTTCACAAAGTGGTGGCAGTCTCTATTTTTGATTTCTCATCGGTCACGTCGCTCGCAAAACTGAAACCAATTTCGCCATGATTAATGATTCGATACAAAAAGAAACTGGAAATGATTAATATAGCCCCTTTATGTCTTTAATGAGGTGGAAATCACGGTTGGTTACTCCTTAGAGGGCCCAACTTAGTACATCGTATTGTTTTCCGTGAAACAGCAGTTTAAAAGAATTATAACGATATTAAAATGAAAGAAATTAAATAAATTACCTAATATATATAATTATTAATAAAAAATAATCACTATATTCTCCATCTTATGTCCATTTCATGCATGTCAAATATTTCCCAAACAAATCAGGCTAACAAAATATTTTTGAATATTTCAATGTGCTATGATGCACGTGCTACTACTACTAAGTACTACTATAAGAGGTTCCTTATAAAAGAATTGTTGTTTTCTTTAGCGCTGCGTTGAGTTCCGCCACTCAGCACGCAATGCCTCAATTTGACGGAAAGTGGGTACGGAGTGTCTTAACACTAGGTTCCCTCTGCCTATCCTGCTATATGCAGGATACAGCGTGAAGCTATGTATGTATGTTTTTTCTTTAGCTTTTATTAATATTTAATACACCAAGAAAATACAATAAAAAAATAATTTAAATAAAACTTAAATAGTTTCTTTCCGAAAAGAGAGTCGTGAGGAAACAACGATATTTCACTTTTACTCTCCCTGAAAATGCTAAAGCAAGAAAAATATTAATGACACAAACAAACTAATATAGAACTACAAATAGTAAGAAAACTAAATATTTATTAAGCATATGTGTGTACGCTGTTTGACAGTTACGTAAGGCACTCTGAGGTAGTGCGTTATGTCGCCACTTTAATGATCAAGTCTCAAGCTTCGAGCCTTTCAGCTCAGCCTATTCTGTTTGCTTTTAGGATATAATCTCTTACTACTGGCTAAAACTGTATCATGAATATATTAAAATTTATAAATAAATTTGACTGCCTACTAAATTGCGACTTTAGCATATTTCTTTTTTCAGATGAAACTAAACGTTTTGCCAAAAATTTTAAAATATATTATGCGATCTTTGATTTTCACGACGTAGACGTGTAGACATTTTAAATTAAATTATTTTAACCGGATTAATCGCGTACACTTTAGTATTCGGAAATAAATTTCTGGTAACCCGACGTTTCAAGCACTATAGTACAAAATCAATGTGAAACCAATGGTAATGTGTAATATTTATTTTATTAATTTAATCTATTGCTAAGTATTACATTATTATAAATAGCGTTTTCTGCCCTTCTTCTCCATATAAACTTTAACTGTGCCAACTTTCATTCTCTTCCATCCTCACAATTATCTTCGAGATATTTTCTCGAGATTACATGCTGAGGTCCCATGGAATACACATGCGTAAATTTGTCTGTCCATCGTTAAATGGAAACGACACTGTTTCATTATTCTAAATCGAAGCAATATTAACCTAGCAATATTACCTAAGTAGTGCGAGGTCACACGTACACTAGCTGACTTTCATTTAAAATTTAAAAATATTAAAATACAGAAAGACAAACGGTAAAGAGACAAAACTCTTTAGCAGTTCCTTTACTTCTTTGTGTATTATGCCCATCACATTGCAGAAGGAGGAGGTTTTTTTTTTATATGAATTAAATTACATCCACGGGCTCACACTTGCCCGTGCCCTTTGTTTCTTTTTTAAATTTATTATTTATTACATTTGCAGCATACTTAAATAGAACTACTTAATTGTATCTTAAAACTATGGTGAGATCCTCACCGACTGACTTTTTTTTCCATATTCAGGACCAGGCGACAGTTATCAAAGCGTACATTTTTACTTTTTTCTCATATCGCTAAGCTTGCTGATCACGGCCCCCTTAATGGCGTCATCACGTTTGGCGATGGCTCTGATGGTGTCTGAGGCAGTGCTCAGCGATTGCCTTCCCCGATGCCCCCATCGCTCGACTGATAAAGTTGCCGATCGCATCACCACCATCGAAAAAGGAGGCTAGACTAGTGCTTGAAATTCAAATGTCGGTTTAATTACTTGCCATGTAATGTCATACAAATATTATAAACGTTTACTAAACACATGGGAGTAATATCAATTTTTCTTTTTTTTTTATGGATACCGGATGGCAAACGAGCAGAAGGACCGCCTGATGGTAAGTGGTTACCTTCGCCCATGAACATCTACAACACCAGAGATGTACTAGATGCGTTGCCAACCTAGAGGATACAGATGGAAAGGGAGGATAATGTAGTAGTCCGCTATCGGAACCACCACATTTTGGGGAAAGGATGGGTGGGAAACAATTAATTGAAAAGTAGAATATAATGGAAAATTTTGTTCAAAATAAATACTCTCAAGGCAACCTAAGCTTCTAAAATAACTTTTTATAACTTTATATTTTAAATTATATATTTTTAAAACCGCTACATCCAGCAACAGGAAACGGATGTGAAGTTTGTGGCAACTTGTTAATGCTTGCCAAGTTACCTCGCAGACTTAAGTACTATTACCTGGAGATTTCAATGTTCAGTTCAGTTTATTTCAGTTCTTCAGATATAGCGTTTCAAATTTGTCAGTGAAAGAAAAAAAACGTGATTATTAGCGAAAGTGATAGATAGATAGATAGAAAAAACTTTATTGCACACATGAAATGATACATAGAAAAAATTAAAATAATATAACAAATGCACAAAGGCGGCCTAAAATAATTAAAAAAATAAAATTGATCTCTAAAAAATGATCTAAAAAAATTGATCTCTTCCAGGCAACCCAACTGAAGGGATTTACAGATAAAATGTGATATGTGTGAGCACACACAATAATAAACTAATCCATAGTTTATTGATCTTTGCTCTCTGTTTTCCACTCCTTATAACATTTGCAACGCTTTTGAATTATAAATTTAAGGTAATTGAAAATTTAGCTCAAAAAGAAGACCTTAAAAAATCAAACACATCAAATAGTAAAATTATTACGAATAGCTCAAAAACAACTCTGATCTTAACGAAACTTAAAGAGGCCCACATAAGAAGCATCATATCAAAAGAAAAAAATTGATCCACCCAGTAAAAAGCTATGCAGTAACACACATAAAAAATACGGTCTAATTAAAAACAACCTTTCCTTTTTTTGAAGCCAGTTAAAAAACACAGTGACATCACTTCCTGAGCTTTAATGTAAATGGACATATCTAATTCTTCTAAAATCACAAGATGAGCATTTATTTATTTTTTTTAACTTCACGCTGTAACCCGCATGTAGCAGCGTAGGCAGAGGGAACCAGAGAACCGAGTGTTATAACACTCCATTCTCTTTCAACAATTCCGTTCCCCACTTTCCGCCGAATTGAGGCATTTCGTGTTGAGTGGCGGAACTCAACGCCGCGCTTTGCCTTGTTACCAAACCCAAGAAATGAAAATATTAAATTTTACGTTTCCTGTAGTGGGAATCGAACCCATAACCTGTCGCGTTTACAATCACACGCTTGTGCCTCTGCGCCACGACAGGCGACTAAAATATTACCGTATCAGATATCTTCTATTAGTCTTATTAATAAAAAAGACAAAAACTGTTGTAATAGTCACAAAAATATTCACTTTCAAGGTAAACAGTAGTAGGGGACAATTTAGTATTATGGGAGGTTGCGAAAGGTGTAGCGAGTAAATTACTGCAATCTATTTACGTGAGTGCAGAACAAGAGCTAACTGCCTCAGCGTATATTGAATGGACCCACCGTTTAACCAAATTAATTTAAAGGAATACCATACTAAAATCCTTATATACAAAGGCCAAAATAGTATATACCTTTTTACCTTAAGTTCATCTTTCAACGCATATTTTGCTACGTCATGTAAAGTATGGGAGACTTTGAGAGATTACATGCTGAGGTCCCATGAATAATAATACACATGCGTAAACTTGTCTGTCCATCGTTAAATGGAAACGACACTGTTCATTATTCTAAATCGAAGCAATATTAACCTAGCAATATTACCTAAGTATTCCAACTCTCAGTGTTAAATATGAATAAATGAATGGAATCTGGAATTTGGTATAGTTAAATATATATATACACACATGTTATTATATATCGTGTTATTTAAAAACTATATATAATAACATGTGTGGAAAATGGGGAACGGAATTGTTGTAAGAGAACGGAGTGTCTTAACACTAGGTTCTCAGGTTCTCTCTGCCTACACTGCTATATGCGGGATACAGCGTGAAGTTAAAAAAATATGTGTGATATAAGCTTTTGTGTAAATGAATATACACGCTGCCTTAGCAACATGTCACCCGTCAACGAGTCTGCTAGTTTGTATTATTTGTATTAATGCGCAGGTTACCAAGAGGCGAGAGAATTAGAGTTCTAGACTGAAAGAACCTATTTTAGCTTTGAAATCTACTCGAAACTTTACACTAATATAATTTCTATACAGAAATACACATAGATAAAATTAAAGGGATTTGTGAAACTTCGACGGGTCCTACGTACACGAGTACAAGTGCAAGAACCTGACTATGAGCCTTTTAAAAGTTCCTATAACGCATTCCATGACGCCTGTCGTGGCGCAGAGGCACAAGCGTGAGATTGTAACCGCGACAGGTTGTGGGTTCGATTACCACTCCAGGAAATGTTAAATTTAGTATTTTCATTTATTGGATTTGGTAACAAGGCAAAGCGCGGCGTTGAGTTCTGCCACTCAAAACGCTATGCCTCAATTTGGCGAAAAGTGGAGAACGGAAATGTTGAAAGAGAATGGAGTGTCTTAACACTAGGTTCTCAGGTTCCCTCTGCCTACCCCGCTGTATGCGGGATACAGCGTGAAGTTAAAAAAAATGTTCCTAAGATTGTTACTTTGTGATTATTCTAAGGATTTATTACTTAAAGGATCAACATAATGAAGAGTATATATGTAGTTATTTAATTTAATTAAACTGAATAATATTAATGAATAACCTCTAACAAGGCAATAGCCTACATAATCCTTTACAATGACGAATGGATTAACGACATTAAACGAATCAATCTAATATCGAGAATATTGCCAAGCGGTCAGCAAATTGCGTTGACTGCGCCCGTTTACTTGCCAAGTTGTACATAAACTTATATGATTTAGTTGACTAGTCTAAGACTGATAAACAAAATGTCCACTTTATCATATGTACATGTGTACATAAATGGAATAAATAGGTTTTTGAAGGGTCGGCAACGCGTAAGTGATGCCCCTGGTGTTGCAAGCGTCCATAGGCCACGGTAACCACTTACCATCAGGTGGGCCGTGTGCCTTGTTGCCACCGTCGTGGTATAAAAAAAAAATATAAATAAATAAATTCCTTTTATTCCGACAAATTCAACAAGACCATTATGGTATCAAAAATTTTGCACACTTTGTAAGCTTTACCTGTACCCCTTTATCTATCTATCAATATAAGAACTGAGGAGAAAAAAAAGGAAAGACCCGTTATGTTTCTTGCGCCGGTTCTTCTCAGGTCTGAGGCATTAAATTTAGTGAACCGGTGTTAAATTATTTGACGTTCAAAAAATGAAGCTTGTAACTTCTTACTTTGAATAAAATTATTTGATTTAAAAAAAAAACATCGTGCTTTGTCTTACCAAAGTGAAGAAAGCAAAAATTATTTAAATATAATCTTCGCCTGATTGGGGATCGAACCCACAACTAATCTTGCTTCACTTCGTCTAGATAGCCTTAAAATAAATATAATAGTTGTCCTAATTTTTGCAATAATTAAGTAAGAAAAAATCTTCAAGAAAATTACATTTGAAGTATTTTAGCCATCTAAATCTACAGTCGTAACGGTAATGTGGCGGTAATAGAAAATTGAATTCTAAGTTAAATTTCCTCGTAAATAAAATGACTCCTTCAACTTTAGTATTTATGTTACTGGAAAATATAAATTGCAGTAATATTGTAGAGTGCAATTGAAGTGAGAATGAGCTTCAAGTAATGGTATGGATTTTGTGATCTTTTTTCGTGTTTTCATCCACGTGCTGTACTTTATGGGGTTGTAATAGATTATAACACCTGTCGTGGTGCAGAGGCACGTGCGTACGGCTGTAAACGCGACAGCTTGTGGGTTCGATTCCCACTCCACAAAATGGAATTTTTCATTTCCTGGGTTTGGTAACAAGGCAAAGCGCGGCGTTGAGTACCTTCACTCACCACGCAATGCCTCAATTCGGCGGAAAGTGGGGAACGGAATTGTTGTAAGAGAACGGAGTGTCTTAACACTAGGTTCTTAGTTTCCCTCTGCCTACCCTGCTATACTCGTATGCGGGATACAGCGTGAAGTTAAAAAAAATAGATTATAAAAAAATACTACATCGGCGGCTTAATGTATACGCGAATATACATAATACATCAATGTGAATGTTTCATGCAAAATTTACTAAGCCGATATAGATGAAACTAAAATACATTAGAAATGTCGTATAGGCTATTTTATAAATATCTTTTGAAATTTGACCATTATGGTCAATCATATAGACATAATGATAAATATCTAATAAAGAAGTTATAAAAAATCATAAAAATAGCGTGTTTCAATAAATAAAATACATATAATATAATAAACATTTTTATTTGAACACCCATTATATATATTATGCCATGATTAGCATGTAACAAAACTTTGTAATCAAACATTTCCACTATTAAAAAACACCTCTAAATTACTTTTATCTAATGAATATTGTATTCGGTACTGGTTTTTCATACTTAAAACTATTTTTTATAAAAATCTATACATAGAGGATCTTATGAAGTGATCAAAAATAATAACCTTATACTAAAAACCACTAAGTTAATTATAAATAATTAAGCTATGATAATCTAAAATAATAAATTACCCCAAAATGGTTTTCCCTATTTAAATTTTATAATCAACATACACAATTATTCTCAAATATTTTATCAATTAAAATAATATTTCCACAAAGAAATAACAATAACAATTCCAATAAATTAATTCCAGTTTTGATAAAATAAATCGAATAAAATAACTACATTATACTTGAATCGATCTTTGCTTTTCGACCATATCAGTAACAACACGGGATCCTTTGTTATTGTCCTGTTCAGAAATAACTTTATTAATAAGATTGGCGCAGTCCTTGTTTTCAATTATACTAACATGGTTTCCTTCCAGCAGGTGTACTGTGACTGGGGCATCAGTGAATTTATCCAAACCGTAATTTTCTTCAATTATCAAGAACTGTGGTGTGTCCTTAGGGCGTAGTAAGATTATAGGTGCCTTCAATTTACTTATTTCACCTTGATTTAGAACCATTTGGAGACGGTTGTAGCATGCTGCCGCTACGTTAGTGATGAACTTTTTGCTGTAGACGGTACTTACTGGGCATATCTGTAAGGTGAAAAATATTTATATATATATGTATATTCTTTATTGCACTTTAAAATTACAGACAAGTTAATAGTAGAGAGTAGTAATAAGCAACGGTGGAATTATCTCTATAAGAGATATCTTCCAGCCAACCAGTAGATAGGGATGAAAGAAAAAATATAACAGGATGTCAGTCCGTACAAAAACAATTACGACAAACATCTAATATATGAGGTAATTAAAATTTCTTAGGTATGGTTTATTTATTATATTTAATAATCCTTACTAATATTATAAATGCGAAAGTAACTCTGTCTGTCTGTTACACTTTCACGCCTAAACCACTGAACCGATTTTGATGAAATTCGGTATGAAGATAGAATTAAACTTGGGAAAGGACATAGGATACTTTTTATCGCGAAAAAAATTATAGAGGGGGTTGAAATAGGGGATGAAAGTTTGTATGGAGGTTCCTTATTGTCAAACATAAAATCATGTAAGATTGTTTAACTGTTTACAACTTCACCACATAAACCACTTAACCAATTTTGACAAATAGTCTAGACCTTGGAAAAGACTATAGGATACTCCTTATCATATCGCGTGATATAACCGAATTTCACGCGGGGGAAGCCGCGGGCGGAAAGCTAGTTTATTATATTTTTTGACATTTTTCATTATTATATAAATACGTGAACAAAATCTTACAACCTCTTTCATGAAAATTGTAAGGATAAAACAATATGAAATATGACACGTAAAAACTAAATTGTAGAAAGAGGGCACATCGCAATATTTTGCATAATAATGGGTTAGAAATACATAAAGAATTAAATGAATATCACACAATATACATTTTCATATGGCTTTGCAATAGTTACTAAAAATTTAAATTTGAGATTTACTTAAGAATTTTTGTATAGATATTTTTTCTCTTAAAATTGCTAACAAGTAGGAACTTTAAGTGATCATTATCAGCATCTAAAGCCGTGTTTAGATTACATCTTCTATTCATCTTCATTGGATTTGAAATCACAGTAATGGCGTACTGTCAATTTTTTCACTACTTCACTATAAACATTTCATATTTAAAATAATTATTTTGCTATCATATTTCCTAAACGAATACGTGTCTTTAGATTCTAATAAATATTCCTCACGATCACAAAGTGTTTGACACATATGTTTATATAAAGTGACATATATTGCTGAGGCGAAGAAGATTTAACTCATCAACGGGGCTATTAGTACCGTGTAAAAATATCAATAATTAACTTACATTAGCAGTGTACTGAGTCCTTTCTTCAAATGACTCTATTTCATTGAGCTTATTCATGAGATCCCCAGTAATTTCATTGTTAGGAACAACGATATCTACAGTGTGGCAGAGAAGGCTGTTCTGCAGTTGTTTATCATTCTTCGTCGGAAGCAATATGGTCAGCAGACCGTAAAGATAATCAGGACTTCCGTCAATGCAGAATATTATTCCGTTGTGACCTGATTAGGAAAAAATATATATATATATTTATTTTTTTTAACTTCACGCTGTATATAGCCGTATTCCGTATATAGCGGGGTAGGCAGAGGGAACCAGAGAACTAGTTTTAAGACACTCCATTCTGTTTCAGCATTTTCGTTCCCCACTTTCCGCCAAATTGAGGCATTGCCACTCAACAGAGTGGCGGAACTCAACGCCGCGCTTTGCCTTGTTACCAAACCCAAGAAATGAAAATACTAAATTTTACATTTCCTGGAGTGGGAATCGAACCCACAACCTGACGCGTTTAATTATTATTATATTTATTAAATATTATAATATATTTATCTATACATATATGCGTGAAGCAAAAAGCATTTTCACGAAAATTTCGCGGACGCAGGAGCATGAAATTTGGCACACTTATAGTTTATATAGAGAAGGAGTGCAGAATGCTAACATTTTTTAAAAAAATAATGCATTAAAAGTATATTGAATTAATAAAATAAATTTTACACACACTACCATGGCTTGACATCCATGTCTATATAAGGTGACATATATATTGCTAAAGACAACGCGTTGTTAACGCATCAACGGGGACACTAGTAATTATTACTTTTGTTTTTTAAAAACAAAATTAAATTAGTATTTTTTTTTTGAGACACAAAACAGACAAATATTTTAGGATTTTTCATTGCGACTGCTATGTACGATATATATGAATTATACATTTTTGAATATATAATTAACTAGTAATTGATTTATATCTATGTGAAAAGACTTTTAAAAAATATGTTTTTTACCTCAATAATTGTTAAATAATAAACTTTGAGATATTTTGTTGTTACAATATTAACAACACCACACCAATTTTAATCCGTTTAAGCTACCTTTAAGCGTGATAAAGTAACTAGAGATTGTTTTTAACAATTATGATACAATATGTTATAGTTCGGTTTAAAGAACTTTATTCTCATTTCGACAAATCATTTACATGAGAAATTAAATTATATAACACAAGCAAATAGGCAGTGACAAGAGCGAATAACAAAAGAGTTAACATTATAAATCTCAAATCTCTTAATCATCTCTAAGTGCAGATTCAAGCCCCACACACATACACCCCACGATTACTCATTTTTTAGAAGTGAATAATCGCCGAGTATACATGAGCAAAGCCTAGACCTAAACTTATCGAATGATTTACAATTTTTAACCGACGGCGGCAAACCATTGTAAATATTTACTCCTTGGGAGGTAATAATTCCACTTCCATGCTTCGTACGGGTTCTTTGCAGGACAAGATCTTTTGCACGTCTAGTTACGTATTTGTTTTGATGGCCTTTCGTTTCAAAGGAAATTTCGGTATGAATCTTTTTCATCATAGTTAGGATGTCCTTTTTAAATTTAATATGCAATAAATATATAACGTAGTAAAAGAAACGTCTTACCGTCTTTCTCCAACAAATTTGCTAGTTTAAGCGTTGGGAGAGTGCCGAAACTGTATCCAAGTAGAATGTAAGGACTTCCAGGGCTCAGTCTTGTTTTGACAGTCTAAAAAAAATGTTTAATAATGTCAGTATTATTACAATTGTTTTAAAGTGATGAAATTTAACTTCTTCAAAAACATTTTGCAAAGAATTGTAATATGCAGCTTTATTTGTAAAATAAAAGTGGTATGTCAGTCAGATTTCTCTTTTACACGATACATTAACAATGATTGGGGAACAATTATCATTGAGGAATAAAGTCGCGTCACGAGTCACGAGACTAAACAATTTGTGTACCTCAAATGATTTCACAAAAAGCCTATTAATAGAATAAACAAATCAAATCACCCTGTACAAAATCTCCACGAGGCTGTTGACGTCTCCGCGGTGTTCCAGCCCGAGTTGCAGCACGCAGACCTTCACCTTGAGACGGCGACACAGCGGCGCCATCGCGGCGGCACATCCTTCCATACCGGGCAACATGAACATCACTACTTCGTTTTCGTGGACTGATACGTCCGTCTGGAAATGTTATTATGATTAATTTTATTTCTTTACTTTTCCATATTTCCTATAACTGTGCTTACTTAGAGGTGGATCCCGATTGGTGTGTCATTAAAAACAAATTACTATCTCTCATCTTTGTTGGATTATTCTGGATGTTACAGAAAGCAAATCGGCAGTATAAATTTAAGTAGGCTTGCTACAACTAATACAAATGCTACAGCCGAAACTATCAGTAACATCCCAAAATCGCTGCTATATCATAATTACAATTTACGCCGACTTCAAGACCGATGCGTTAGGACTTAGTCTTCTCCTTAATCATATTCTACGTAATCTTTTATTTTTTATTACTAAAAACATCATAAAATATTAAGTTTTTCCTTTTTTTTAGATTTACGTTGTGTCCCGCATGTAACAGGATAGGCAGAGGGAACCTAAGAACCTAGTGTTAAGACACTCCGTTCCCTACAACTTTCCGCCTAATTAAGGATAATTAAGTTAATAGTAAGTCTTTACCTCAGAACCATCGCTGACCATGGTAGGCATGTAAATGAAGGGTTCAGAAGCCAGTGTTTCATCACCAAAGTTGCGGATAATGACTCGTAATCCAGCAGACTCTTCCACTGGTCGAGGTGCTGCTGATGTCGACGCAGCCGCTTCACGTTGAGCAGAAAGTTCTACCAATCTATTTAAGGAGTTAGATAATATAATTACTTAACTGACATAATGGAAACTTATATTTAGTAACCTCATTTAACAAAAATAAATAATAAATATCTTGAAGTATAGTGTAGATTATGAAGAAACAGGTCACTCCATTCTCCATCTTTAGCATATTTAAGAAATAATGCACAATGATTGCAAGAGAACAACGTGACAATATATCCAGGAAGGACAATTAAAAAATTCAGCTAACTTACCTGGCAAAAGTCAAAGTCCTGATGTCTTGAGCAGTGAGGAATATTTCGAATTCACGCTCCAAAGTCTGCTTAATTTCTACCGCCATCATACTGTCCATACCCAACTCCGCAAGTGAGACTTGCTGTGATACTGTCTTCAAGTCCTTGATACCTGATTTCATAGTAAATTTATTTCAAATATTATTTAAATGAAATTTCAAACACTTAAAGAATTTGTCAATTGCCATAAAATACTAGTGCTTTTTAATCTGTCTCCCTATTACGAATATTATGTCGAAGACGGTAATATAAAAAAAAATATGTTAATATCACATATATAGCTTCACGCTGTATCCCGCATATAGCAGGGAAGGTAGAGGGAACCTAGTGTTAAGACACTCCGTTCCCCACTTTCCGCCGAATTGAAGCATTGCGGGCTGAGTGGCGGAACACAACGCCGCGCTTTGCCTTGTTACCAAACACAGTAAATGAAAAAATCCATTTCCTGGAGTAGGAATCGAACCCACAACCCGTCGCGTTTACAGTCGCACGATTGTGCCTCTGCGCCACGACAGGCGTTATGTTAATATCAAATATTATTTTGTATTTTGTGTAAAACTACTTTGCAATTATAATAAATATATAGCTGAGACGCAGTTGATCCGAAAGCCGGGCTCACTTATTTAAAGCTAAGCCGACTTATTCCATAATATTTTCTTATTTTCCTAAGCACAGTTAAGTAGTATTAAAAGTAATATGAATGTAAAAGTTAATAAAATATCTCGTATGTGTTTTTGTTAAAGTATTAGAACTAACTTAGCTTTAGGATACTATACATTAATGAAAATATGTGAGGTTTATAACATATAAGTTACACTATGAAGATATTATATGAATACATTTTTTTTATTTTTACTTATAATCCTAGTTTTTTGACAGCTTGAGTGACGTCATTGATATAAGCCTGATAAAGTACCTATTTAATTTTATGGTCAAATCCTAGAACTTCAAATCATCAGAAATCATCGAGAAATCCATTCTCGTTCAACAATTCCGTTCCCCACTTTCCGCAGAATTGAGGCATTGCGTGTTGAGTGGCGGAACTCAACGCCGCGCTTTGCCTTGTTACCAAGCCCAAGAAATAAAAATACTAAATTTTACATTTCCTGGAGTGAGAATCGAATCCACAACCTGTCGCGTTTACAGTCGCACGCATGTGCCTCTGCGCCACGACAGGCGTTAACTTTATACTGATAATATAAATATGAAAGACGAACCCATAATTACTGCTACAGCATCAACAATACTGCCACAGCCAGAACCTCCAGCCTTTTTCTCCGCTACCACAATAGATGACACGATCACAGCGTCCTGCTTCAAGAACTTGTCCAAAGCTAACAAACATGATGAGATTCTCTGTTGGAGAGTACCACCGATTTCCAATTGTACGTCTTCGTCTTGCATGTCTGCTACTAGACCGACCTGTTTGCATAAGGAATAATAATGTCAAATATTTTTTTAGCTTCACTCTGTATCCCGCACATAGCAGGGTTGCCTTAAATAGTAAGCTTTTTTTTTTAACTTCACGCTGTATCCCGCATGTAGCAGGGTAGGGTAGGCAGAGGGAACCAGAGAACCTAGTGTTAAGACACTCTTTCTACAATTCCGTTCCCCACTAAAAACTTGTCTGACTAAAATAGTCTATTGTATATAAGAATATACATATGTATGTTAAATCTATATTCTACATAATATATAAATGTTTGAATTTGAAAATTCCTAAAGTAAGTAGAGTTCTTAGTAAATGAGTATGCAACCAGAAAAATAGTTCAAGCTCATAATATTATATTTTCGAATTATTATTTATATTTATT
This sequence comes from Philaethria dido, assembly GCA_033558755.1. Lineage (NCBI taxonomy): Eukaryota > Metazoa > Arthropoda > Insecta > Lepidoptera > Nymphalidae > Philaethria > Philaethria dido. The sequence continues at coordinate 166,874 of JAKGSA010000346.1, read as the reverse complement.
CAATATAATTGTCAGTTCAGAATCAGTACAGTAAAATGTGAATGGAAAACTAACTTGCTTATAAAGGTGTCCCAAAATTAACGCAAGATTTGACTTTGCCGCCATTTGCTATTATATTCATTATTCATTCGCTATAAAAGACTAAAATGGCATTTTCTATTTAATTCAAATCTTGCGTTAATTTTGGGACACCCTATAGCACTAACTTTTTATGTACTAAAAACATATTCATACTATTTTCTTCTTCATTTTATATTTTATAGGACCAAAAGTTGTATAGCCTACCTAATAATAACGGAAGGGTCTTTATTATATTGTTAGAAGAAAATCTATAATAAAACAAACTCATTTTCTAAGGAAGTGCGCGATCGTGCGCCCGATCGATTCACGAACTTAAGCAATCTACGGCGTGATCAATCACAGTGACATTTTAATCGAATAGTTATAAAACTAATGGTATTTAAGTATAATAACTTGGTTAACAAAACATAGACGGACTGATGCAAAACATGATGGACTAACCACCCGTGATGCAGAAGATCTTGCAAAGTGGAGTAGGTTGAATGGGAAGGCATACCCTGGCTAGCCGAGATAAATGCTAGGAAGAACAAGAAGACGCAATATTATTGGGCAGACTGAAAGTATTCCGATATCCCACTGTATAAAGTATTATTATAATTAATAATTTTTGCATTATTTAATCATCATCACAATTCATACGATGTATGGCTCATTAAAATGGAACAGTTGTACTCAAAGTTTCGATAGCTTTCCGATTCATTTCAGTTTGCAGCTTATGAAAATAATCCCAAGACTTAATGCGAAATTTCCAAAGTATAGACAAAGTTATAATTAAATTGGGAAAATGATCAAATTTGAACACAGCCGATAACTCCCGCATCAATGAAACATAATACTGCAAAAGTCAACATTGTCAACTAATTAATACAATTTAATATAATGTTATTGTGCTACAGTATGAACGAGTTCTTGACTGATGAAAATGTATTGTAATTATTGTATTTTTGTATTTATTTTGTTTATGACCATATTATTAATCCATTTTTTTATTTTAATTTTTTGACATTTCTTTAAATACTGACATTCAATAATATTTAGAATCTTATACAATTTAAATTTATTATAATACAATGACATTGTCCTGAATTAATATTCATATACCCTGCGTGGCCAGTTTTAATGAAACATAATAATCATTAAGATATTATACACTCAAAATTTATAAATAAATGATTATTAATAAATTATAATTATTATTAATTTATTAAAAAAATAACAGTATTTTTTTCTTAAAGATAATTTCCAGCTTGTGGATTATATTTACGTATTCTAATCATTTTTACCCAATATTTTATTACCAAACTGGATAAATAAATACAATAGCATATAGTCATATATATTCAGTGTGTTAATCTGATTAAACAAAAAAGTTTTATTTGTACAATTTTGTGTATTATAATTTATAACGCCTGTCGTGGCGCAGAGGCGTGCGACTGTAAACGCGACAGGTTGTGGGTTCGATTCCCACTCAAAGAAATGGAAATTTTCAGTTTCTGGGTTCGGCAACAAGGTAAATTGCGGCGTTGAATTCCGCCACTCAGCACGCAATGCCTCAATTCGGCGGAAAGTTGGGAACGGAGTGTCTTAGCACTAGGTTTCCTCTGCCTACCCTGCTATATGTGGGATACAGCGTGAAGCAAATATATAATATCTATGTATGTATTATTATTATAGTTATATGGGCATTTGATTACGATACGCGTAACTGTTTCCAGCATTACAAAAGTGCTACTAGAAAATATTTGTAATAAATTACAAAATTTATTATAAATTGAATATTAATAAGATATATTTATAAACATTCTGAAAAGTCCTTATAACAGATAAGAGCCGTTAAAACGAAATCTTCAATACCGATTATCCGGTTTATGAGAATAATTACAGATACAAGTATGCGTAAATATCCTCATAACTCTCTCTTCACTAAATTGTGTTTATTTATTATTAAAAAAACAAATTTAAAAAGTTCTCGATAAAAACTATAATTTCACTTAATCGGCATTTATCTCTTTTTAAATACGTGAACCAAAAACTTTATACCCCTTTTTACGAAAATTATTCGGACGGAGGAGCATGAAACTTGGCACACTTATAGTTTATATAGAGAAGGCGTGCAGAATGCTAATATTTTTTTTTAAATAATGCATAAAAAGTATATTAAATTAATAAAATAAATGTAGATGTAGTGTGTGTACTACAATGGTTTGACATTCATGTTTATATAAAGTGACATATACATTCCTAAAAACAATGCGTTGTTAACGCGTCAACGGGGACACTAGTAATATATAAATAGCTAAAATTAAAAAAAAAATGAAAACCAACTTCTAACAATATTCTTTAGTGCATTTTAAAACAATTATAACGAATAGCTCAACAACTACTGATCAAATTTAACTAAATTTAACTTGGACCACATAGATTCCAGACCAGATAGACTCCCTATTAAATAGGGAGCTATCACATAAATAAATAACACACATAATTATAAAGAACAAAATACCCGATTGAACCAATTCTTCAAATTTAGGAAGCAAATACAAATAAAGTAAGCTATATTAAAAAGCTAGTTATGAGTTATATATTTGAAATGTGCTAATTAAGTCCTTTCATTTGATACGCCACAGGGTAACCATTAACGAGTTTTTTTGTTTTTATTAATGACGTGAATTGCCTCTAGAAGGCGCCATATTGAATTAAAAGTGAAGTCACATATCTAAGAACACTTGGAGTATCAATACCTATTTAACGTAACCTTAATTAAATAATTCGGTCTAGAGGTTTGGAAGATATGAGGCAATAAAAAATATTACAAACATACGTAATACGCGCGAAAGACATACCCCTTCTCTGACAGAAGGGTAAGAATTATAAATATTAATTCATTCAGTGAAAGTAATGCGGTAACACATAAAAAATACAGTGGAATTGAGAACCTCATCCTTTTTTGAAATCGGTTAAATATAAAATGAGTACTTACATCACCAACAGCTCCCCACTGAACAGCGAGTGCTGGGAAACCAAGTTGCTTCCTCCATTCGCAAATTCTTTCCATGACTGAGTTAGAAAAGCCGTAGTTGGTCTGTCCGGCGTTACCGCGCCCACACGACACCGATGAGAATATCACAAAGTCCCTGTTTTAAAATAACAAATTAAATTAGTTATATATTATATATTCCGTTCCCCACTTTCCGCCGAATTGAGACATTGCGTGCTGAGTGGCGGAACTCTACGCCGCGCTTTGCCTTGTTACCAAACCCAGGAAATGAAAATACTAACATTTCCTGGAGTGGGAATCGAACCCACAACCTGTCGCGATAAAGACTTTAGATATTTTTAATACAAAATACATATACAACATTACACAATTTCTATGCACAACTTACTTCAATTTAGGACAAAGTTTCCTAGACAGTTTATCCAAGTTCATTGTAGCCTCAGCTTTAGGCAGGAACGAAGTCCTGAACGATTCAGGAGTTTGGTTTTGGAAAATGGAATCTCTAAGTACCACCGCCAAGTTGAATATCGCTTCCACTGGTCCCAACGAGTTAGCCATTTTGAGCATTTCCTCACAACCTTGTTCTGTTGTAATATCATGAGTTGATATTTCTACTCTCGCTCCATAACCAGTCCAAGCCCTAAGAGAGAAATTAGTTGATAATCAATAATCAATCATCATTAAAAATACAGTCAAATTGAGGACCTGCTTCTTTTTTAGAAGTCAGTTAAAAATGGCAATAATACATACTTGATTCTTGAAGCTTGGTATCCATTAGAGATACCTCTTCTCGACGTAAGGACCACTTTCCTCGCGCCTCTCAATATAAGCCAGTCAGCCAACTCCAGACCGAATCCTCCGAGGCCTCCCACTACTATATATACTGATTCATCGGTACACATATATCTGAAGGGCAAAAAAAAATATTATTTAATTTTAATTATATTTTATTTATTAAATGGGATGTGAACCTTAGACAAACTAGTCAAATTCATTTATACTATAAATGCTGAAGTTTATAAGATTGGGTGAATGTTTGTTATTCTTTGACACAAAAACTACTAAACGAATATAGATGAAACTTTACTCTAATATAGGTTAAACATCAGAATAACACATATACTACAATTGATAAGGATTTTATGTAATTATAATAAAAGATTCAGCAACAACGTCTGTTATTATATTATTATTATTTTTTTTTTCTGTAACCCGCATATAGCAGGGTAGGCAGAGGGAACCAGAGAACCTAATGTTAAGACACTCCATTCTCTTTCAACATTTCCGTTCCCCACTTTCCGCCGAATTGAGGCATTGCGTGTTGAGTGGCAGAACTCAACGCCGCGTTTTGCCTTTTTACCAAACCCAAGAAATGAAAATACTAAATTTTACATTTCCTGGAGTGGGAATCGAACTCACAACCTGTCACGTTTACAGTCGCACGCTTGTGCCTCTGCGCCATGACAGGCGTTAAATTATTCAATTAGTAAATTAGGCTACACATACTAGATACTAGTTAGTATTATGTCTAGACTAGTTAGTCTAGACATTAAAACCGCACAGTATGCTCCGTATCTTAGATTTTCAAAGAATTATACGACAACGATGAACGATTTCAATTATAATAATATCTCTCTATTATATTTTTACATAATTTGTATAGGTTTTATGTATTACCATACAATGTTACCAATTGCAAGCTGTGAAAAGAAATATTGAAGAAATCATACGTGAACTATATATTTTAACTTAACTTATTGTTTTTGCATAAAGGGTTGACAGCGAAACAAGCAAGGGAAAGGGGCTACTTAGTAATTTTATTAACGTTAAAGAGCAGTAATAAAATTATAATATATTACCTTGGCAATGCATTCATGGGTGTGGTGGTAGCAATTATCGGACGGTTTGAGCGTTCTTCTTCACGTATCTTAATAATCACCTAAGGATTGAAAAGTATAATAAATATTCACCGTAATTAAAAAATCAACATTTTCTTTTTATTTTTTAACTTCACGCTGTAACCCGTATATAGCTGGGTAGACAGAGGGAACCTGAGAACCTAGTGTTAAGACACTCCGTTCTCTATCAACAATTCCGTTCTCCACTTTCCGCCGAATTGAGGCATTGTGTGCTGAGTGGAGGAACTCAACGCCGCGCTTTGCCATGTTACCAAACCCAAAAAATTCAAATACTTACATTTCCTGGAGTGGAAATCGAACCCACAACATGTTTGTGTTTTTGTGTTTACAGTCGCATGCTTGTGCCTCTGCGCCACTTTAATTCAACATTTTCTTAGAATGAGTTAAAATTCTATTACATTTCAAAAATATTATAAATTATGTTATATATGTCTCTTGCTATGATACGAGGTGTGTTCAAAAAGTAAGGTGACTTTGTATTTTTAAGAAATTTTTTTTTCGATAGCAAGAAATCGCCGAGCACGCAAAACACTTATAACCTTTACGCTTTACGTTGGGAGAGCCAACCAAATAAAAAATGCTATACACTTGAAACTTGGTACAGATGTTCGGGAAGAGTGTACCAACATAAAAAAATCGATAATCGAAAGTACGTTGCCCGCCAAATTTGAAAAGTCACCTTACTTTTTGAACACACCTCGTATGTATGTCAACAGACATAATTTATCTTTAAAATTAATGTTCGCCAATTTAAATTCAGGATATTAGAGCACTTTAATTATTACCTTTCCAATATGTTTTCCAGCGGCCATGTATCTGAAGGCGGCCTCCACTTGATCCTTTCCAAACGAGCAGTATGTAAGAGGTCGCACTGCACCACTCTCGATACCCGAAATTAGGAGGTCTTGGAGACTCTGTTTGGATGAAAGAAACGATTTTAATTTCTTCTCAAATAGTAGTCTGAGAGAATCTGTTTTTTTATATTAGCTTCACTCTGCATCTAGCACATAGCAGGGTAGGCAGTGGAAACCTGAGAATCTAGTGTCTTGACACACCGTTCTCTTTTAACATTTCCGTTCCTCACTTTTCGCTGCATCAAGGCATTGCGTGCTGAGTTTTGGATCTCAACGCCGCGCTTTAACTTACTATCAGAGCAAGGAAAATAAAACACTAAATATTATTTAATATTTTATTTTCCTGGAATGGGAATCGAACCCACAACCAATCGAGTTTACAGTCACATGCTTGTGCTCTGAACCACGACAGGGCCAAGAAATTCCGCACTCCACTTTACACCATTCTAACTAACTTAACGCCTTGGTAAACTGAATATTATTAAAGCATAGTAATGAAAGTAATTAAAATATGATACCTCGGGGAAATCCCCGAGTGCGATCGAACCCACAGTCAATCTCGAATACAATACAATCAGACGTTGTTCCACTGCTATATGGTGGTCTCATTAAGTATGCCTTAAATTACTGAGATATGAATATCAGTTATTATAGCAAAAGCGCGGTATTAATTACTGGCACTAAAAAAAATCATAAATGGCGTGGAAAATAAGTTCTCTCTACGTTCCCAGCAAATATACATGTTCGAACACGAATTAAAAAATTATACTAAGATCTAGGTTAGTTATATACAAATTTTGGTCATACCTTTCTGAACTCGTAGCTCTGGTCAAAGATGTAGTCCAACATAATGCCGTGGAAGGATGTCTCCTTCAGGAAGAAGTACATGCCGATGGGGGTGTTGTTGCTGATGTCGAACTTGCCTATCTCGAGGAACCGACCGCGGTAGCCGAGACAGCGGACCGAGGCCTTTTTACATAATATATATCATATCAAGTATTTATTATTAAAAATTGTTTATATTTCTATGTAAGGGTAGGAATGGAAGATTCTGTCCTAATCCAATATATAATGAAAATCGATGTAAATAGAATTGAATCTCTGAAAGGTTGTAATATTTTCAAAACATTATAATATATTCAATAATTTTTATATTGATTATTGTCGATAAATCATATTTTCGATAACACACGTATATGCAGAATTGTTGACAATCTGACTGACTCGAATTTATATAAGGGACACATTTCTGCGACTAGAAATATATATGGCGGTTGGAAGTTCGTAGGTTCGAAGTTCGAAGTCAACTTATACTTATTATTATTACTTATTATTACTATTTTTAGTAACCTACGTGCTATATGTAAAATAAGGCATGTTTGGTTCATTTATTATTGACTGTAACAGTGACAATGAATTTGGGAGCAATACGTGATATAGATAATTTACACCTTGGCTTAATACTTTTAAATTTCAGTAAATATGGTTTAAGATTATTTATATATATAAGTTGACTTCGACTATAGTAGCCTTTTAATTTGTTCTCTAAGAAAGAATATTAAAGAAGCCAGGAATATTTTCCAACAAAAACATTTTTAAAGGCTAAATATCAGTATTGAAATTTCCTACAACAAAAACAATAAAAGCAAGCTAATAATACTGCATGTGTTATAATTTACGACGCAAAACTGACCCTAAAACAAATTTACCTGTAATTTTTCATCTGACAGAGAATTGAGGACCATGTCTACTCCTTTTCCGTTGGTCTCTCTTCTGACCATGTCTTCGAAAGAAGTGTCACGAGAGTTGCCAATATGACTGTCTGTTGGAAACAAAATCTTGTTTATATTTTTTTATCAGACAATAAAAATTTGAGAGCTGGCATTTTAAATTAAATATTTTGTGGATTTATAAATTACAATTTGACTGAAAATTATTATAAAAATAGATAACATTAGATAATGGCGTATTTTTCTTAGGTTAATCTTAGTGGAGACTGAACTATTTTTGATAAGACTTCCTCTGGCAGATTTAAAAGATTTTAAAACTTTTTTTTTTTTAACTTCCCGCTGTATCCCGCATGTAGCAGGGTAGGCAGAGGGAACCAGAGAGCCTAATGTTAAGACACTCCATTCTCTTTCAACAATTCCGTTCCCCATTTTCCGCCGAATTGAGGCAATGCGTGTTGAGTGGCGGAACTCAACGCCGCGCTTTGCCTTGTTACCAAACCCAAGAAATGAAATACTAAATTTTACATTTCCTGGAGTGAGAATCGAACCCACAACCTGGCGCCTTTACAGTCGCACGCTTGTGCCTCTGCGCCACGACAGGTATTAAAACTCATTTAGGTAACATAAAAGCTTACCTTTAAGTTGAGGGAAGAGTTTCTTAATAAACGCTCGTTTTTCCGGAGTACCAACAGTTGTGAATACTTCGCAGCCGTAGTGGAGGGCGACATTGATGGCCGCCTGTCCAACACCACCGGAACCAGCGTGGATGAGGATAGACTCTCCACGACGGATTTGACCTATCATAACCTAAAAAAAGAAGTTGATTAAGCTTATGCATTTAAAAGGAATTTGACCTGAATTTAAAATTACAAGTTGGTATATTTTGGTACAAAAATTTAGTAAATATTTTTCTGTTCTTTATTTGTATCGACTTGTGTGACTTTTTTAGATTTGTTTTTTTTTTTTCTAGCTCGACGCTTTATTCCTAGTAGTCAAAGAGAACAGAACGGCAAACGCTACTGTCCTTTTATTTCTTTGGATGCCTAAACCAATTAAAGAAAAAGGGCAATTTTATCATTTTAATTTTACTAGAATCGTCACTTCCCTCAGATTTATTTAAAATATAATTAAATATAACTACTAATTACTACTATAACTATTCAAAAACTTACAACAGCGTAGTAAACAGTTCCATACGCAACAGGTACGGAAGCTGCTTCTTCGAAGGTCCACTCATCAGGTATGCTCCATAGAAGTGCTCGGTCTCCTTCTATCAAGTTAGACATACCGCTGTTCCTAACCATGGCCATAACTCGAGTACCACTAAGAAAAAATGAAATCCTTGTACTATTGTATGTAGCCATATATTGTATGAAGATTTATTTATGTACACGCAATGCCTCAATTTAGCGGAGAGTGGGGAAAAGAAATGTTGAAAGAGAACGGAATGTCTTAACACTAGGTTCTCAGGTTCTCTCTGTCTACCCTGCTATATGCGGGTTACAGTGTGACGTTAAAAAAAAAGAACTTTATTTAGAGGTACTTAATGTTAAGAGGCGAAACTCAACGAATGATATGCTATTTGTTACCAGAGTCGAAGAATGCAAATCATTCAAGAAAAAATTCCGTCATTCAAACAGCCCTAATTGGGAATCGAACCCACAATCAATAGCGTCAACAGTTACACAGTGTCCCTCAGCACCACAATGGTTTCTTCACTTATTATTACTGATATATCAGCATAGATTAAATAACCGCCAATACAAATTGAAACTACGCTGATATCTCATTCATCATACGAATATATTTATCGACGTCGATTTCGACTTTCATATCTTTGGCATTGACAATTTATAATTATACCTTTTAACATATCTCTCTGCATCTTCAAAAAATTTCAAATTAATTTAAATATCCATATATTTATAGTATCTTCAAGTAGAATAAAACAAACTTGATCGAAGTATAAAAATGGTTACATATATATGATATGATAATATATAACCATTTTTTGATAAAACATAATAACGCTAGAAAAACCGATTTCAAATAAAAAAGCCTTTAAAGTACTAGTCAAATCTTTAAAAACTATGTCAGAATTTTTTAAATAAAAAGATTGTTATAGGACATGACTATCATATGAATAGATATATAATAAAAGAATCAGAAAATGGTGCATCCGGTAAAAGTTATAATTAAGTCTCCTTCATTTGAAGATAGTTAATAAAAATACAATACTTACTTAGGTGTCCTACCAACGATTTCGAATCCTTGTACGCTCTTGCGCCCAGACGACCACGTGCCACCGTCTCACTGTTACACGTCCCATCGCCGTCATCACGTCACGGAAGTTTAGTGCCGCACAGTACACCTAAAGGAATTATTACAATAAATATAACTACAAGTAAATAGAAATACATATTTTTAAATAATCTCTTTTAACTATAGAATATAACGCTATCATGGCGCAGAGAACTCACAAACGTGTGACTGTAAACGTGACAGGTTATAGGTTCGATTCCACTCCAGGAAATTTAAAAAGATTAGTATTTTCATTTCACTGGGTTTGATAACAAGGCAAAGCGCGGCGTGGTTCCCCACTTTCGCTTTGTGCCTCCAATTCGACGGAAAGTGGTGAACGGGATTGTTGAAGGGAGCAGGTGTGTTGACACTAAAAATATGTATATATCTCTACAGGTAAAACGTTCCGTTTGCCATTTCTTGCTCGAATTCGAGACATTCTGTGCTAAGTGGCGGAACCCAACGCCAAGCTTTGTCTTTGTCGTCCTGCTAGAGCAATTGTATTTAGAGTCAGACGGTATCCCACTGCGCCACGATGACTTCGCTCGAATTAAACGAATTGATATATATAATTTAAGGTATTTTATTTATTTTAAATATTTATACCTACAAATTACTATTATAATAAATCTAAAGTAATAATTCTAATACGCTCGTCATCAAATAAAAATATTATCTTGCAGAAATAATGCTTTTAAGTGTTGTTGGCAAATTTATATATTGTGTATGTAATACAATGAAAAAATTTAAAGTAATCAAAAACGCAAGTAAATCTAAAGTTTAAGACAGAAAGATCAACTTTTGAGGTGAAGTTTCAAATCAATTATTTTTTCGATAACAAAACAAATGTTATACAAATAGAAGTTGTTAGTTCTCAGATAAATATTTAAAACAATTTCAATGAACGGTTAAGTATATTTTATTTAAATAACTATCATGCTATATTTCTATAGTAACCGTTATCGTCATTTATAAAAAATTCAGTATATTCAAAGAAAATATCACTTCATATTATACCAATATTTAACAAGAGCAACGTTGGCAAAAAATATATTGAATTGCGAAATAGCAGATGGTTTACAATTAAAAATGGACGTCAATGACCGTCATCGTTAGCTTTTCTCTTCTGTATATTTTTAAATAATCTTTTTTTTAATAAAGTTAGTATTTGCCGAACAAAAGGTAATACTGAAATACTGGTACATATATATGAATTTACTTTTTAATTATTTTTTTTTAACTTCAAGCTGTATCCCGCATATAGCAGGGTAGGCAGAGGGAACCTAAGAACCTAGTGTTAAGACACTCCGTTCTCTTTCAACAAATCCGTTCCCAACTTTCCGCCAGATTGAAGCATTTCGTGTTGAGTGGCGGAACTCAACGCCCCGCTTTGCCTTGTTACCAAACCCAGAAAATAAAAATACTTCATTTCCAGGAGTGGGAATCGAACCCACAACCTGTCGCTTTACAGTCGGACACTTATGCCTCTGCCTCACGACAGGCATTGCCTTAATTTATTTATAAATATTATTATTATATAGGGTGTGCGCATTATACAAAGTGCAGGAACGACATTTATTCATATCACGTATAAGGAACATTATCTCAAGACCGGTCACAAAAAACCTGTCAGATTTCGTCGGCAATTTTGGCAAAAGATTATTATTTTCACCAACAATACTTACTTCATTATATATGAAAAATATACTTACATTAATTAAAATACTATCTGGATTCTTGAAAACTGTATTTTTCCTTATCGGTCCTTCAAGCCATTTCAGTGTAGACAAATCACCAATTGTGAGAGTATTGACGAATGCGTGATGTGCCTTCACAGTCTCTAAATCTCCAAGAAGCAAATGTCTGTATGTTCCCCAATTACCCTAAACAAATAGTTTTTCATATAACATAACATCTTCTGTTAATTAGTAAATACATATATTTTTTTTTTTATTGATAACGGACGGCAAACGAGCACAAGGACCACCTGATGGTAAGTGGTTACCTTCGCCCATAGACATCTACAACTCCAGAGATGTTGTAGATGCGTTGCCAACCTAGAGGATACTGATGGAAGGGGGGACAATGTAGTAGTCCACTATCAGAACCACCACATTTTGGGGAAAGGATGGGTGGGAAAGGGGAAAAGGGGAAGGACATATTGAATTATTGGCTGATAGTTTACGCACAGTCAAAATAACTGTAGACAAAATATGAAATTTAGCATGTAGATTCTTTGTGGAGTATATTAGAGCAATAAGAAAGAATGTTTTAAAATTATTACGGGAAAACAAACGAAATATTTTCATTATGTCATTTCGTTAAGTCGTAAAGCTATAATAGTAGAATTGGTAACTTAATTCTATTCTAATGTTAAACATAACCATGATAATTATTATAGATATTTTTACTTTAGTTTTTTATCTTGTCATACATCATTTTATATTATTATAATTTAGTCTCATAAATTTACTTACATCGATATAAACATTAATAGCCAAATCTTTGTCTAATTGCTCTTCATAGAACTCCAAGTCAGGATTGAACTCTGGCGCAGATGCATCGGATATGAGAAGACCGTGGACTATTTCACCACCTGGTTCTCTTCTCAGACAGTTAATCAAACCTAATAACCCGTTGATATATTCGTTTTGGCTGTAGATAACCAATTTTTGGCCAGCCTTAAGATCCTCCTTGACTTTGTCAATCCATGCGTATGATTGGTCGGCTGTGACGATTTTGATAAATTTAGCAGGTTTCGCACCAATACGCTTGCGGAATAGCACAATATATTCTAGTCCGGTGTCTTGTATGGAAATTATATCAAGCGAATCGGAATAGTCTTTAGGATTTATAGGTTCTGTTTCTCTGCTTATCATAAAGCATTTATCACGAAGCGTGGAAAGACCTTGCTTAAGTACCTTTGAATAAAAAAATAGTAATTAACAAATATTGTATGAAAAAATATACCTTCACTGAAAATGCTTTATAATTTTCTAATACTTTTTTAAATACAATAGTTTTTATACTTACTTCTGGCCTGCTTAGTAAATTAGCACCAACGAATATAACGGTATTAGATTCGCCAGCCAGCTTCTTAGTTTCAACGTTAATGTGTGAGGGCATTTCTAATGGCTCTTCCGAGAATACGAATAGTTCTGCTTGTACTAGCGGTAAATCACCCAAAATGTCACCAATCGCTTCCATAACAGGTTCCAAGTTATGAGTTTTGTACACTTCATCCACTACTTCAATACTTTTAACTTTGTATGTTTGTATGTTTTCGAGAATTAGCTGAATATCAGCTCTAAGGACGTCTTCAATCTAAAAAAAAGATCATGTTTAAGTATATGTATAAGAAAAACTTGTTTTGCTTAAACGAAGTACAAAATTTTGGCATCATTATTTACCTTCATCTTTGACTTTCCAAAGTTGGGAATGAATACATTCTTCTCTAAAACGGGAACTCCTAGAGGAACTTTCTTGGAAATAGGTGTAGCGTGAAGTCCACGAATTTCTACTCCTCCAGCCCTATTCATATCAACGTAATATTTTTTTTTAAATTATTTTCATATAAAAACAAATTTATTTTTAATAAAATATTAATTTACCTTATAACTTCAACATGAGGATACATCCTAATTTCGAAACTCTGACGGTTAGAGTCAGGGTTCATTTTGGAAATAGCGTCATAATGCAATCCGGCATCTATAGAAAGTCTTTCTATTCTTGTTGGAACGAAGAGTCCCCTTGTGTCCTCTGCTATGATCTTCATTTGCAACATGCAGTCCATGAAGGTGACCCAGTTATTCACCCACGCGAGACGACCACGAGTGCCTTCTACATTACAACCGATGACACCGCGGAAGAGACCACTAAAATTTTATTATTTTATTAAGTTGTTGCATTATTTATTACATGATACAGACAGACGATATGTAACTTCTTAACGGCTTGATAGCTTCTTTTTTTTTAATAATAGAATAATTGTCTTCCAAATTCATATAAAATTGCATAAATATACCATCTTCAACGAATGATTTCAAAATCTCCCTCCATCTGAACATTCTTATAGAGAACTTCCTATCTTAAGCAATTTCTAATATGGCAGATTATATGTAATGGATTTAAACCCCATTTATAAAGGATTATCCTTTTTTTAGAAAATGGCAACTTGATCAAATTTTAATTATCAAAATAGAACTTCCCCTTTAATAGAACAAATTATTTTTTTGTAATCATAAATGAACAAAATATATGGGTATTTTTAATAAAAAAGCAAAAAGTAATCTTAAGTATAATAAAACTAAATTATAATCATAAAATTTAAATATATATATTATCATAAAATTTATTTCTTTATAATTATTATAAAATCCTATTAATAAAGGTAAAGACGCAAATGATGTATAAAATAATAAATATATCCCCGCCTCTTTGAATTATATTTTAGTATCACTTGTGAGAAGCCTGTTCAGATACCTAAATGTGGGTAAGGAAGTACTAGAAAGTAATTTAAAGTACCTGTATTGGTATCCTCTAAGACGCAACTCCTTGTAGAAGTCTTTAGTCAACAAATGCTTAATGTTAGGGCCAGTTGCTTCTGGTTCAGCGGGAAGAGCACGATAATCTTGTGCTACGTTCTTCTTAGCGTAGATACGACCCGTTACTATAGATGCCCCGCTTTCTACAATCTAAATTAAAAATAAAAAACGACAAAAATTTACTTTTTGTTTATTTTGTCTGAAATATACATGAAAATTAAATTAAAAATTGATATAACTTACTTCGAAATGCCCGCTGCCTTTTTGAATCATTACAATGAATTCCAAGTTTCCGTCTTTGGGTATATTGGTTGCGCGTTGGAATCGAACATTCTCGAAGACAACAGAAACTTCAGTGAAGAGTTCTCCCATCATCATACCAAGGGTTTCCCATACCATTACAAGGTAACCCGTAGCTGGGTACAAGTTGCGGCCTGCGAGGAGATTTTGATATAACTTCTTTATATTACGTAAGCGAATTGTAACTTGATAGTAAAAAGTATATGTCCTCATCACACAAAGCAACCCCTATATGAGAGATCGCAAGAAAAGTGTTTTTGTATGTGCAATTTTAGCGGTAGAAGGGAAACTAAAAAGTAAAAGTAGGTAACGAGACAATGTTCAATTATTATTTTTATTTAATTTTTTTTATTTTTTTTTACTTAACATAAAAATATTTTTATATTTTTTTGATTAAAAGTTTAAAGAAGCTTTACTTCAAACATTGTAGGAACCAGAAAAGTTTATAATAAATAGTCTTTATATTGCCAGTTTTTAGTAAAATCAGAAGTAATATAAAAATTGAATTGGGTCATTTCATGGACACAGTTCGCGACATCCACCTCATGATTATTATGACACTAACAGATATAACTCATGGTCCATTTCGCCATGATGACGTCACAGGTGTAAAAGGATATATATTTATTATAAGTAAAGTATAATAAAAAGCGTAAAGTACCATCAATCACGTGTCCAGTCATATATTCACTGTCTTCGTCGACTATGGACATTCTTACTGTCCTTTCTCCAGACTTCATTTTTTCTTGAGCCTTATATGATGTTACGTACCTATGAAAAGGAAAATTTTGTTGTATTATTTTGCTATTATAGGTAATTTTCTATAATACCTCATTTGCAAATAAAGAACAGTGCCATCTGTTTAAGTGAAATAAATTATATATTTTTTATAAGTTCCTAACTAACTCACCAACCTAGCTTCACGTTTTATCCCTAGCGAAGTAGTTAGAGATAAGTTCATGTGAGTAAAATATAAACACATAATACACAGAAATATCTTCACTGCGCCTCAATAGCCCTTGATAAAATACTATATTTTTTCATATATCTACAGTATAACTATGTTTCTAAAAATCGAACCTATAACCAGTAGCATCACAGATAATCAGCAAGTACATAAGTCCATGTATTACAATCACGTTTTAATTTCTAACACTTAATCAACGCTCATACGTTGAAAAATACCGCAACATTATATTCGATGAACAAAGTGAACGCAATAGATCAGAGCGGAGTAGGGCTGTCGTGTGCTTGGTTTAGACAGGCGTATTTATTTTTATGAATGGCCAACGCGACATCGGTCATAGACTGCCTAAACGAATGAAGTTTTTAGGGATATCAACTTTTTTGTGAAAATTATGATAGAAATTGGAATAAAGGAAGGAATAAAGGAAATAAAGGAGTTGTAACGAAACCATGTTCAATTTATTATTTTTATTTAATAATTTTTCATTTTTTTACCAAACATAAAAATATTTTTATACTTTATTGATAAAAAGTTTAAGGAGCTTTACTTGAAACATTTTAGGAACCAGAAAAGTTTATAATAAATAGTCTTTATATTGCCAGTTTTAGTAAAAGCAGCAGTAATATAAAAATTGATTTGGGTCATTTCATGGACGCAGTTCGCGACATCGACCTCATGATTATTACGAAACTAACAGATATAACTCATGGTCCATTTCGCCATGATGACGTCAGACGACGAGTGGTTTTAGATTTTCCACTTATGGAAATTATCATGTATAAATTATTTTTATTTTTTCCGCTCTGCGCGCATTACATCGAATTCGGGCGGAGAGTAAAAAATGGAGCCTTAACAGCATGCTCTCTCACTACGAGAAAAAGCGTGAAAATGTATTTCTTTAATTTTACGCTTAATACTTAGAAATAGCCGAGGAATACGGAGTACAGAACGATACATTTAAGATTCTGCTAGATTTTATTAGATTTTAAAACTAATTGTGTAAAATTAGTTTTAAAGTAATTCATTTGTGTAAAAGTATTTTAATAAATATGTCTTACTATTTTTTTTTTTATTGATAACGGACGGCAAACGTGCAGAAGGACCACCTGATGGTAAGTGGTTACCTTCGCCCATAGACATATACAACACCAGATATGTTGTAGATGCGTTGCCAACCTATAGGATACTGATGGAAGGGGGGACAATGTCCCCCCAAATGGTGCACTATCAGAACCACCACATTTTGGGGAAAGGATGGGTGGGAAAGGGGAAAATCTGGCTTACATGCCATCGAACCGGAACACATCATTAGATATTTGGCGGTTCGTCTTTGACATGATAGTGGTCGCGAGCCAGTCGGAGGACGAACCTCCTACCACCTAAAAAGGTAACTTAAAATCCTCTGAATATTAAATATGCATAACATATTTGATGCTAAAATATATAAAATTGTTCTTATATGGGCAAAAAAGACTTTTTTTTCTAAACCTAACTTAGAGCTTAGCAACCCTATGGGAGCGATTTGTTTGTGGCTGCGTGATGGATGCTCCACTATTAATATTCGTACGACTTTATTGCGTCGGGTCAGTCTACGCGTAAAAATTGCCTTTATTTCTTGTTTTACGGTATAAATAAATAAGATCAAGTATATATTAAAAGATTAATCATACGAATTATGAAAATGAGGCTTTTCTATATAGACTTTTTTTTAACTTCACGTTGTATTCCGCATATAGCAGGGTAGGCAGAAGGAACCTGAGAACCTAGTGTTAAGACACTCCGTTCTCTTACAACAATTCCGTTCCACACTTTCCGCCATATTGAGGCATTGCGTGTTACGTGTAGTTCTATATAGTAGTTTTAATATATGATAGATATTTACCATTAACCACACTAATAATTACATGATAAAACGCTGTAGTTATGAGTTCAAATTATACAGGGTTAAGATATAAGTATATCCGTACCGAACGTGAATAAATTGATAAGTGGAAAGTTAATATTTTTCATGGCTAATATTTTTTAGTTCATATTTTATCTGTGAATTGAAACTGAATGTGAAAGTATTTGTTATTGAATTATTTTTTATTTAGTTATTTATTACTGATTATAAATAGAGTAAGCCCTAATATCTACTGATATTTTATATCAGTAAGGATATATCGCACCTTGGAAGAAATATAGGGAAGACCTATAGGGACCTACTCAAAAAATTATGATTTTTTTTTTTTGCTACAAAGCGACTTAAAACAACGATCTTTATCGACTTTGATTAAAATAAGAATATACATTAAAATATAATTAAAAAAAAAACATTTCTTTTCAAAAAAGTTAAATAAATATACAAATCTCTCTCGTTTTCTGAAATATGATTTTTTAAAATAGATCACTATAATTCTAAAGTTGCGATATGCTATAATAGAATTAATTATACATAAA
Organism: Philaethria dido; assembly: GCA_033558755.1. Classification (NCBI taxonomy): domain Eukaryota; kingdom Metazoa; phylum Arthropoda; class Insecta; order Lepidoptera; family Nymphalidae; genus Philaethria; species Philaethria dido. The sequence continues at coordinate 148,741 of JAKGSA010000346.1, read as the reverse complement.
AAATAATATTTCTATTGTAAATGATCTATAATTTTTTGTTCTTGAGAGAGCTTTTTGTCGTTGAGTTCCGCTACATAGCACGCAAAATCGAAAAGGCGAAAAGCAGCAATTGAATTGTCCTCACAATAGGGCTAAGAAAGCGTAACTTTTTTTTGTGTATTAAGCTAAAAAGCTTCACGCATTTTCACGCATATCAGGATAAGTAGTGACACTGACTTGATACGGAATGCGGAAAGATTCCGTATCCATTCAAGACAAAAAGTGTTGAATGGCGGAATTAAACACCGCAATTTGTTTAACAAAGTGGAGAATATAAAATTAAAATATAAACATTATCCCTACATAAATATACGCCTGTCGTGGCACAAGCGTGCGACTGTAAACGCAACAGGTTGTGGTTTCGATTTCCACTCCAGGAAATGGAATTTTTCATTTCCTGGCTTTGGTAACGAGGCAAAGAGCGGCGTTGAGTTCCGCCACTCAGCACACAATGCCTCAGTTCAGCGGAAAGTGGGAAACGGAGTGTCTTAACATTATGTTCTCTCTGCCTACCCTGCTATATGCGGGATACAGAGTGAAGCAATGAAGTTTACAGTAAGAATTTGTTTCATTGCGTCAGGCAGATCACTATTTGATATTCAAAGTATATTAACTGTATTAAAACTAATACATACCAGTCTTCGCTGTGCTCCCACTCCACAAGATGTGACAGCATAGGCGTTCCTTGTGATACAGGCAACTGCACTTGTGGGTATATCTCCGCGAGGCGCGGGTTCAATCCAGCCTCGTACAATCTGGTAAAGGTAAGTGAAAATAATTAATTTAATAAAATATTATAGTATTTTAAAAAAGAAAAGAAAGTTTTCCGTTACGTAAAAAGTAATATTTGTCCGAAATTCAATGTAATTAGTTCATTATTATAAGAAATACGAATATTTTTTTTTATGTTTTATTTTTTTTTAACTTCACGCTATAACCCGCATATAGCAGGGTAAGCAGAGGGAACCAGAGAACTTAAGACACTCCATTCTTTTTCAACAACGAATTATAAAATTCATACGAATAAATGATAATTTATTACATTTCTACGTCTTTATTTTTAATATGATTATATAGGTTCTTTAACTTTACAAATCAAATTCAAATCCTTAACTTTCAAAACTAAAAAGCTTTTAAACTTCAAATAATTGTTTTGATTTTCGAATCCAGTCTATTCAAATTTAATTGAACACCAAAAACTGGATTTTATGCCTAAAATAATGATTTTTCAGTTCATAACCATGATTATAGAATTATTATTCTATTTACGTGTGCTGCGTACAAAAGTTAGTACGAATATCATATTAATTCAAATTATAATGTCCATTTCGATATAAAAACCATTCTATTATAAAGCATAAGCTGAACAAATGCGTATGTATTAATGTATTTCTATTGATTGGTCAGAATTTAATTATTTATTCAAAACACTACAAAATATAAGGTTATTTTAACATTTCGCTGAACCATATAATATTTTATTAAATGAAAAACCCTTATCAAATAATTGGCAATTATCTATAGTTCTATACGATATATATGTATGTTGTTATTCACTGAGTGATTGATAGACAACGCATAGTCGAAATTTGGCATAATTTCCTCATACGAGTACATGTACATCCTTAAAGAAATGCAAGACTAGGCCAAATAGGAATAAACTTTGGTATATTTTGATCTATAACTTTTTAAATACTCACTTTCCCAAAGCCGTAAACAATACTTGTACGTTATCTTCATGTTTTCTTTCCGTCAAAGCAACATTGATGACATCCTTCTTCAGGGAACGACGTAAGATCGCTTGTAACAGACCGTGAGGAGCAATTTCGATAGTAATAGCATTTTCTGGGATAAGGCGAGCTGTCTCTTCGAATAGTACTGGGCTCTGTTCAAAATAAAAACAAGGCTAAGTATTTGATAAATATGTTCATTTTAATTTTTAATTTTTCATATCCAAAAATAGGAGAGATACTTAGAAAGACAGATATAAACAAGAATGTTATAGTAAGAATGAAAAAAATCGTGCTTAGGTAGTTTGGGCACTTTGAGAGGATGAGTGATGAAAGAATAGTGAGAAAGACATATGAAGCAAAGGTGAGCGGCTAGAGAGGTAGGGGGAGACCTCGGTTGACCTTAGAGAACACAGTATCAATGATACTGGAGGAAAGTCACGTAAAAAGCATGAGGACTCCCCGGAGGGCATGCATGAAGATGTTAATGACTGTGGACGAGGCGAAAGAGGTATGCAGGGACCGTAGCGTTTAGCGCTCCGTTCTCTCTGACTACCCCGCTAGAGATAAAGCGTGAAGTTAGGTAGGTATATCCAAAAATACTCTTCCTCCTCCTCCCTTATTAACTCAGTGACTAACAGACTGTTAGGCGGAAATATAACTGGAATTTGAATGCATGTTCCTTGGTGAATGCATTAAATAATATTTCCAAAAACTTTTACTTAACGTACGATAAAAAAAAGACGGGAAACTATGGAAGATGACAACACGGTAGTTGCGGGTTCGATATCTACTCGTTAGAAAGATTTTATTTAAATTATCTTCGTTTCACTCTGGTAACAGAAAGTGCGGCGTTTTAATTCCACCATTCAACAAGCAATATCATGGATTCCAAAGGAAAGTGTTTAGACACTACGTTCTCTTTGAATACCCTGCTATGCGTGAAGCTGAAAATAAATATTGATATATTTACCAATAAATTATTAGTGTGGTATTCAGCTGAAGACATTTCAGCCTTAGGGTCCTTCCATAATGCTTGGGGTACCGAAGTGGACAACCATTTTTCTGATCTTAGCTTAGGCTCTGGAATCACTTGTCTCAAATATTTCAGCAGTTTAGGACCTGTATAATGATGTTAAAAATTACAATAAAAAATATGTACTTGCTTAATAATCACTAATAAACATGAAATTTTAGTATTTAATATTTTTTGAATATATAATATCAAACGTATGGCTTTGCGGTCAGAGCGCTTAGACGGTTTCCTAGAGGCGCGGGTTCGAATCCTGCTGCGTTCAAATTTTTATACGTGTTCTAAATATATTTAACACTCATAATACTTTAAATCGGCGCATGTAGCAGAGTAGGCAGAGAGAGCCTAGTACTAAGACACACTCTTTTCTACTCTCTGACGTTCTGCTAAATATTCTTATTTCCTATTATTTTATAATATACTATTCACATTAATAACTATTTCTCTAATAATTTACAAAAAATTAAATAAAACAATTTCAATTATAATTACCGGCTTCAGCAATATATTTGGAGTGGTAGGCGATGTTGGAGCAAGGTACTTCCTTCGCGAACACTCCTTGGGCCACCAACTTGGCGACGAAGTTCTTCATGATATCGGCTGGACCGGAAATGGTGCTGGAATCAGGTCCATTGTGGCAGGCCACTTCGATTTCCGGTGGGATGATAGCCTTGATCTACAAATAACATTCAAAAAATACGTATAAAAAACAAATTGTTCTATATTCTATTATTATATCTTTAGTTATTTTGGATTATTTTTTTAAAGGCTGTACGCTGTACCCCCACATTTAGGGTTAGACAGAGGGAATCTGAGAACCTAATGTTAAGACTCTCTATTCTCTTTTAACATTTCCGGTCCCCACTTTCCGCCGAATTGAGGCATTGCGTAGTGAGTAGCGGAACTCAACGCTACGCTTTGCCTTGTTACCAGAGCGAGGAGATGAAAATACTAAATATTATTTAATGTTTTCATTTCGTGGGATGGGAATCGAACCCACAACGCCACGACAGGCCTTGTATTCTTATTGTTTCTACTAAAAAAAGATAACAGTCAAAATAATAAATTGCCTCGTTATAACCGAGTCCAACAGCTGCCATGGATCCCTTGATGAATGGGTCTCAATGGAAGCCAAAGCCTCTGCTGTACGCCCAGATAAGATCATCTGTTCTGCTGTGAAGCAACCGTCGCGTATGCACAACCTAACTCGCCTACACACTGTGACCTACGAAAGAAATAATATTTGTATCATCCTTATTACTTAGAATTTATTTTTAAGTTTCACGATGTATCCGCATATAGCAGGAGTAGGCAGGAAGGAACCTGAGAACCTAGTGTTAAGACACTCCGTTCCCCATTTTCCACCGGGTGAGGCATTGCGTGCTGAGTGGCGGATCTCAACGCCGCGTTTTTGCCTTGTTACCCAGCCCAGGAAATGGCCAATACCCCAAACTTTTATCATTTCCAGGGCGGGAATCGAACCCACAACCTGTCGCGTTTACAGTCTTGCCTTTGCACCACGACGAGGCGTTAATTTCATTTTGATACTTTAAACAATTATATTCGGTCACATGAAAGTAAATAATACGTTTATGTATTTGTTGGAATTATCTATGTTAGTATGTTGTTTCTGTGCATTTATTTCGAAAAGAAATGGTTAAGGGGAGATAAAAGAGCCAGCAATAGAAAATGAATACTCCAATATTTTTAAAGGGTAGGGATTCATCATATTCTGTTAGCCCTGGCAACTTTAATGGCAAAATATTATTGTGATTTAAAGCTACTATTGTTATAGGTTAAGGTTTACTTGTAATAAAAATAAATAAATAAATAAAAATAAATAAAATGCAAAGGAATTGCAGAATCTTTTAGTATATATGTTCGTCCTTCGTGTTTTTTTTTTTAAGATGAATATAAATAAAGTTATATACATAGAGAAGTATCCAAGAATTTTACATACACAGTAAGCTTTGTCATATATAGTTATAAATATAGTATATATATTTATATGTTTAGATAACAAAGGCAACTACTTAAAAAAGAGGACTTCCTTAGAGGGGGTAATAGAGATATTAAGCATTTTAAGTCTTTTAAGCCTTTTAAATTTTAAACTGTAGACCAAAATTTTTTTTCTAATAAAAAACGATCTACATAGTACTTCATTAATTTTATTATTATCAATAATAAAAAACGTTATAAGCGAAATATTCCACATTCATTGAAATGATTAGGCTTTAGCCAGATTGACCCCTTGCTAAAAGTACTTTTGTGGCATGCAAATGCATAGCGTACTGCGCCTACAGGCTATTAATATTTATGTAGCGAGCCTGGTCATTATGCGAGGTGAATAAAGTAAATATTTCCGAGCTTACGTTCAAGGAACAATCCAGCTAAAAATACTAAAAATGGAACCTATGCTATCATTAAAGAGGAAATACCTAAATGCTTTGAGCTCTTGGCGGTAAATAATAAGAATTGTAAACCATTGTCGAATATAAAAAAAAATAATAAAAAAAAAATAGTCCCGCTGAGTTTCTTGCGCCGGTTCTTCTCAGGTCTGAGGCATTAAATTTAGTGAACCGGTGGTAAGTATTTGACGTTCAAAAAATGAAGCTTGTAACTTCTTATTTTGAATAAAATTATTTGACTTTGACTTTAAAATAATCTATTTTAAGTGACCGTATTGATTTCAAATTTTATTACAAATTCTGGAGATTGAGAAACAATTATGAAAAAATATTATTTATATTGTTATTGCAAGCTTCACGCCTTTTCTCACATACACTAGACCGATAACCTAGTGACAAGACACTCCGTTCTCGAACGTCAAAATAAAAATAAATTAAATATACTTATAATCATTCTCGAGTGAGCATCGAATTCATAACCATCGCTCCTACTGTCACGTGCTGTGCGATTGCACCACGATGGTCTCAATAATATTCTCATTTTCACTAGCATTTAGTATGTATTTATATATTTCGATCTCAAGAGTGTTATCACCAGGTAATAGCCCTAATATCAGCATATAGCCATATATTAAAGTAACAATATTAGCAAAATAGCCCCAAAGCTATTGTAATAGATCATTATTTCAGTTATGTACGGTAATCACTTAGCAGTTTAACACTGTGTCATCAATCAGAGCTAAATAGGCTCTGATTTATTTGCGACGCATTAGTCTTCTAAATTATAGCACCGAATTGTGTGCTTTGTGTTTTGGTGAAACTTTAACGCTAAGGGTTGTTACCCTCTCTTTGATGATAAGAGAAATAATTAATTAACTTTTGTCGTAAAAGTATATTTATACTATATATATTATATATATATATATATACATACTTAACTTCACGCTGTATCCTACATATAGCAGGGTAGGCAGAGGGAACCTAATGTAAAGCACTCCGTTCCCCACTTTCCACCGAATTGAGGCATTGCGTGCTGAGTGGCGGTACTCAACGCCGCGCTTTGCCTTGTACTCCAAACCGAGGAAATGAAAAATTCCATTTCCTGGAGTGGCTATCGAACCCACAACCTGTCGCATTGCCTCTGCACCACGAGAGGCGTTATATATTAATACTTAATCTTAAATATATTCAGTTTCCTAGTGTATTAAAAATTCAGCGTTGAGTTACGTCACTTAAGGTGTAGTATTAGAAATACTTGAAGGTAAATATGAGTTTCTATGTCTCCCCAAAAAAATTAACATCTGTAACAGTAAACAAACAATAATCAATAATAACAATTTTGCTTACAAAATAGTAATTTCTTACCAATTATAAAGTCGGGTTCGATGCCAAGTGCCTTCAGGACGTCAGTGAGACCGATCTGCACGGCCGCGATACCAATGAAGGAGTTTAAGATGTTATCATATATCTTAGGGTCTGCTTCTGTGACGATCTTGGTTAGGTTGACGCCTTTAGGTTCTAATGCCTTGTGACACCTATATAAAAATAATAAAATAATACAATCATATTGGCAGTACAGTAATAATCTTACTGATTTGCAACATCCCTTAAAACTTTTATTGTGACAATATAATTTCCATTTTTTTTATTTTTGTCAGTTCAGTATAAGCTATGGCTTAGGGTATCTTTCTTGTTATCTAATAATTTGACTTTTTTTTGTTTATCATCGAATATTTTCCGTATAGAATTGAAATCAATATCAGTAAACTTAATCAAAAAACCAGCATCTACGCCATAATACTCTCATATTAATATATACAACAATACTCACTTCTCAATTGCAGCAGCAAAGATAGGTATTCTCATGAGTTGAGTTGCCATACTAGCCCATTGTGAGCCCATACCAGAGTACACAAACCAGACTGGACGACGAACGCCAGAGAAGTATTGAACGTCCCGAGCCAAAGATATAGCTTTTGTTGGAGTTGAGCCTAAAAAGAATTTTAATATGTTATTCTTCTTTGATAATTTTAATCAATAGATTAAAATTAACGAGTGCCACGATTTCGAATTTTACAAACGATGAACAGCTAACTTAAGAGTATCCAAGAAAAAAAGATGTGCATCATCGATGAACGAATTGATCAACTTCACCTGGCAACTGATTTATCCCAAGGCGGCGGATCGTAACGTTGTCAAGTCAGATGATTTTAACACTTTTCAAAACATTCTAAAAGTAAGAAACTTAGCAGTTTTCAAATTTCACTTTTTATGTATTTGCAAAAATTTTAAGAGGCAAAAAGTTGAAAATAAAAAAGATTTCAAAAATAGCAAAATAGACAGATCTTTCCAGTAACACTAATAATATTTTTATACTGAACTCATCACGCAATTAAACTTTTATCTTTAGTTTATATGTGATTTAGACAGGATCACTAAAAACCAGACTGTTAAATAAAATGTATGTTATTAATTATTCAAAAAATACTTTTAATAATAAAAAACGAAAAATATCTTAAAACGAATCTTACCCAATAAAGAGTATCCCCTAACAACGTGTCCAGTAACGTCGTAATTATGAATGCCATGAAGCAATCTGACGAGTTCAACATCAACTGTTCGAGATTCTAAGTCATCGAGGATCCTAGCTACTGCAGACTCTGTACGACCGGAGACACACACGAGACGTGGCAGATCATCAGATGGAAGACCATGGTTTACCTGTTAAAAAAGATGATAGAGACCATAGGTGGTAGGGCAGCATGTGACTTTCTATATAAGTGATTGTTGACTCGTAGGTTCGTATCCCACTCGAATGGGACCCTAAAATACTTTCATTTCCAGGTAATGTTTCAGTGAAACCGATGTCTCGAATTCAAGAGGATAAAGGGAAAACGGAGAAATGCTATACGGTTATCCCATAATCCCGTATTCCGTAAGCGTGAAGTTAAAAGAAAATAGAATAACATGAATTGAATTCACTCTTTATTACGTTGATAACAATTTAAAGCTCGAATTGTAATGTTTAGTGGTTTTCAAAATTTGTGTATTGTAAGGCGAAATATATATTCGATATCTAAAAAGCTTTGTTTTCTCAAAAGTGTAAAACATAAAAAAATCATTAAAAATTATTAGGTTGAAAATTACCTTTGGTCTCGCGACATCTTTCAACAAAGTATGGGCATTGGCTCCTCCAAAACCAAAACTGTTGATACCGGACATGCCTCTGTTCCATGCTTGTTTCTCAGTCACAACTTGAAGCCTTCCATCGCTAAGCGCAGGTACACCATCTCTTGGGACTTTGTAGTGTAGATTTGGTGGGATGTAACCAGTGGAGTATGCAATACACAGCTAAAATTACAGATTTTAGGTTAAATAGTGCAGTTACTATAAAAAATTGTTTTGGTGTAAGTTTAGTTATAGGCAATAAATTTTCAGTTCAAATATCAATAGAAGAAATATTTCAATTTATAATATATATCTTTCCTAAATCTAATTAAAGACAATATAAAAGTTAATTTCACTATTCAGCACTCAACGTTTCAAAAATGGACCGAAAGTGGAGAAAATTAATCAACAAGTTAATTAGTACATAAAGTTATACAAAAACAAATTTAAATTCTTATACAGCTCAATATTTAATAAAATACAACTGTTGATAGAATCTCAATCATCTAGTAACAAATAAATGAACACCCTTGACTTCGAAACAGAAGTTAGTTTCAACAAAGTTTTCAAATTTACGTGAAGCACTAATTACCTTTGCAATGGAACAAAGACCAGACGCGGGCTCGCTGTGTCCCAAATTGGATTTGATTGAACCGATCATGAGAGGCTCCGAACGACCCGTACAGAAGATTTCATCGATAGCTTTCAATTCTTCTGGATCACCCACTTTGGTACCTGTCCAAAACGTATATTACACTGCATATGGATGAAGTAGAAAGGGATAAAAATATACTGCTTTTCATAAAACTAAATGTTCCCTTCTGCTTTATGTAATTATTATATAAATACGATTGATTATAGGTTCTGTACCCATTCGGGGGACTCATTATATTTAAACTATTATCATCTCTCAGTTTTGGCTAGATAAAGTGTGCCACACAATAAGCAATGTCTTGAATTCTAGCGCAAAGTGTTGATCGAAGCATTTGGACACTAAATCTTGACGGTAGAAAATGCAAGGTTGTTTTTTATTTCTTTTATAAATGGAAAATAGTATAAGTTATTAAGATTGGTTTATATTTCATAGTTATTTAGAACGATATGAAAAAAAAAGGCGGAAAATACATAAGTGTTAAAAAACATATATTTTCTAAAATCGCTAATTCCTATATTAATTAATAATTAATATTCTATTTATATATATATATAATATTCTATTTATTTATATTTTTTAAAAGTCTTTATCCTTAAAATACTTCCATATTTTCATCTAAATCAAATCATTTCAATTGATATAACAACCTGATAATTCCTTTTAGCCATATACGATGGTTAATTTTAATTAAAACGTCTATTGAATGGGCTTTATTGCCCCTTTGAGGATGGGTCTGAGCTGAGCGCTCATTGAGACCGATTCAACAAAATTATTTACATGCTTTTTAAAAGCAAGTATTTTTCTTAAAACGGACATTTATCTTCGTCCTTTGTGTTGTGAACAATAGTTGTGATGAAAGAGCTTTTTAATTTCACGTCGGACTGTTCTTGAACGTCTAAGTTTTGTTATCTATTAGCTTTTTCATGTTGCATGATTGTTTTACACTTTTATTATGGCCTCTTTAAGTGCTGGGATAAATGAGCTCGTTGTTTGCTTACAAAGACAGCTTTCGTTTCGAGCTATATTAAAAGTATGGTGCAAAAGAATTTATTTTACAGTGACTTTTTCAAATATTTTGCCTTTAGAAATCGTTTTTTATAGTAATGTGATGAAAAGAAATGCGGTATATATTATTCATGGTTTTGCACCTCGAATGATGAATGAGTAGTCAATTAAGATTTGTTAAATTAGACTAGACATAATATAGCATTTTCTTTTCATTCTGTTTATTATTAATACCATTAAAAATAGCAGACAAAGCGTCATGATAATTGTTTTTTCGTCACGCTAGTATCGAACCCGTATTATTGCCCATACGGTATGATACCACGTGCCACAGGATCTAACTTTTGATATTCAGTGTAGATTTCTCGAAATTGCTTCCACATGTTTGAAATATGAAGATGATGCTCAAGATGATATATCAGTTTCACGAAAAATGTAATATATTAGATGATTCACAGCTCTTTTAGTTACTTTATGATATCTGAATTTAAGTCTAACTTTTACTTTATGAATGACCTAAAAGTATTTATGTAAGAGAAAAAGTTTTAACCCAGCAAGAAATAAAATATATTGAATTTATTAGTAAAAATCTTAAAATAAGGGCAGCTATAGCCCACTTTCACATACAGGTTGATCAAGTCATGTCATGAAATGACAATTTCAAATATGATATTTCTCAAGACAATAGAGTAAAAATAAAATACAAAATGTAAAAATACAAATAGAGTAGGCCATAAAATAATATACTTATAATATTTAAATCTTTTACTTACCAGTGCCGTGAGCTTCAACAAATTCTAAGGTACTTGGTGGAATAGAGCATTCTTCATAGAATTCACTGAGTAAAAGCTTTTGGATGTTACCAGCCGGGTACGTAATACCTTGTTCTTTGTAACCGTCACAGTTGGTTTTTGCGTGAAGGATTTGTGCATATACTCTAAGGAAAAAAAAATTATATAAAAATAATGGATTATTTAAATTATATTACTTAATATAGTACTGAACAGCGCATGTATTTAGATATTGATATTGTATATATATTTATAAACATAAAAATATATTTTGCGTGAGCATTACATTCACGTTCTATCGCTAGTTATAAACTATTAAAGTAAGATTTTTTTCACGTTTAAATATTAAGAAAAAGTGCGAAACGGATATTTTAAGGGAGCGAAGTGTCTTAACACTAGGTTCCCTGCTATGTGCAAGACATAGCGTAAAGCAAAAAAAAAAAACAAAATAAATCACTTTTTATTTAAATTCATATGTTGGGTTTTATTAGAAAAAGTGAAAAGTTGAAGCAACGTAGAGACTAAACCGACAACTATTGTGTGAACTGAAATAAATCTAGAAGTATTATCTTATCTTACTTATCTATTGTTCTTATAACACATAAAAAATAATAAAAAAAAGTCGTAAATATCAATTTAGTACTTATATTATAAATGAATAAATACAAATAATAAAGCACATTTATACCTTCTGGAGTCCTTAGCCTTTTGCAGCAAGACCACAACGATGGCTTCAGATCGGGCATACCCGTTAGCGCTGTTGTCAAAACTCTTGCACCTACCGTCTGCAGATAACACACCCAATCTGTGGATAATTTAAATAAATTGTAATATTATTTTAAAATGATATTGGCACACTGATATGAAAAAAAAAACATAATAAGCTGTATCTAAAAGGTGTTATTTCTAATGCTTTCATCATGATATTTAAACGAATAGTTCTATATATTTGATACTATAGTAGTAGATAGTTACTGTTATAACCATAATGCTCATATTACACAAAGTTATAATAAATAGCTTTGTTTTTTTTTTTTTAACTTCACGCTGTATCCCGTATATAGCGGGGTAGGCAGAGAGAACCAGAGAACCATTCTCTTTCAACAATTCTGTTCCCCACTTTCCACCGAATTGAGGCATTGCGTGTTGAGTGGCGGAATTCAACGAAGCGCTTTGCCTTGTTACCAAACCCAAGAAAGGAAAATACTAAATTTTACATTTCCTAGAGTGGGAATCGAACCCACAACCTGTCGCGTTTACAATCGCACGCATGTGCCTCTGCGCCACGACAGGCGCAGAGGCGCTATATTACTATGAAATTTAACAAGCATTAATCTATCCTCACAAACTTACGCATTTATAATAATAATAATATTTACATCATTAGGTATAAATTATATCTTAATCAACTTTCAGTCTAAGTTAATATTATGATATTTATTGAATGAAAACTTCCTAAAATGTCTTTTATGGATTCCCTAACCCTAAGTTGTATTAACTATCGAAACGATATTGTCGCCGAGACCAAGAACTAATGCCTCTACAAAACTTTCACAAACTCTATTCATCCAATTACTAGAAAGGAAACTCGAGAAACTCGACTGTAATTTAATGTAGGTTTTCTTTTGTTTTTTCTTTATTTCCACACATAGTAACCTACATTTTTCTAAGAAAAAAAAACTAAATAAATATAAAAACAATTGCTTGTTATTATAGTTTTTTTTTTTTCACCATTTTGTTGGCGGTCATATTGGATTTACATTTTTTTCATAGTGTTTTCAAGTCCTTTTGATTACAAAATAGTTATGAAAAAATATACCATCCGATATTTTTAATATTTAATAAGACACGCTCTTGCGAAATTGTTTTTCTTTGTAATGATCTCTGGGTATCGGAAATTTTTTTAAAATCTTTCTACACTGATGGTAACAACAAAAATAAGCTAAAAATATATAATAATTTCGACGTAGCTGGATAACAACGTATGTTTCTTAAAATGTTATTCTTTATAATCCACCATTTTGTAGCGGCGGCCATCTTGTATTTACGGTGATACGGTCAAACTTCAATTACTAAATTTAATCTAAATGAACAAAACAAAGCAAGCCGACGAAATAACCTTTTAATTACAACTTATTAATGATTTAAATTGATTTTATTATATTAAGATTGATGATTTGTTACTAATGCTGGGATTTTTTTTAACATCTACTTTTTTAATAATATTTTGTATAAATAATAATTTTTGCAAACGAAAATAGTGATTTCGTTATCAATGTTTCTCTCTCTCTCCTGCCTTCAAATAGCGTATTAAAAGATATCGAATAGTTCTAGATAGATAGATATCTTTTAGTATTATAGATTGTTAAGTTAATAACATATTTTTATTATCTTAAAACTCTTACCTGGAAAATTGCAACGACACATATGGATGCAGACACAGATTAGATCCTCCCACAATAGCAGTATCACAATGTCCATCACGTATAGCTCTGAACGCATGTTCTAAGGCGTAGAGGGAACTAGAGCACGCAGAGTCTACTGTGTATGATGGGCCAGTCACTCCCAGCCAGTATGAGATGCGATTAGCTAACATAGCACGGGAACATCTGCGAATAACACACATAATTATAAATAACAAAAAACCCGACTGAACCAATTCTTCAAATTTAGTAAATACAAATAAAGTAAGCAATAAAAGCTAGTTATGTGTTATATATTTGAAATGTGCTAATTAAGTCCTTTTATTTAGTACCCCACCCGGTAACAATTAACGTTTTTTTTGTAATTGCCTTTAGAGGGCGCCATATTGAATTAAAAGTGACGTCACATCTAAGAACACTTGGAGCATCAATATCTATTTAATGTCACCTTCTAATTATATAATTCGGTCCAGGGGCTTGGAAGATATGAGATAATAAAGGAAATTAAGGAATATTACAAACATATATGATATGCGTGAAAAACATAACCCTCCTTCGACAGTCGGGTAAAAAACGGATTAAGTAATATTTCAAAGAGAAAAAGTTGTTACGATTGTGATTTAAAATTTTAAAAATAATATGTTCATAACAATTCATAATATCATAAAATATAACGACATTTTCTCATTTTCATCACATTTCATTGTACATAATTTATTCCAATTATATATATTTAGTAAAGGCCCAAATAATATTTATTATTGTCGTACATACATATGTATATAATTATACATATGCGAAAAGTAGAGAACGCATTATCTTGATACTAGTTTCTCTCTCTCTCTTTCTCTCTCTGCCATATACGAGAAAAATCATGAAGGAATATTTCTATATTTAGCAAATAACAGCAGTCTAACTTTATCGCTTTGAAAATGGACTGGCCATTAAAGTTTCTATTCTAAAAGCGTGTACAGAATTACTCGATATTAACAAGTCCCGGGTTAAAGTTCCGTTGAGATTAAGTGGTCACGGCCATCAATTGTGGAATTGTTCATTTAAAAATACTTTAAAACCTAATAAGTAAATTCTTTTCAACTCGCCATAGAGGAGAGTCATAGAGCAGATACGATACATATTTTGCTAACATACATATCACGCTAAATGGTTATGAATTCAATTCGGTTTGAAAGAATGATTGGTCAATTTAGTTCAACACAAGGTCATTGCGTACCTCTACGTGAAATATCTCCATATAAACAGAAAGTGTAAAACAGCGAGATATTTTATTTTTTACTTTACGCTGTATCCCGCATATAGCAGGGTAAGCAGATGGAACATGAGAACCTAGTCAGACACTCCGTTTCCCATTTTCCGCCGAATTGAGACATTGTGTGCTGATTGGCGGAAAAACAGATTTTCTAGATTATTTTCACAGGTATCGTATACTGTGTTAAATGCACGAAAATACAGTTCCTATTACTTACCCAGTCACACCAAATCCATTGACCTGCATTTTCTCATAGAACCATGTCTTTTCAGATTCAGAGAAGCAAGCTCCGATGAACACACCGGTTTTCGTATTACGTAACTCCTTTGGATTCAAACCTATAATAAAAGATGCATAATAGAGATGTTTTATAAATATAAAACTGTATCAATATAAAAAGGAAATGAAATATTGTTAAACTATTTTTTTATTCGTTCTGAATATATAATATATATTTTTTAAAACATGATGTTTCCAACACTTTATAGTATTATGTGGTCACAGGTCCGCTCAAATGCGAAAATATGATTTTTTTTAATGAATAACGAGCAATTTTAATGGCAAACGAGCAGAAGGACCACCTGATGGTAAGTGGTTGCCTTCGCCCATGAACATTTACACCACCAGAGATGTTGTAGATGCGTTGCCAACCTAGCGGATACAGATGGAAGGGGAGGATAATGTAGTAGTACGCTATCGGAACCACTACATTTTGGGGAAAGGATGGGTGGGAAAGGGGAAAACCTGGCTTACACGCCATCGAACCGGAACACACCATAAGATATTTGGCGGTTCGTCTTAGACTTTACAAATTGTACGTGTAATTCAAAGATGGTATTATGAATTATTGTATTCCTTTTTTAATGGGTTCAGGTAGAACAATGCGTTTCAGCAAAAAATCGGATAAATAAAAATAAGGGCAGCAGTTTAAATTACTTATAAGCAGAAATTTAACAATTTTAAACGGTTATTTTAATTAAATTTATAGGACGCACATATAATAAAAAAATATATATTTTTATCTTATTTATTGATATGTGATTTTTATACAAAATAAATTAATCTCGGTTAAAAACTGTAAACGCAACAGGTTGTGGGTTCGATTCCAACTCCAGAAAATCTAAAACTTTAGTATTTTCATTTCCTGAGTTTGGTAACAAGGCAAAGCGCGGCGTTGAGTTCCGCCACTTAGGACGCAATGCCTTCATTCGGAGGAAAGTGGGGAACGAAGTTTTTTAACACTAGGTTCTCAGATTCCCTCTACCTACCCTGCTATATGCGGGATACAGCGTGAAGATAAAAAAAAACAAAAGAAAAGATTCTAACCTACGCTCATAAATTTACTACGCCAATGTTTCTACTTAACGTTGTCAAGATATGAAATACCGTAAACTAATTAAATACCTGCTACCCTTTATAATATTATAGCAGAAATCATCTGAATATCTGTTTTATGAATTAATTATGTCTTGTATATTAATCTTAGTAATCTTAGTAATTAATCGCTATTCATTAGAGTAGTCAATGGAATTTAATTTCCGTACCAGTAATATAAACTTGCTTATAATATTTGATGTAAAACTTCTTTAAGCGCATTGAGCATTTTTTGACACGTAGGTACATACATACATTGTTTTTTTTTTTTTTTTTTATACCACGACGGTGACAACAAGGCACACGGCCCACCTGATGGTAAGTGGTTACCGTGGTCTATGGACGCTTGCAACACCAGGGGCATCACTTACGCGTTGCCGACCCTTCAAAAACCTATTTATAATGTACTAATAATGGAAAAATTAAACAAGTAATTGTTAAAATTTTCACTTCTGTCCACACTCTCGAAGTGGTTTAGTGTTAATATGCACTAGAATTACTTTATAGGGGAAACAAATGACTAAATCAAAAAGTTTCAAGCAAATCAAATATACATACTCAGAAAAGTACTTTTTTAACATTTAAATATAATTTATTTTAATATTAAAAATGTCCCGAAACGTGCTAATTTTCGATCTATCAACTTATTCACGCCATTTAGCTGTAACTAACTGACTGTAAATCATAAAATTCCACTTTTCCCCTTACCGTAAGATTTTCAGGAAATTCTCCTAGGGAATTAACAGTTTTACAATACCCAGCAAATCCATGTACCAAACATTAGCTTTCTACTTCCAGTAGTTTCGGCTGTCTTGTGACTCAGTAAGGTAAAAGATTAATGTGATACCACTGTTTGAATGAGAATTGCTTAACTTCAATTTCCATTTAAAGAATATTTGTAGCTATTATTTTTTTTTTGTATGTGATCAGTTAAGACAAGGCAGTTTCTAAGACGAGAAGAAAACAGAGAAAATAGTGTTTTGGCAGTAAAAATGGACTAGAAGGAATGGATGAATACCATAATATATCCACAAAAAAAGCTAAAAAATTAACGGGAGGAAAAAGTAAAAATGATATGAAAGTATAAGCTCTTCTATTTTCCCTGCGATTTGTTAATCAAATGTGTTCATTTTTATTAAAAAAATGTGTTAATTTTATATTTAAAATCAACATATCTTTTTAATTTGAAAATTATTACACATATTTCGGAAAATCTATGTTGCGTAGAATTGTATAAGTAAGCTTCCGCCTTCAGCTTCAGCTTCAGCTGCTGGTCTTTGCTTATACAACAAAATGGAAAATAAGAATATTTTACAGAATCAATAATAAATAGCTATTGTCGACAGTTGTAGGCTTTAATTCAGGAAATTTATATAAAATCCAGAGCTAAATATGTGTAGAAAGAAAGCCCTATTGTCCCCCACGTCCAATTAACTAAAAGCGAAAACAAAATGGCGAGAAGTCAGGAATCGACGTCTCCAATGACCACGGCGAATTTAATCTAAGACCGCCGAATTTAGGGATCAAATAAATTGATCTCATTACAGGGGGTTGGAAGCGGTATTCTTAGATACTGACGGCCGTTTTCACACCGTAAGGGGAATATTTATAGGGAAAAGATATTTAGAAAACTTCTACAGATATACCGACAACCAAAATAGTTTTTAGCAAGCGTATAGGATATTCAATGCAGCTCGATAAAATTGATGGCTTAACTAGCTTGCTTGGACGGCTTCTAAGAGGCGCAGATTCGAATTCCGCTACTTACAAGTTTCTATACGTTACAAACATTTTTTATTTTATTAGTAACACTTTTGAAAATTTTAAAAATATAATAAATATTTCAATTTAAGCAACTATTCTTACGTAACGTCGTAAAATATGAAAAATATGCACACCACGCTACTATTGTCGAATGCATGAACAAAATAACCTAATTTTTTTATATGTATGCAACTGTTAAAAAGAATAAAAATAATTCTTTTGTAACTTTATTACTGAGGTATATAGGTATATAGGTATATTTTATTAAATACAATGACGTTCACGCACCTTATTAGAATTTATATATGAAAATTTATAAAATGTATGCACTGTTTACAACTAACAGATTATATAAATCATTTCCTACATATGTATGAAGTAGCTGCGTTCTTATTAAACTCTCAAATAGTCTATTACCAAAAATATTTAATAGAATTAGGTTCAATTTTCGTTCGAAATTCCTTTTATTATAAACAAGGTTTTCAATTTGACTGTATTTTTTTATTTTTCTTTCTTAGCTTCACGCTGTATCCCGCATATAGTAGGGTAGGCAGCGAGAACCTGAAAACCTAGTGTTAAGACTCTCCGTTCGTGACAAACATTGCGTGCTGAGTGGTGGAACTCAACGCCGCGCTAAAATACTAATATTTCCTGGAGTGGGAATCAAACCCACAACCTGTTGCGCTTACAGTCGCACGCTTGTGCCTCTGTGCCACGACAGTCCTCATTATTAGCGATAACTGTATTTTTTTGTGTGTTAACCACATAACTTTATACGGGGTAATCCAAATTTAAATTCAGTTACCTAATTATTTATTCGTAATAATTATGCTTTTTAGTGCATTTTATTCGAAATCAATTCTCTTTTCTTATTATAACCTTTATTATAGTT
The DNA here is from genome assembly GCA_033558755.1 of Philaethria dido. Taxonomy (NCBI): domain Eukaryota; kingdom Metazoa; phylum Arthropoda; class Insecta; order Lepidoptera; family Nymphalidae; genus Philaethria; species Philaethria dido. The sequence goes on along the minus strand of JAKGSA010000346.1, from coordinate 130,192 downwards.
TTTCCTGACCGGTAAACGGAACACAATACAGTACTCCGTGGCTCCATGTACTTAGCCACCTACCAGTAGTGAGGTGCCCATACAACACGGTTCCCACCGGCTTGCCTAACTTTTTAAAGTACAAGTACGAGACCCTAAAAAAAGATCGCCAGGAAAATATCGGACATAAAATTGCAATAAAACAAGCTGTGACATCCAAAGATCTAAAAAAAAGGTCATCGCCGTTATTCGATACTGAAATTCTCCTATACCGGCTTCCCTAAATATACCAGCTTCTCTAAAATTACTACCTGTACCGGCCTAAACATTGGCTTCTCTAAATTTACCGGCTTGCTTGCTTGCTTGCTTGCCTAACCATAACTTTCACCCCTCGCCACTGCCACCTACCTATCTAAATGTAGAGAATAAGTGAATTACATTTTTTTTTCATGCTTAATCAATTATATAAGATAACGACGCAAGAATCTTGACCAATCAAAAATATCGCACGCTTTTTTTCACGTAGCAAAGTAGGCAGAGACAATCTTCTGTTACCCCCTCTTCCGTTTTCTGTCCCAATTTGAGAAATATCATGTTGAGCGGCTAAACTCAGCGCCAATCTTTATCGGACTAGAGCAAAGATATTAAAATAATTCAAAAATGTCCATCGCCATAGTGAGAATCGAACCGACAACCACCTGCGTCTCACTATCCCACAATTGCCTCAAACATCAATATTATTTCCAAGCATGGTGTAACATAAGGACATATTAGGCAAAGCAATTCGACTGTTTATAGGGTGGATACACAAAACATTTCAAGGTTCTAGGTGACTTATTCACCACAATTCTTACTTATTGTTTCCTAACACTTAAGAATTATATTTAAATTACATTGGCATCGAAATTGTAATTTTATATTTTACCTGTCTTACTTTGCGGGTTATGTAAATTCAAATATTTTGGCTTAAATTTGGAGATAATTTCTTTGAATAAGCACATTATTTAAGTTTTTAACTTAAGTAAATATTTTAGCAAAATAAAAAAAACATTTAGTATATTCATAGGTGTGTAAATTAATTGCCTTTAACAATAAAGAAACGAAAATCTATAACATTCAATTTTATCAGTTTGTCTTATTTAATCATTGCAATATAAGAAAGAACGGTAAGAAAGATATATGAAGCAAAGTTGAGCGAAACAGAGGTGGGGGTTGATTTCCGAGAACAAAGTATCAATGATACTTTAGATCACGTAAAAAGCATCAACACCCCCGGAGGGCATGTATGAAAAGGTTAATGACTGGATATGAAGCGAAATAAGTATATAGGGACCGAAGCGTTTGACGTCCCGTTCTTTCTAACTACTCCGCTAGGGATAAAGTGTAAAGCTAAACTTTTAAGTACAAAGTTTCTTACCAGCATCAATGACAGCCTCATAAGCTTTTTCTAAAAGGATTCTGCACATAGGATCCATGGTGTGAGCTTGTTTGAAGTGCACACCGAAGAAGGAGGCGTCAAATTTGTTGACATTGTTGATCTTTCCTGTACGCTGAGGGATTTCAGGATGAGCCAACTTCCAACGACGTCCATCTCCTGATATAAGATCAACCTGAAAATGCAGAAGAAACCTAAATAATAATATACTAATAGAGTTCAAAAGGAATTGAGAGAAATAATAAATTTAAGAACAGGAGCATTTATTATCATTTGAATTTAATCATTTATTATATTTTTTGTTATTGTTACAAACCTTTACTTATGATAGTACAACTTTGGCTGCGTAAGTAACAAATATAAAATTGAAATAAAGCACTCTTTAGGTGAGTAGATATAGAGCTAGCCAACAAAAATCGTAAAATTCCTATACAAGTTTAATACAAATATTAAAATCAATTATTCATCTTTTTATTAAAAAATCTACCTTATTGAAAAGATTTTCTTGCAAATGGATGACAGAGTCCGAATCGGGGAAGTAGCCAGATATACCGGTGATGAGTACTTCATCACCGGGCGGTGGATGGGACAGCCGGTGTCCCGACGTCAGTCTATCTTCTGAGATAGCTTGTGCCATCTGTAACATAAAGTTTTACTACAGTATGTGTACTATAAGAACTTAAAAAAAAAGAAAAACCAGCTATATACTGCATTGCAGGGTTGTCATAGACCTCCTGGTGTCAAGACAGTTCGTTCGCTGCTTTCAAGCTGAATTCAAAACACTGTGTGTTAAGTGGCGGAAATTAACGCCCCATTTTGTCTTACCAGAACAGAGACATGAAATACTAAAGTACAGTACCATTTCATAATATTGTGCTGACATTGGACTCGGACACGTGTGCAAGTTTTCAAATCGGACGTAAACAAGTATGTTGAATAATTCAAAATCTTGGATTTTAAAAAAATTAAACAACATAAATTCATGACGTAAAAACTAATATCAACCAAACCCATTGGAAACATATTGACTTGCAAATGAAGGCACTGTGGCCTGGTAATTTGTATAATACATTTAAAAGTTTAATTCCATTAGCAGTTGCTATTGAAATTTGAATATAACATATGCTTATAATAATATTTAAGTAAAGTCGTAATAGTAACAGTACAGTGGGTGAATAAAGTCAATTATGTGAATATCTTAAAACTTTTATTATAAAGGAATAGAATTAAAAGAAAATTCTAAAATACTTTTCTTTTTTTTAACTTCACGCCCTATCCCACATATAGCAGGGAAGGCAGAGGGAACCAGAGAACCTAGTGTTAAGACACTCCATTCTCTTTCAACAATTCCGTTCCCAACTTTCCGCCGAAATGAGGCATTGCGTGTTGAGTGGCGTAATAAAATAATAGATACTTATCATATCATAAAATATTAGAGCCAAATATTATTCTGACGTATACGGTATATTACTATATAGTTTCATTTAAATCTGTCAGACTTGTAGAGAGTAACAAGCATTCATCCATTTTCACAATTTTTTGTACTAATAATATTAATAGGAGAATTTTAGTATCATAAAAATTGTTACAAGCACACTTAATATGAAACTAACTCTTGAAATATTAATGTAGCTTGATAGTATACTTAATTGGTACAACAATATTCTTTGGTTTTTATTTTCAATATTATTTACAGACTGATGAGTAGCTTTTCAGTTATTCGTAATTTTTTTTTTTTTTTTTATGGATACCGGATGGCAAACGAGCAGAAGGACCACCTGATGGTAAGTGGTTACCTTCGCCCATGAACATCTACAAAACCAAGTGTTGTTGTAGATGCGTTTATGACTCTACAGAATACAGATGGAAGGGAGGACAATGTAGTAGTCCGCTATCAGGTTTCTCATCACATTTCAGGAAAGGATGGTGGAAGGGGGGAAAACCTGAAACACATGCCATCGAACCGGAACACATCATAAGATATTTGGCGGTTCGTCTTTACGACATGATAGTGGTCGCGAGAGCCCAGACGGAGGACGAACCTCCTACCTGCAAAAAGGAGTGAAAGATGATTTTCTTTTTTGTTATAATTTTTAATTATTTTTTGGTACATACCCTTGTAGTATTCCAAAATTATTACTATTTAATCATTTATGCCCAAAGACGTGACGTAGTTGTTACGTGTTGACTCAACAACGATGTTTCAGATTGCCACTCAGCTGGTTAAATTTAACAAGGCGAATATTTCTTACAGATATTTTCTTTCCAGGCGATAATAAGTTGATAAGTCGAAAATATGAATGAATGTTTTTGTATTTAATGCTTATTTGCTTTTTAGAAAATGTCACGCAAAATCAGATTTATTAACATTTAAGTCTTGTACGGATTGAAACTTATCATATAGTTCTCTCTGTCTTAGATAAAAAAGTCAAATGTGACTCTAGTAAACGAAATAACAATGCCCTAACTCTAATTAAAAATTTGAAAGCCACTACGATTTTTTTTTTTTTTATGGATACCGGATGCCTGAAACGAGCAGAAGGACCGCCTGATGGTAAGTGGTTACCTTCGCCATGAACATCTACAACACAAGAGATGTACTAGATGCGTTTGCCAACCTAAGAGGATACAGATGGAAGGAGGATAATGTAGTAGTCCGCTATCGGAACCACCACATTTTGGGGAAAGGATGGGTGGGAAGGGGAAAACCTGGCTTACATGCCATCGAACCGGAACACATCATAAGATATTTGGCGGTTCGTCTTTGAGAGCATGATAGTGAGTCGCAAACCAGACGGAGGACAGGAACCTCCTCTTCTTAAGTTATCGAATGATATGGCGAATCTTTCACGCATAACTTAGTGCGTATTTACTTTTTCTGCATTACGAAGAGTGACGGAATACAACGCCATATTTTATCTCCGAAATAAGAATTGGTGGAACACAACGCCGTAATAAATAACAAGACTACAAGGCTCAGTATAATTATTTCCGCGAAAATGAATTCAACCGAAAACCACGTGATCGCATACATTGCGGTCACAAAAACGTACCCTGACAACCTAATAAAAACTACCTAAATACAAAAACAAAATTTATTGTAAATCTCTATGGAAAAGGATTTAGGAACAGTTTCCTATATAACAATATTATATTACCGATATTTTAGTTAATTCACTATAAAAAATATGGCTATGTAAATTTTGGAACGCACGAATTATATACGCCTAACATGTACGCCTAACGAGTTATAACGCCTGTCGTGGCGCAGAAGAGCCTGAGCGTGCAGCTGTAAGCACGACAATTTGTGGAATAAATTCTCACTCAGGAAATGTAAAATTTAGTATTTTCCATTTCTTGGTTTTAAACAACAAGGCAAAGCGCGGCGTTGAGTTCCGCCACTCAACACGCAATGCCTCAATTTGGCGGAAAGTGGGGGAGACAGAAATGTTGAAAGAAGAATGGAATTGTCTTAACACTGGGTTCTCGGGTTCCCTCTGCCCTACCCGCTATATGCAAGGATACAGCGTGGATTAAAAAAAAAATGTTTCGAATTCATTGCAGAAAGCCAGAAAACGGAGTGTCTTGACAAAAAGGATCTTAGGTATATAGTGTGCGACTGTAAATACATATTTTTACAGCAATTTAATTTATATGTGGGATACAGTGTGAAGTAAAAAAAAAAGTACAAAAAAAAAATGAATTATATACCACAAAGCTTAGTCAAAACCACTCTATACAGTAACATGAAATGAACACAGAATGAAATGAATGAAATGAAATGAACAGTATTAATTCGTATTTGTTATTTTGACCTTTATTTGTAAGCATATGCACAAAATTACAATATGGAAATGTTTGAATATGATCCAATGGAATATTATTCCATTGTAGTCACTGTAAATAAACGATTTTTACATACAATTTATAATCAAATGAGTTTTTATGTTTGTAAAACTCACGTAATATAGTTATTTGTAAATTACGTAAACTGAAATAATAGATTTTTTTTGTAACTTACTTCAAAAAAATCATCAACTGTATTTTTATGTCACCACATAACTTTTTACTGGATGAACCGATTTTGATTACTCTTCTTTATATGATAGCTAATGCTTTTGATGTAGCCCAATTTATATTATATTTATTAGGATCTGACGAGTAATTTTAATGTTGGTTTTTGATCTTTTTCTCAATTTTAATTATTCAAAATACACACCCTTCTACATACTTTAATTATTTAACATACGATTATTAGGATATTTATTATATTGAAATTTCATTTACAAACTAAATACTAACAGTTTCCTATTTTAATTGTTTTGGGCCATGTTACCTGTCCTTATATATTTACTTATATAATTACTTCTTATTTAAATATTCATACTGTTGTTGTTGCTGTTTTCATATTGTTGAAAAAGTTGACTGAAGCGAAAAGCTGATTACATGAGACGAAATTATAAAGAAATTAGATGCCCTTATGACCAAATTACACAAATCTGTATTAAATATATTATATATTTATGTATTATTCTAATCAGTTGCAAAGTAGTATATCTCATATATTATTAGGGCTATATAGTATATAAATCGGATGGAAACTCTACAGTAGTAAAGTTTCATCTACATCCGATCAGTATGTTTTTAAGTGAACTAACAAGCCATCCTCACAGATTATCACAGCTTATTATAAAACGTTATGAAATTCTTTTCGTTATATTATTTATATAATGAACGATAAATTAAAATAATTTATAATAACTATGTATTTGAAATAATTTTAACTTTACATACCACGAATAGTGCTTTTTAATCATGATTAAAAAAAGTAGATAATTTACCTTACGTTTTATGATTACGATAGCTTGTTATTCATTTATGTAAAAAATTGTTCGTTTTTCAGTATGTACGTTAGAAATCTTCTTGCCTACAAACTCACAAGTTTGGCAAGAGATTATGATTGTATTTACCTATAATGTAAAAATAATTGGATATTAAATTAAAAAAAATAAAAAATAAAATTAATAAAAAAAAAATAATTAAAAATATTAACTTCACTGAATTCCTCGGTTTTTTTTTGTGATCGTTGTAGACTTGCATTTTTACTGAATGGAGCATTTACAAAGCCACTTATCCGCGTATGGATTGAATTAAAATTAAATTTTCTAATAATAAATAAAATATTATAACAAAAATATATTATTATTAATGATTATTATTAATAATCTATATTCGATAAAATCTGTATTGGAATGTATTTTATATGTAGTAGGAGATTAATGGTATCACAGTTTAATAATAACGTATTATTATTTCAAATATTACCTACAATTTTTATTCCTTTTTTTATTTTTTATTCCTTTGACATGACGTAATTTTTTTTTCAATAAAATGAACATCTATGTCTCCTCGTGGCTTATTATTTAAAAAAAAATATATTTTATTTTTAATCTGTACTTACATTGTTAGAATCGATGTTAGTTCACGTTATATTCCGTTTTTGAACCTACTATCTGTGACCTGGACACCGGCTATTACACGTCTGGCCACTAGTAAGTAAAACACCTTGTTTTAAATGCGTACTATTTAAAAATTATGTACGGGGTGCTTTGCTTTGTTTCAATTGAATATATTTAATTAAGGATTGTGATTAGTGTTCGACCGTGACTTTGATTGGATATATTTTTTATTATAATATTTTTTGTCTGTTTGTACTTCTGTATGTCTATCTGTGTTTAAATTCGTTGTTTGTTGTATTGTTAGATTAAAAAAAGATGCCTGAATTACTCTTTCTTTTTGATTAAATTAAAACTTTTATTCAATGTAAAAAAGTATATTGTATATTTTAATTCTTACTTACTAATAGATACTTTTTGTAATTAAAAAAACAGTAATAATTATAATCAAAAAATTAAATAATAATTCGAACCTAGGGCTACCTATAAAAGTATATTTGATGTATGACACTACTATGCCTGTCGTGGCACAAAGCCACAAGCATGCGACTGTAAACACGACAGGTTATGGGTTCGATTCCCACTCCAGAAAATGAAATTTTTCATTTCCTGGCTTTGGTAACAAGGCAAAGCGCGGCGTTGAGTTCCGCCACTCAGTACGCAATGCCTCAATCCGGCGGAAAGTGGGGAACGGAGTGTCTTAACACTAGGTTCCCTCTGTCTACCCTGCTAAATGCAGGATACAGCTTGAAGCTATGTATGTGTGTATGACAATACTATCCTACACCCAAAACGGCACTCTATTAATTTTGCGACACATTGTTTACAGCTCTCGTCATTTTTCAATCAGAAACAGACGTGAACTTACGCTGTACGCTACACGCTCACGACACGAAGCTTTTTCATTTTCCTTGTTTACGCTTCTTAAAGAGTTTAGATGAACAAAAGTAAATGTGTTTGAAGTATAACAAATATAATATTTATGTTATTTACTGAAAGAAAGTGATTTAAGCGATATTTCAAAAATCGTTGAATGAATTAAAGGGTCTTGGTCAATACCTTGCGTTTTATAGAAAGATTTTGAATATAAAATATAAATCACAGCTTTTATTATTTTATACTATATGAAGATTTTATGTTATAACCTATATTTGGAACTATTTAGGTCTTTTATTATGGAATTAAATAAATACAACATTAATATCTCAAATCAAAAACTGTAAAAAAGACAGTATCTGTAATATCGATAGAAAGCGTAAAACGAAGTAGTTTATTACTAACTGTAAATAACTACAGTAAGAAAAAAATTATGGAAAAATTTTTTTGTGTATATATTTAAAAAAGTCGTATCGTTTTCGTCTCAGCAATTCTAAATAACTGGCCAACTGTGCGTAATCTGTGAAGTTTTCTTGAAACTGACACTTTGACGTTTGACTTGAGTGTTTACATTTAAGTTGTGAGCTTCCTAAACCCGCCAGTGGATACACAATCACGTTTGTTAGTTCCGAGTCCAAAACAGCTAATTTAAAGGCTTCATTTCCTGAATAGGAAGTAAAACTAGTTAAATTTAAATTAAATACTGCAATTATAAAAGCACAGTTATCTACCACAAGAGATAACAAGAACAAGCCTAACTGAAAATATAGATAATGCGAGTGAATATAAGTAAACATAAATTAATTGCAAGTGTTAAAACTCACATTTTTAACTATTTTATTAAAAATATAAATCAAAATTTTCGTTTCGGAAATGCATTGCAAATTTCAATATTATTGTAATAAAACTCTAAAATTACTTAATTATAACCTTAATGAATCAAATTGTGCTTTTATGATAACAAAATTTATAACACCAACAGCTTAAGTATATTGACATACTTTAATTTTTAATTTCCAGAAATTAGTGACACCGCACCTTAATCCATGCATATATTTTTAGTTAATAAATAATTCGATAATATATATTATATTTTGAGGCCATTGTAGTGAAGTGGAACACCGCGTAACTGTTAACGAGAGTGAGTTGTACATTTTTGTGGGAAAGACAAGGCAATCGAGAGTTAGGGTCACCTGATGGTAAGTGATCACCGCCTCCAACGACCCCGTGTAACACCAGAAGTACCTTGCCGGCCTTTGAGGTGGGAATATACGCGTTTTTTGAAGATACCCATGTCGTATCGACCTGGAAAAACTGCCGCAGGTAGGCCATTTCGCGATTTAATGGCATGTGAAAGGAAATTCCTACGAAACCGCACATTACTGGAGTGCGACATATCCAGGTGGTTCTGGCAAAACAAAGCACGGGGTTCAGCCTCTCAATACGCATTATCTCCAGCTCGGATAAATAGCGTGAATCTGTAATAATTATTATTTTACAAATAAATTTAAACGGGTCTTCATCACAGCACTCGTTATCATACAAAAAAAATTATCAATATTGGTTCACACAGTCAAATAGTATGCGGTAACACACATAAAACAGTACAGTCGAATTGATACCCTTCTCTTTTTTAATATCAGTTAAAAAGTAAATATATTTATTCATTTCAACACCATGTATATAAAAGGAAACGTCACTTTACTACAACGATGTTACATTAAACAAAATATATGGACAATATATGAAATGCCTGGTTAGAAATAGATATGTTTGAGTTTTCTTAAAAAAGTATAATTATGCAAATGGAATTGAAACTATTTTAAAATGAGACTATATTAACCGAATTATTATGCACTACCAGTTACCAGCTTGTCCTGCGATAAAAAAGCGTGCAGTAAAAAAAATATACAAATCTAAAAAAATGCTATAAATTAAACAGTTCAAAATAAATTCATCATTTTGACACTTTCTATCATATGTCAAATCCTGTCAAACGATGGATTCATTCCGTATTAGACTCACATCATCTCACATTGTAGGAACGTTCGAAGCGCATCCTTGTATAGTATAAAAAATACTTCTTTACGTTTTGTCCCTTATAGCTTAGCCAGAGAAAACCTAGTGTCAAGACCCGGGGTTTTTTTAATACTCCGCAATATAAGATAAGCAATTAGAAAAATTACTAACACGAGTTTCACTTTAGCCTCCTGTACTTATACCCTGCAAAAGTAATCCATAAAAATATAAAAAAGGTGTAGTCTTTATTAGGCGATACATATTTCCTTATTTCCCTACTATAACTTGTTTCTTAATAATGCTCCACTTTCCCAGTCCAATAGTAACCCCAGGGGCAAGTACTGTTTGCTAATCGCTGAAAGTTTCTGGTAAGATCTGATTATGCATCCCGCCGCGGTCGATCTTCTCTGCGGCCAGCTTAATATTACATTTATTTCATATCTATTATAGGTGCCTTTAAATAAAGTGATTTTTTAGTTGTTCACTTTATCTGTGTTATAGAGTATAAGTATAATGAGCTCTTGATTTTCGCGATTATAGATATTAAATGAAACTATTTTAACCGGATTAATCGCAAACTAATTCTTAGTTGCTAAGAAATCACAATTAAATGCCCTAAAAGGGATAAGCTAAAAGAAAAACCGTGACAAGATTTCATGGACATATTAAAAGAAGGGAAGAAGACTACATCGGGTAATTGGCTTTAAATACACCGGAATCGTAAGAAGTAGAGGCCGCCTGCCTTTGACCTAGTGGTCCAGCCTCTATGGCTAGAGACCTAAACAAGAGAGATTGCCTTTGAAACCGATCTACCCAGGACCGCACGTCTTGGCGCAGAAGAGTAAGGAGACCCGACCCCAAATAATGGGATAAGGGCTAGAAGAAGAAGAAGCTGCTAAGAAATCGTTGGCGGTAGTTTGTTATAATAATTGTATCAAAATGACAGACGAATGCCGCCACTCTCAGTCTACCTGTGACCACGGACTACCGTAAAGTGTCTTCAAAACGTTGAGTTTTCAAACATTTTAGAATACTAAACACGTGATTAATCCGGTTAAAAGCCACTTCATTTAATTAAATCTTGTAAGAGAGTATTCGGGAGAGTTAAGATACTCTCCTCGTTCTCCTCTTTAATATCTAATATGATATTTTACTTTAAAGTCCTTAGTACATAATCGTCCTCCAAAGGCGTAAGTGACAGAACTCATGATTCTGAGACTCAACGTAAGACCTGGTAGTCACCTACATTTCATCAGCATTCACGCACCTACCTCCTGGCCTCATCAGATGAGGATAAATTGTAATTTTACTGATGACCTTCTGTAATAGTTCTCCTAAACCGCTTTTCACAGCATAATAACATTTTTCTTCTCGGAGATTTCATGTGTTGGGACAGATCACATAGCTTGAGAAACGTACTGGGCAGGCAGACATGGTATCGGAAAGTGCAACACCAATGGTGGGATGGCATTAAACTATGTGCGGAATTCGAGCTTCGAGTATCACAAACACGCCCTTCAGGCTACCTGACAAATACAAACATCTTGATGCATCCGCGTTTGCCATTGGCATCCTTCTTGACTACACTCATAGTTCGAAGGCGTGACCTGAAGGATACTTATCACTGGCGAAGGATGCGCAGCCCAAGGTTGGACAGATCACCGTTCAATTAGATCCAAGCTGAGGCTTCAACTACAAGCCCGCAGAGCAGAACATAAAACTCCAGCGAAACTAGCTTTTACAAAGTTAATAAATGACGAGGAAACTCGTCTTCTCCTTGACGCAGAATTTGAACATGCCATGTCCACTGCTGATGGTGACTCAACTATTAATGCTAAATGGCGTTTGTACGCGGAGACCTTACATGAAGTATCCCAAAGAATTGTTGGTAAATTGCAGAAGAAAAACCAAGATTGGTTCGATAATTCTAATGCAGAAATAATGAAACTCGTTGAGAACTTCAGAGCTACCTTGAGAAGCACTGTTGACTCTGGACGATGAAAATCTATGCAGCAGGAACTTAAAACCAAAGTGCGCCAATTAAAAGTTAACTGGTGGATCAGAAAATCCGAAGAATTACAGTGGCTGGCAGATACCAACCAAACTACTAAATTCTTCGAGGGTCTTAAGAGTATTTTCGGACCTCGGACTAGGAAGACCGCCCCAGTATACTCACGTGATAAGACCAAGAAGTTAAGTGATCCCGAAGAAGTTCTCCTGCGTTGGACTGAGCATTTTAATGAAGTCCTCAATCCCGGTAGTCAAGGAGTGGATCTACAATATCTTGACGCCCTTGAGAACCTGCCTGTCGCCTCGGAGTTGGATGAGCCACCGTCATTTACAGAATTTATCTCCGCAGTAAATAGTTTGAAAGTCAGCAAGACGCCAGGTGCAGATAGTCTTCCTTCAGAAGTTTTTAAATACGGAGGACCAAACATTAAATCTGGACTGTTTGCCTTAATACAACAAATTTGGGCTGATGAGCTTGTTCCACAAAACTGGAAGGATGCTACTATTGTTAAACTATACAAAGATTCATTGTTAAACTATACTCAGATTGCAGCTCATTTAGAGGAATTGCTCTGCTCTCAGTGGCTGGCAAGATCCTGGCGCATATAATCAATAAGCGCCTGTGTACGCTAGCTGAAAGCTTCCTTCCCGATACCCAGTGTGGTTTCAGACCGAATCGAGGGACGGTTGATGCCATCTTTGTTGTCAAACAATTACAAGAAAAAAGCCTTGAGCAACACCGTGACCTCTACATGTGTTTTGTGGACCTGGAAAAGGCCTTTGATCGCGTACCAAGATCTGCTCTCTGGACAGTACTCGAGAAATATGGCTGCCCTATAAAGTTCGTAAATTTAGTGCGTCAATTTCATGAAGGCATGATGGCCCGTGTACGCCACGAAAATGACTTTACAGAACAGTTTAAGGTAACAAGCGGAGTGAAACAAGGCTGTGTAATGGCTCCAACCCTATTTGCTATATACTTTGCTGCGGTTATGAAGGATGCCCTTAGGAACTGCAATGATAGTATTTCATTAAATGTTCGCATGGACAAGAGTGTACTTGAGCTTACCCGTTTCAGAGCTAAGCATAAAGTCCAGCGGACCTCTGTACTGGAAATTCTTTATGCAGACGATGTTTGCCTTATGGCTGACAGTATGGAGAATCTTCAAAGTTACGTCGACAATTTAGATAACTCTTGTCGAAAATTCCGCCTAGTAATCAGCGCATCGAAAACTAAGATTCTGAAACAGCCCGCAAGAGGAAAATCTGCTAGTGACACTGCTGTCTACTTAGGTGGGAAAAAACTAGAAGAAGTCAATACCTTTCCGGTATTTAGGAAGTCTAGTTCGTAGCGACAACCGTCTCGTGTCTGACATATCTGCGCGAATCGCCAAAGCCGCTGCTGCTTTTGGTAAGCTGAATCAGAGAGTATGGAAGTCTCACGACCTAAAACTCCACACAAAACTTGCCGTATATAGAGCAATCGTACTACCTACCTACCTACCATCCTTCGTTTAAAATGGCAGGATCGTGTCTCTAACTCTGAAGTTCTTCGTCGGACTAAAATGACCGGTATGGAGAGTCTGCTAATGAAGTGTCAACTACGCTGGTCTGGACACCTAGTGCGTATGGACTCCTCAAGGTTGTTAGTCTTTTATTCAGAGCTTAGCTCAGGAAAGCGCAAACGCGGAGGACAATATCTACGCTACAAAGATGTTTTGAAACGCCACCTATCATCCTGTGGAATATCTTGCGATTCTTGGGAGGAGCTTGCCACTCAGAGACCGAAGTGGCGAAATGCTGTCAATACGGGCATTATTAATTTTGAGCGCACTCGCATCGATCATCTTGACGCCAAACGCCAGCTTCTGAAAACTCGACCCAAGCCCTCCTATAATTACACATTCAATGATAGCGGACAGCTTCATTGCGCTATTTGCGACCGAATCTTCTAAACTAAATTCGGTTTTGCAAGTCACTTTCGCGCTCACGAACGTCGAACTAACTAATAACAACAGTGTGTCGCCGTCGACGGATACATCTAGGAGGACATCATCATCATCATCATCACATAATCGTTACATCTTTAAGGTTAAATTGAAAAGTTCTGTGTTGAAAACGTGTAAAACGTGTAATGCAAATTTATACAAATTTAATTTGGACGATTTCTTTTTTATATGATAATTAGTGCGTATAATGAATATCCGTAATAATGTTATATGTTAGTTTGTTGTGCATTGAAGCCAATTATCTTTTTTTCTTGTTACAATCTTATTTATTGCTTCAAAATCAACATATTCTTTATTCAAGTAGGCTATTACAAGCACTTTCGAATCATCAATTTACAAAGGTGTCAGTCGTGTCAGTCCTAACGGAAGCTACCGCCGACTCGGAAAGCAGTTCTGCTGAGCCGGCAAGAAACTCAACAGTTGCTCTTTTCAAGTAAAATTATTACAAAAAATATATATCTATGATGAGTCTCCCGGGTGAGCGTCAAAAGCATTTAATTGACATAATTTTTAATTCACACATTGATATCATTATAGTATTCTTGAACAGAACAATATACTTTTTTAAATAATATGTTCTTAATCTTAACTATAAATTGTTGAAGTGGCACCTTCACCTTGTTATATTCAAAGGTTTTATATTTCCATCATTTTTTCAACTTCTTGCTTCTTCCCGCATAGTAGGGAGACAAGAGATATATCTAGTTTCAAGACACTGTGTTCTTTGCGCTGTGATTCTAAATTCCAGGTATTGCCTGTTTCGCGGCAGAAAGAATTCAACACCACGTTTTCCAGGCATACTATAAAAATATTATAATTGCAATATAGTTTCGCAAAATTTTCTTAATACAAATAAGTTTATAATAGCATTTTAAAAAATTAAAAAGCCTAAGATAAATATTGATATCATTATATTTCGTTGAATGTTCTTCAATTCCGAACCAACAGCAAGCGTGTAGTACCATATTCTAATAGCCACACTTATAAAAACTATACTATTAATTACCTATTGAAAGGAAAGTAATGAAAATAAATTACTTATTTTAATCTATTTCAAATAAGGCAGAGGTTTCGATTTCAATTCGACTGTATCTTTTTGTGTGTTTTCCACATAACTTTTCACTGGATGAACCAATTTTTTTTTTCTTTTTTTTTTTTATGGATACCGGATGGCAAACGAGCAGAAGGACCGCCTGATGGTAAGTGGTTACCTTCGCCCATGAACATCTACAACACAAGCGATGTACTAGATGCGTTGCCAACCTAGAGGATACAGATGGAAAGGGAGGATAATGTAATAGTCCGCTATCGGAACCACCACATTTTGGGGTAAGGATGGGTGGGAAAGGGGAAAACCTGGCTTACATGCCATCGAACCGGAACACATCATAAGATATTTGGCGGTTCGTCTTTGACATGATAGTGGTCGCGAGCCAGACGGAGGACGAACCTCCTACCACCAAACAATTGTGATGATTCTTTTTTTATATAATAGCGAGTGTTTCTGATTTGGTCCCATTTAAATTTAGTTAAAATTGATACAATATGTTACTTTTTAGTGAATTTTATTCACTGTATATAAATCGATTTTCATTATTTTTTAATCTTAATAATTTAGCTTCATACCATGCACTTAGCAGCGTAGTCAGAGAGAGCCTACGTCGACTCTACGGTCTACGGTTGCGATTCTTCGTTCATAGAATTAATTTGATATACTCGTATATTCTTTATTGTACTTAAAATACATGAGAAAAAGTAAATACATTTTTTTAGTTTACAAAAGTGGACTTATCCCTGAAAGAGATCTCTTCCAGTCCTCTGGAAGTGGATGAATATGTTACAAACAAAAAAATTACATACAGGTCAAAAAATCTAAAAACTAATAATCTTACTGAAATTACATTTCTTTGATTGTAAGAGTTCATTTAGCTTCACAAATTAAAAACAATAAATATTTTATAGCACTGGCTGACCTAAACCCATACTTTGGCTGCGCTTTTTCGTTGGTTAGTCATTTTTATATCTTTAAATTAATTGTTAAATGACATTTAAAGTTTGCTTGTTTAATTCACTGTGAATATATGGCAAGAGAGGGATAGCAATATCAATTATTTCACTTACTTTTACGAACATTGCTTAATAAACATACAGGACTGAAACTGTAATTACCGAGTACTCAGTACCGTGTAGCCAGTTTTCATTCTTTTTTAAAATAAGTTTATAGTAACTTATAGTACTTCGAGATATTTTTTGGCGTGAAACGTCTTTAAAATCGCGCTGAAACATACGGGTACCAGGTTTAAAAAGTGGACCGTAACGAAAAGGTCTATATCATCGTACCTTAATAATTATAAAACTATTAGTCCTAGAAACAAAAATGTGGTGTGAATATTTCACTCATATAGTCAGCTCGCTGTTATGACTTTGAGTCTGGGTGTGGGTCGAGTAGGGCGACGGGGGAGAGGTACTGCGTTAACTGTGAAACTTTCGTTCTCACTCGTTTCTATTTATTTTTTTCAATCTTTTATTTTAAAAGCGATTCGGTAACATACGACGTTTCACGTGAAAAACAAAGGCTGTATGCTCCAGCACAGACCCACCCGATTTTTTTTTAGTTCCCTCCTTCTCTAACATTTTAAAAGAAACCTATATGCCATTTGTCTACGACCTAGAGTTTTGGCTCAGTAATCTCAGGGTAGTTCTGACTAGCCTTGTTCTAACTGGACTAGCTCTTTCTGGATAACCTAGTGTCAAGGCACACTGTTCGACGTTTAGCTCCAATTTGGGACACTCCGTGTTAAGTGGCGTAACTTAATTTATTTTGTCTTACGGATGAGTTTTATATTATAAAAAAAATAATAAAAAGATATTTATTCAAAAAATATTTTTACAAATTGAACAGCCGAGTTCCCAGTAAGTAGTCAAAGACACTTGTGTTGGGAATGTGACGCTTCTCCGTTGGCTTAACAATAACATGCATACATATATCATAAGAGTAACAAAGCTGTGTGTGTATGTGTGTGTGTTTATATTTGTATTATATATTATCTATTGATTTAACTTTTCCAAATCCTACCCCAAAATAAATTGTTATATGTATGTAGAAGAAATGATATTCCGTAAATCAATTTTCTCGAAACAAGGAATCTATATTCTTTAAATTGAATACAAAATTTCAATATCTTTATTTTTCCAAATACAACGCCCGGGAGCCACAAACTATTGTTGATTTCTTATGTTATTCTTAGATGGTATGAGTTTATTGAGACACCGGCTGCGAAGGGTCTTTGTTTCTACGCGATGTTTGAAGACCTACCTTTTAAATAAATCACTTCCATGATATACGAGTATAAATTGACAATATCTTAAAATTGCATGAAACCTTTAGCTGTATTGGCTAGAGCGCTTGGACGGATTTGAATGGTTTCGAATCCTGCTACATTAATTTTACTATAAGTTTCTAAATATTTTGAAATTGTAAACAGAACCCCTACAGAGGCTCTATGGGCCAACCCGATGACCCGCCCATGTTCATGGACGGAGAAGACTCCCATGGCCATAGGCCTAAGAGCCTGAAGCCATCACCCCTCCTCCCCAGGGAGGAGAGTGAAGACCCCCCATATAAATATTTTGTTATTTTACGGGTATGAATTGCAATTCAAAACATATTAAAATTTTATAATACCATTTTTAAAGTGTTCTGTCTTGCCAAGTGAAATTTTAACTACTAAAAAACGTTGCAACAAGCTTGTAAGAATTTCCACGTTTCTCGATAAAACCCCTGCTATGCGGAATAAAGCATAAAGCTGCTTTTTTTCAGTAAAAACTACTTCAAGAAGCTTGATAAGCGAGAGCGTTTTGACAGCTTCCAAGAAATGCGGGTTCAAATCCTGTGATGTTATTTTTTTATATTTTTTTAATATAAGACGGTTACTTTACGCCAAAATAAATGTAAGTTGAGAATAGTATTTCTCTTAATTTTACTTTAAACGAATATTATTCTGTAAGGTATATTCTACCGTATTATCTTTGTGTCCGACTGTCAGAGGAGGGTTATGTTTTTCGCGCGTGTCATGTATGTTTGTAATATTATTTATTACCTCATATCTTCCAAATTCCTCGACTGAATTATATAATTAAGGTGACGTTATATACTTCAAGTGTTCTTAGATATGAGTATTCTATACTAAAGAATATTTCAGATATACATGATACGTGCGAACAACATAACCCTCCTTTGACAGTCTTTGTGAAAAAGCTTAACAAGAATTACTTAAGGCTCCAGATTATTACCACAAGTGAGAATCGAACTCGCGACCATCGTATAAAATAGACTACTTTAATTACATGACAACGGTAACAAATCCTTTCATGTCTAAATTGAATACAGCAAGAACTCTTTGTTAAGCGTATCACGCCCAGATAAAGTTACTTAGAAAGTTCTTAACTGCACGAGTGTATGCAACTTCTATAGAAGAGTAAATATCATTTGTCGGTGCTTCTTCGAAGTAAAAATCTCTTAGTTGTGTAACAGCTTATTTGCAAAGAAAGTATAATGACTGTAAAATTTAAAAAATATATCTAAAAACATTATGTAACGGACGGACAATATTCTTAACAAAGAACTATATTTACTGGTGTCCCCGTTAATAAAGTGTTATCTTTAGGACTGTATATGTCACTTTATATAAACATAGATGTCAAACCATGGTAGTGTAGGAAAAAAATATTTTATTCATTTAATACACTTTTTATGTCTTATTTAAAAAAAAACATATTAGCATTCTGCACTATTTCTCTAAATTAACTATAAGTGTGCCAAATTTCATTCTCCTCCGTCCGCGTAATTTTCGTAAAAAGTGGTATAAAGTTTTTGCTTTACATATTTATATAGATTAACTTTTAACTATTTAGTTTTCTTTTAGCAGTTTCACGCCTTTTTCCACATAGTAGAATAGGAAGAGAGTAGAGTGTCTTACCTACATGGAGAAATAAATCAAATATAATCATATCTTCAAGTTAGCATCTAAAACACAACTACTTTAGTTTATTTAAAAAAAAAACGTGACGAAAATAATTTAATTAATACAATATTATTATTCAATGCAAGTCTTTAGCTCTATAATGAATTTCGCAATTTATCATTCGTTCTCAACAATCAATTTTCATTATATTTTTTTTAAGACTCCTGTCATGATAGATTGTGGGTTCGATTCCCACTCCAGGAAATGTAAATTTTCATTTCCTGGGTTTGGTAATAAGGCAAAGCGTGGCGTTGAGTTCCGCCACTCAGCAAGCAATGCCTCAATTCGACATAAAGTGGGGAACGGGTGTCTTAATACTAGGTTCCTTCCTTCCTTCCTTCCATAAGCTATGTATGTATGTATGTAAGAAAAGTTAGTAAATAATAACTATAATGCCATCACAGAACCACTAGTACAGTTATGAGTTTAATTTCCACTCTAAGTAATACTTTAAGTACTCTTATTTGGCTAGACAAACTCCAGTGAAGGGCTTAGCCTCCAAATGTACTATACTATGATTCTCAAGCTTGCTGAATTAAATAGATCATAGAACACACTCGCACCTAAATAATTCTAGACATTCGTTAAAATAGACTAAGCCCTTTTTTATCTATTTTAGTCGGAAAACAAATAAAATTATAGCAGCAATAATGTCAAGTAAAATTACCTACGTTGGCGCTACCAAATTCGAAATCCCGTGAAATATATAATAGGTGCTTTAGCTGCACACGAATTCCCTAACCTGAATAAAACAGTCCATTCATAAAATACAAAAGCATGTACTCGAGGCTGAGGTTGATAGTTTATTCAGCTGCAGTGAAAATAAGGTCTACTCCATACTGGCCTTAAAGAAACCATTATGTTAGCAACCAAGGACGTTTCTATTGTAATTTATTTTGTATTTATGGCTTACTAAATAATAATGTAGTGTTAAGACACTAAATTCACTAAGACTAAATTCACTCTGACTAAACCACTAATCGGGCTAAAGGGTGATGCTGCTCCTAAATATTATTTTTTTATATTCTAACTCAATCAATTGTTAACGCCTGTCGTAGCGCAGGGACACAAGGGTGCGACTGTAACAGGTTGCGGGTTCGATTCCCACTCCAGGTAATGTAAAATTTAGTATTTTCATTTTCAAGGTTTGGTAACAAGGCAAAGCGCGGCGTTGAGTTCCGCCACTCAGCATTCCTTAATTCAGCGGAAAGTAGGGAACGGAGTATCTTAACACTACGTTCTCAGGTGCCCTCTGCCTACCCTGCTATATGCGGGATACAGCGTGCAGCTGAAAAAAAATGTGCCCTGTGTTATTGCAGGTTTAAGGGGGCCCCCTTTAAAATGCACATTACCGTTTAAAAAAAAACTTAAGTATAAGAAAAAGTATTTTAAAATGGCATACTCGTAAATTTGATTTTAACGAAAGACAAGCAATAGTATTTTTTTTTCATTTTACGCAAATATGTGATTTTTAAATGGATTTTTATTTTTCTAATCTTACTTTATCTGTTTCAAAAAATTAACCGCCCAAATATTAAGCCTAGGATCGTTCAATAATCCTGGCAATTTTAATTTGCATATACGTAATATAAATACCCGTATAAAAATTCTTACCCTAATTCTATCTCGTCAAAGTAAAATTCCTTAGCTGAACCCTTTATATTAATATACATAAATACTATTAATATTTCATAACAGCATACTTAAGTCTATATTTTATAGAGATTGAATGCCATGAAATTCGACATGCTTTTTTTTTTGTTTTTTTTTTTTTCGAATGGATACACATGCTGTTGACCCTAGCGGTCTTTACAGCGACACCGGGAGGGTGAGGGAAGAGGGTGCTCAGTCCCTGCGAAATGCAAGCACTAACTGGCTGCTTGAGAGGATGCCGACAGGCGCAAGGGCGCCCCCAAGACATGGCGCAGTGGAATGAGTGTTATATAGAGTTCGCGGGTTCTATTCTTATATATAGCTCATGTTGAGTATATTAGGTAAATATGAATAATCTTTCTTTCAATAAATTCAAATCTGTAATTAATGGTATTGATTTTTTAATAATTGTTTTTTAATTCTATTTAAAAAATGTTCTGTGTTTTTTATAATTTCAATTTTTAATTTTTTGCATGTCCATATAATCTGATCTAAAAGTAAAGTCTGTCAAAACGATATTTTAACGATGAATAGCATGATTAGGCTATACAAATACAAATACAAATATTCTTTATTGCACATAAATAAACAAATAACAGAGAAGTATAAATATAGCGTACAATAAGGCGGTCTTATCGCTTAAAGCGATCTCTTCCAGGCCACCTTTGGATATTGGAGTCTGTCTGTACTAGTCATTATCTCGATTTTGTATCGTAAGTAGAGAACAAAATCTTGTGACACTAAACTTCCATGTGACATAAACGTCATGAAGGTAAAAAAAATAAAGTTTGACAATCTAGATAAATAAAAAATAAATTCTATATAGAACACTACACTAACGCAATATGTGTACAGATATGATAAATGCAACCAATACAACCCTACACCCTTATATGGCAATTAAATTCTGCGCTATGAATATTTGGCGTGTAGGGAGCAATTTGTCACTGCTACGATGTGTATAACTGATATGCAGTATCTATTGTAGCGTGTCGTGTCAATGCTATATCCGTATGCCCTTAGGAGATTTAGAAGTTCCGTGATTTATCAAGTTTCACACGTGATTTTGGAAAGGGAAAGTCATATATATTTATAATAAAAAATCATAATAATATATATTTTTAAGATCATTATATATTTTTAATATCATCACGCTTTTTCCTGTATAGTAGGGCAGTTATAAAGAACCTAGTGTCAAGAAATTCCGATATCTACTTCCAAAATTTATCGCTTTTACAGTCACGCCACGATGGTTTATTATATAATTTTTTAATGAAATAGCAAAAATATCAAGAAAAGTGATTAAAATATCTACTGTTAAGCATTAACCGCCGTAGGTCCATCGTGCCACACCTTTCGTAATTGGGTAAACCGATTCGCGAAAAGAATTCATATTAACTGATACTGAGTAGACAAAGAGTGGCATTTGGTTTTACGCAGTACAAAATATCTCTAAGAGCTATTACGCACTGTCGACTGATCGCCTGCATCTTTGTCAACGGCGACCAAAGCATAACCAGAAGACTAAGCCGAGCGATTATATTACAAGTATATATATAGCTTTTTGAGATTCTATTTCCAATATATTTTTTTCAGCGTTCAAAGACTTAGTCATTATTGTGAGTGTATGATCGTCGCCGGCAACTGTCAGTCGCTTGTGCATCGACATTACGCAGCGAGACGCAGAGTTGCCCAAGCGATCTATGACCAAGTGCGTAAGCACCTATTTAAATTATAGCAAGTCGCTGTCGACCAAGTTATTGGCGACCAGTCGCCAGTGCGTAATAGTTCTAAAAAAAAGAAAATATAAGAACGAAGTGACTAATTACAAAGTTTCCTCTGCCTACTTCGAAAGCCATGTAGGTATATGTTTATCTGTTTCTTGCCTCTAGTATTTTATGTTTCCACATATTAACCCTCACAAACACATGTTTTATTTATTGTATTTATTTAAAGCATTATTATAAAAAAATTGCATTTTGCATTTATCTTTTCTATTTAAACTCAAAGTCAAATTATATACTGCTGTGTCCGCAAGAATTCCAAATTTTCGTACCATGTAGACTGTTGTCTGAAAAACCATTCCTTAATTGTAAGATATATCTACCTACCTACCTAACTTCACGATTTATCCCTAGCGGGGTAGTCAGAGAGAACGGAGCGCCAAGCGCTACGGTCCCTGCATACCTCTTTCGCCTCGTCCACAGTCATTAACCTCTTCGTGCATGCCCTCCGGGGGTCCTCATGTTTTTTACGTGACTTTCCTCCAGTAAAGATATATCAAATATATAATATATATAAAGTTATAATTTTCTAGTAGAAAAAGTAGGTGCTAATACAGCAATGTTATCAACGCTAACGAGCGGTTTCATAACGCAATTACTCAAGTAACAGCCAAGAGGTTGCAACTGTTATTTTAGTTTATTAGAGATGTTCTATATTTGAACTAGTTATCGATTTTTTATTATTTTTGAATCGATATTTGGCGAAAATGAAAAGTTTAACGGTTTCTTCGAAAAATTGATACATGGATTGATAATATACTTAAACAATAGAGCTCATAGCTAATAACAAATACGGCCTGTATATATTGGGGCGCGACAATTGCTGACGGTAAATATTATGACTTTGATCCCCTCTGGCAAGATAAAATATGATGTTGTGTTCTCAATATACAATGTCCCGAAATCGAACAAGAAGTGAAAAACGGAGTATATTGACGTTAAGTACTTTCTGCCTACCCTGTTTTGCCAGAAACACGGAGGTGTTCTTTTTTACATATTAAAAAAAATAACAATATTATTATTTATTTTAAAAATATATTGTGATCGTAAAATTAAAATAAAAAGCTTCCTCGTATTGAGAGAAATTCGAAAAAATACATACATACATAGCTTCACGATGTATCCCGCATTATAGCAGAGTAGGCAGAGGGAACCTAGTGTTGAGACACTCCGTTCCCCACTTTCCGCCGAATTGAGGCATTGCGTGCTGAGTGGCGGAACTCAACGCCGCGCTTTGCCTTGTTACCAAACCCAGGAAATGAAAAATTCTATTTCTTCGAGTGGGAATCGAACCCACAACCTATCGCGTTTACAGTCGTACGCTTGTGCGTCTGCGCCACGATAGGCGTTTTTATTTTTTAGTTTATTTTATTTATATAGGGAATAATAATTTAGGCAGTACATAGTGATTACAGATTAAAACTATCGATAGTTTAACGCATCTCTGGAGTAAGGCTAATCCCATATCTAATGATGGGAGAGAAAACGCCTGATCAGATCGATTAGCAACTTTTATCCATACAATATATAAGAATATATACCAAAAGGTTATTAGAATAACAGACATTTTCCTTTAGCAACAGCAAACGAATTTTTCTATA
Organism: Philaethria dido; assembly: GCA_033558755.1. Taxonomy (NCBI): domain Eukaryota; kingdom Metazoa; phylum Arthropoda; class Insecta; order Lepidoptera; family Nymphalidae; genus Philaethria; species Philaethria dido. Next base: position 106,346 of record JAKGSA010000346.1, on the reverse strand, counting down.
GAGAATACGATTGTTTTATTTGAAATCTTATATCCCTGTAATAGAGTCCAAAATGTAATTTAAGGAAAACATGAAATTTTCTAATTTTTCTCTTAAGAACCACTAGGTAATTGACTTTCGGACAGATAATTTCCACACAGACAAAGTAAGATGGGACTAAAGAAAAATCATTAAATTGATATCTCGATGTAATTATGAAATCAATCAACGCTTTAAAACGATATTAAAAATCAAGATATTCATGAATTAATGGAAAATTTCATTTTACTTGGAAATTGCTTAATAATTTTCATTATTACATTCATCAACGAGAATCGGTATTTCCAAACCGAGCCTAACAGCATATACGATGATTGTGGGTTCGATCCTACTCATAGTTTTAAAGTGTCATTCACCCTCTAAGAAACAAAATCATAATTAAAAACATAAAAAATAGAACTTTGCGAGACTCGAACACACGCCTCTTGGAATTTGTCCAAGCTCTAGTCAATTAAGCTGTATGCTTTTTTGCCCTACGTCCAAATTTTCTTATCATTAATCAATTCATAAGAAAGAATAATCTTTAAATAGCAAAAAATTTCCCTACAAAGACTTCTAAAAACGTAAGTACTTCGTAAGTATTTCAACATACCTCAATACAAACGTGTAGCTTAATTGACTAGAGCACTTAGACGGTTTCTGAGAGGCTTGGGTTAGAGTCCCGCTACGCGCTTGTAAAATATACCTTTTTGTGTCAAGTTTTAATATCTATAACCAGCACACTACATCTAAAATAAGCAGAGAGTTGATGGAAGAACAGAGAGAACAGAGAGTTACAATGAGGGACAAAATAGATAAAAGACCATCAGTAGTTTACGAATTTCTGTAATTGGTTACATCTTCCTTACTGGTAAGATGATTTGTCAAATTTTGTGATTGAAATGTTGGACTTTTTCATGGAAAAAAAAGGTGTTAGGTAATGGTACTCAATAGACTACAATAATTTAGATATGATTTTCTATTTCTCTTCCAGTTCTATTTTTTTGTTAATTGTAAAAGCATACGTTATATATTTTTTTTATCTTCACGCTGTAACCCGCATATAGCAGGGTAGGCAGAGGGAACCAGAGAGCCTAGTGTTAAGACGCCCCATTCTCTTTCAACCATTCCGTTCCCCACTTTAAACAAAAGCCTTGTTACCAAACGTAAGAAATGAAAATACTAAATTTTACATTTCCTGGAGTGGGAATCGAACCCACAACCTGTCGCATTTATAGTCGCACGCTTGTGCTTATTAACACTATATCATTGTTATTTTTTTTATTTCACTCTCTTTACTTCAATTTTAGTGTAGCTTTTTCGTTACATCGAGTTTCAAATCACAAAGATTATAAAAATACAATGACTTAAACGAAATAAAAAACTATTTATATCAAACGCTTCTCAAATTCATCTCAATTACTTGAATTCGGGCGGAGAGCAGAGAACAGGATGCCTTATCTAAGTTCTCTCTGCCCACTTTACACCAGAAATAAGGAATCTTTTATAAATTTGGAGCGTAATTATTTATAGAATGTAAATAAGGTTCACGGGATCGACTTTAAAATCATTTACAAGATAAAGGAATTTCTTAAGAGAGTTGGAAGGCTTCGATACTATTTGTAACTGAACGCAATTTACGCTCCAATTCTTCCAAATAATTAATTATTTCGTCATTTTGGCTTTTGAAAGCGTTAATTGTTTTTCTGAACAAGCGTTGATTAAGTATCAAGTATCCAGTGTATACTGATAGAACTACACTCAGAAACGTTTATTATCTTTAAACTAACATTAAATACAAAAATATTTATAACAATTTATTACTACATACATACATACATAGCTTCACGCTGTATTACGCATATAGCAGGGTATGCAGAGGAAACCTAGTGTTAAGACACTCCGTTTCCCACTTTCCGCCGAATTGAAGCATGACGTGCTGAGTGGCGGAACTCAACACTGCGCTGTGCCTTGGTAAGGCCCAGGAAATGCAAAATTCCATTTACTGGAGTGGGGATCAAACCCACAATCTGTCGCTTTAACAGTCGCACGCTTGTGCTTCTGCGCCACGACAGGCTTTATTATTAACACTTTAAGCCGAATAATAAATCCGACCTCTTCAAAAGCTTCTAATAGAAGATGGAATAAACAAATGGAAAAGCGTAATATTTCATATTATACAGTTACATGACCACAAATATTTTTCATAAACATTACTGAAGATTATTGAAAAAATGCAAGATTTCATTACTGAATCTTTTCTTTCGTAGTCCTGGTTTGAACAATGTGAAGTTAGTTGTACCATTCACAATATAATCTCTCTAAAATGAACAGTCTGTATACAGGTAGATAGTTGAAATTTTGACGTCATTCGGACTTCACTAGGGCTTAACTGTACTACTATTTTTTGTTTTCTTTTTTAATCAAACAAAGTATGTCAAACAAAAGACAAACGGACGGAAAGTGAAAAACAGCGTGATTTTTATCAAGATTCTCACTGATTACCTAAAATAATATGGATATATGGGTTTAATATATTGCATTACATTTAATATAAAAATACTACGACGTTGAGTTCCGCCACTCAGCACGCAATGCCTCAATTCGGCGGAAAGTGGGGAACGGAGTGTCTTAACACTAGGTTCCCTCTGCCTACCCTGCTATATGCGGAATACACCGTGAAGCTACGTATGTATATATTACATTTTGATCACTGCTACTAATTGCTAATTTACTAATTTACAACTGACTAACTCCACTAATAACGTTGCCTTGTACACATAAACTGGTAAATCTTGCAATTCTATAGGGTCCAATAAATACCAATAAACGTGACAGAGGCATGAATTCCATTGGCTTATGAGCTCATGATGTATGGATCTAGTAGACGCTGTAAATATGTACAAAGCATTATAACTCTTATAACCAAGGGGTAGAGGTTATTATGGTTTCCCAATATACTAATAAAACTACAATTTCTCGTTGTCACGGCTTAGAACGTAGAATTAAGTTATTTTAGGTAGATCGCAGCTTTAATCTGTAAAGTTATATATATTTCTTTTGGAAGTAGAGACATCGTGACGCAGTGGGACAGCATTAGTCTGTAAACGCGAGTGGTTTAGGGTTCGATTCTGTTCGTTGCACTTGGGGGAATGATTATATACTTTTTAAATTTAATTTTTAGGTTATTTATAGGCATTACGGTTTCAAATCAGTTTAAATTATAAATGTTCTTTATTTTAAATAATTATAAAAATTCATCCTGCAATCAGTTTGACTAAGTATTTGATTACTCCAGCAACGAGCATCCAAACATTTAAGTTAGTATTCCAATTTACAGCCTTTTAACGCCTGTCGTGGCGCAGAGGCACAAGCGTGCGACTGTAGAGCGACAGGTTGTGGGTTCGATTCCCACTCCAGGAAATGTTGTGTCCTGGGTTTGGTAACAAGGCAAAGCGCGGCGTTGAATTGAACGGAAATGGTGAAAGAGAACGGAGAGTCTTAACACAAGGTTCTCAGGTTTCCTGTGCGTACCCTGCTATAAGCGGGATACAGCGTGAAGTTAAAAAGAAAAAAAAATACAGACTTTAAAAAATATAAGCTGATCTTTTCTATATTCTAGAAGATCTTTATACACATAATAAAAAAGATTACCTCTTTTGTTTTATTATTATTTGGTTTTGTAGTACATGTGCGTATACATTTTTGTACCTACATTTTTTAATAAACTGTACACACGCTGGGCATAAACAAATTTATATACCCAGACGGAGTAAACGAGATTCGCGTCTAATAAAAATATTAGAAATATAGGGGTAAAAACAATCACAAAGGTCTGTATGAAATCTAAAAAAAATATCATACATTGTGGCGTAGTGAGATAATGCCTCACTTTATGACAAACTCAACACTTAATATCATGATTTGTGCGAAAAGTGGAGAACGCAGTGTCTTTTTTTTAGCTTCACGCTGTATCCCGCATATAGCAGGGTAGGCAGGAAGAACCTGAGTACCTAGTGTTAAGACACTCCATTCGCCACTTTCCGCCGAATTGGGGCATTGCGTGCTGAGTGGCGGAAAAATACTAAACTACTTTACATTTCCTGGAATCGAACCCACAACCTGTCGCGTTTACAATCACACGCTTGTGCCTCTGCGCCACGACAGACGTTACACAGTGTCTTGACACTAGATTTTCTCTCACTCCCTACAAAAAAAGAAGCTTTTTAAAAAAAATATCTATTATATATATTATTATATTTCAGTAATAAAAACTTTAATCACTTCTCACAGTAATATATGTTGAAACCCAAATTTAAACATCGCACCAGTTTACGACAACTCCAAAAGCTATTTATTTAACGCCATGGGACTGAGGTCGTGAAAGGTTGGAATGACCACCATTGCTTAGAATATTTAAAACAATGAATTCCTTGCCACCATAACTAGGCATGTGTCGGACCAAAATGGGACGAAGCCATTAAGATTAATTATTTTTATGTTCAACATTTTTTGAATAATTTGTGTAAAGATGTTAGTTATTAAAATAACAAAACATACATACATACCAAGCTTCTCGCTGTATCCCGCATATAGCATGGTAGGTTCCTTACTTTCCCACTTTCCGCCGAATTGAGGCATTACGTGCTGAGTGGCGGAACTCACTTTGCTTTGCCTTGTTACCAAACCCAGGATATGAAAAAATTTATTTCTTGGGTTGGGAATCGAACCCACAACCTGTCGCGTTTACAGTCGCATGCCTCTGCGCCACGATAGGCGTTAAATAACAAAAGTTATATTGATATTTACTTTTGGAAATAACAACTTCTTTAGGCTTGTTGATAATAAAAAAGTTATACCAATAATTTTATTGACACCTACAGTAACCGATACCTTCATATATTTAGTATACAGGTATATGCTACTGTTGTTGAAGTACTAGGATAACATAACACGTACGTAAGTATTTAGCGCCAACGCTTACTCCTTACATGTTATACTTCCCTGGTACATTCTATGTATTTTATATTTTTAGTCTACTGTTAAATATTTATTTATTACAAAATAGCCTAAACTCGTTGTCTTTGAGGTAAAAACTTTCTTCAAACGATTCCAAAAGTTAGTGTCACAACTTTTTGTTTTTTTTTTAGCTCTAATCTAGTTGAAGACACTCCGTTGTTGAGACATTGGGACATGACATATGCCGGAACTTGCCTTACCAGAAGAGTGAAATGAAAATAATTTGAATATAATTGCCGACTAAGGATCGACACCACAATCTTATCATTTTTAAAAGATGCAATAGACAATACATAAATTTTCAGGTCAGTTCTTAAATTATGGCGCTTCGATCATGGCAGTTGAACACGAATCACTTCACTAATGTCACGTTGTATGGAGAACACACGAAGGAGAATTGATTGGTAAAAAAAGATTAATTTACACGATGAGAAAAAGATCTACAGCGTACCTACATCTATAACAAAATAAATATTAACAACATTTATATAAAAAATTACATAAAGGACACAAAAAAACAAAGCCAATAAACGAATGACAATTTCTATGATCTCTTTTTCAAGCGAGAACTCTCCAAGAAATACAATTTATTTAAATTTAATATCATTATATTCAATTTTCATATAATTATGTAAATATTATTGAAGTAGTAAATTTTGGTAAATATACGTAATAAATTCCTTTAAAAAAATAATATTAATCTAAAACCAATAATACCAAAGCAGTATATTGTAAGATTTTTAACTTTCCTAGTTAGTGAGCTAATTTAAAAATTAATTCAGTGCAGATCTTTGTTTATGGCGAATTTAAAATTTACTATTTGATAAATAATTGATTTCCCGCGCTTTACATGACAGTGACAGTTAAAAATATTTCATAGTATCTTTTACAGATCGTTCGAAGAGCCATAATTAAACAACTGAACTGAATCTATTATAGATATTGCAATGAGTATTTAAAGATTTTTATTCATAGCACTTTATTTATTAATATTATTAAAGTGACTAAAGACTAAATATTTTTATTTGTGACTTAAAAACTGATATTCCGTTGTAATTTAAGTGCACTGAGATTAAAGTAAATATAGTAATCTAAACTGTGGGTCAGTAATAAAAACTTTTCACTACTAACAAGCGAGGAACTCGGAACTTTATTCATCTCTAACTTTTTATGTTTGTCAGGGGATTTTCAAAATTAAGCATCACCACAAGCTAACGTGAGTATATGGCGCATTTACTATCTATGAGTAGCCGCGTTTATATTTTTTTTATTTAGCTTTACGCTTATGTATATACAGTGGGTAAATAAAGTATTTGCACACCTAATTTATTTTATATTACATCTAGAAAAAAACAGATTTTTTTCACTATTCAAGTATTAACAAAATACGAACAAAAAGATAGTTGTGCAAATATTTATTTGACTTTAAAATATGTGTTTTACCTTCTTATTTTTCGCTTCTATTTTATAAGGATTTTTGTTAACTAATTTGAAATATATATTGATTAAGCTATTAAATATAATAATTAACTGAAATAATTATGTTTTTTTCTAGGTGTAATATGAAATAAATTAGGTGTGCAAATACTTTTTTTACCCACTGTATATATTTTTATTCTTCATGAATTTTCACTACATTTTTGTTTAGTTCTTGACTTTTCATCTATTTAATGATGTTGGTTGAAGAAATAACCAAAGACAGCACCCTTTCTTAAACTATGCCGTAAAAGGTAAATTAGTAAGATAAATTTCGTAGTATAAAGTTTCTATTTATTTACGTATCGCCTGCATTATCAGGCGAAAGCTAAATAGAACGAAGATGAGAAGATGGGAATTAGGATCAAAGTGTAATTTTTCTTATAATCGAGACATTGTCTATTAAAAAGATAAATTTAATGCTGCACTTTGTGTACCTAGAACGGGAAATCGAAATTAATTTATACCATAGACCTACCAATCATTTCTCATCAGCGCCAATATGGCATAAGAATTTTGATAACTTAGTAATAATCTAATAAGGTAGTATTATCAAGTAAATATCGGAAGACAAAAATAGTTACTAAACTTTAAATATATATTGGTCCAAGCATATGTACAAATTTACAAAGAAAAAGTACAAGTAACTTTACCGTACGAAAATTGAAAAACACGAAACCATCAGTCCATTTTTATCTAAAAAGTATTAAAAAGTTCTTCTCAAACTGTCGGCAACAGTCGAACAAGTCCTAACGTTTGCATCGAAATAGACGGTCGTATTTATTTGAAATTTACATGTTGCTTTTTTATTTTTCGCAGAATATTTACCAATGTTTTTTCACATTTCACAGTTCACAGTTGATTACGTATATTCTAAATAATCCAGTTTGTTTTGGTTTAGTTTCACATAGCGATACACTATTAAAACTCCCTAAATCGGAACACTTAAATCATAGAATTCGATCATTGACCTTAAAGTACCCTGACCTTCTGTCAAGATCAAGGACTTCTCACGGATAGTCAAATTCTGCTAAGCTATGTTGAAATTCCAAGTAGGAATTTCAACATATCTTCAACCCCAGAAGTGCAAAATACCCTTTAATTTTTATTTATAATCTAAGTAGAGTAAACGCCTGTCTTGGCGCAGAAGCACAAACGTGCGACTGTAAACGCGACAGGTTGTGGATTCGATTCCAGGAAATGTAAAAGTCTAGTATTTTCATTTCCGGGGTTCAGGAACAAGGCAAAGCGCGGCGTTGAGTTCCGCCACTTAACACACAATGCTTGAATGCGGAAAGTGGGGAAGTGTCTTAACACTAGGTTCTCAGATTTTCAAAGTGAAGTACAGATCGACGTCACTATGTTTATTTGTCATAACAAGACTAATTCATCAACCCAACTTGCAATATTCATTATTTATTTATTAACCACAGCTTATTTATTTATTTAATCCATGTATACCCTCAATAGTCTCTACCCTTGTTAATGTGTTATCACCACAGTTTTAATATTTAAAATTCCGGAATACCTTTGTTAAAACACTTATTATGAGTCAGTATAAATTATCATTTCATAATATTAGAAAGTCCGCAATTAGGTACCCATTATTAATTAATAAGAAATAGAATAATACAAGTAAGGTAATGTAAATATTTGTTCCGCCATATAAAAAATTGCACAACCCTATATTAAAACTTGGGCCCTTTGGAATCCGTATATAGAAAAAAATATATTTCGTTGCCAAGTGGTATTTATTTAAGATATTTTTTGAAAGTTTTTAAGAAAAATGTATTTAATTTCAAAATTACAAGTTTGCGTATCGTCACAAATATTGGCCTATCAGGATGACTTTTTTTTAACTTCACGCTGTATCCCGCATATAGCAGGATAGACAGAGGGAACCTGAGAACCTAGTTAACTCCGTTCCCCACTTTTCGGCGAATTGAAGCATTGCGTGCTGAGTGGTGGAACTCAACGCCGTGCTTCGCCTTGTTACCAAGCCCAGGAAATGAAAATACTAAACTTTTACAATTCCTGGAGTGGCAATCGAACCCACAACCTGTCGCGTTTACAGTGGCACGCGTGTGCCTCTGCGCCACAACAGGCGTTTTTTTTTAATTTCTTGGATATCTCATTAAGGCTAATTCTAAGCTAAAAATGAAGCTTAAATAAAAAAGAAAAATTGCTATATAGTCTGGATTTGACGCTTAACCAATTAATAACAAAAATATTTACAATATTTTATCAATTTTGCTGTTTGAAGCTATATTTTTAATGTGCTCTGGTTTACTTTTCCCAAATTTATGCGAACTGCTTAAAATGTCTTTGACCAAATTAAAAATTTGCTGATAAATTTGTATATATTATTCAATTAAGTTCAAGTATTTTATATTATTATACCACCATCGTTAAAAAATCGACGTGTTATAATTTTTTTCGGTGGAATCTAGTTTTTTCGCTTTAATCTAATAAAAGAGAATGTAATGTATTAAAAAAAATATATTCTATTCCTATTGATGAAAACTGTGAACTTATATATACGAGTATTAGATTAAGAGCCCATGAACCGCCAGATTTACCTCATAGTATAAAAGCTGAAAATTTCTCTGTGAGTGTATCTGAAAGAGGTAAGAACGATCAGCAAGTATGGAATTTGGGGTGTGGTCGCTTCAGGAGATAATGGATAAATAGTAAAGGTGCAAAAAATAGTACCTCAATTACCTCATAGTATAAAGCTCAATTTTTTCTTATTTTCTTCGTAATAAAATTAGAAATCACGTCACACATTGCCAGACACTTAGTGTGGTTGCAACCCCCTGCCAGGCACCCTAAAACTTTACAAAAAATCATTAAAAATTTGTTGCCTTATAAAAGCTGAACTTTACATATATTGCTTGGGAACCTATAAGAAGCCATCAAAAGTGTCTGACTGCGGAGATAAAGTCTTCTTATTAATTGAGTACTATTTTATGCACCTTTACTATCTGTTATCTCCTGGAATTTGGGATGTGGTTCATCCCAAATTCCATACTTGCTGATCGTTCTTACCTCTTTCAAATACACTCACAGAGAAATTTTCAGCTTTTATACTATGAGGAAAGTCTGGCGGTTCATGGGCTCTTAATCTATACACAAAGTGATACTTTTGATAGTTCGTGAGCAAATTAATGCTTCTGTATCATCCTATTTATTACAATTTATTATACGACTTATATAAAACTGGCAAATTATGTCATGGAGATTTAATTTGTCTTCCATCGTCATTCTGGTAACTTATAGATATTATATGCTAGTTGGCGTAACATAGCGCCGCGTTTAATTTAACCTGTTAGAAACATACCTGTGTGATAAATATGAATATTTCTTTAGACGAGATTTGAACTCACTAGTACAGTTTAACATGTGATTAATTAAAGAGTATCAGGACTTAAAAGAAATCTACATTAAATAAATAAAAACATATTGCTAAAGAAAGATAAAAGGAAATTATAATAGAAAAAAATATTCCCTTCACTAATGTAGACATATGTTAATCCAATCATACCAAAACCACTTACTAACTGACCCTTGAAGTCTAGCCCTGAACGTTCTCCAATATGTCACATGTTTACGTCATAAAGTACGAGTACTTTCAACATGCTTTTATCAGCGTCACTTATATCTCTATCAATGATTGTAAGAAAACCTGGTAACGCTAATTCAATCTACTTTTTACTGACGAACTTAATTCAAAAGTTGCACATGTGTCCGGATTCCATGACAATACATTGTTTTCATAGCTTGTACCTGACAACCTTGCCAACTAAATCCGATAGCAACCAGGTTTGAACAATATTAATATGTCAATTACGAAATCGTTCTACCATTTTATGTGGGATTTAGTATAAAATTATAAACTCTCCGTTCTTCATATACCTTCCGTTTTAAAAAAAGGGCATGAAGTAAGAGACAACGCTACATTTCGTTCAATCAGACTTATATCACAAAACTTGTTTTAACATATGTGTATAAATTCCCATGACGCTAGTTGAACCTTCTTCTTCTGCCTAGAATGTAAATTACAAAATATGAATTTAAATTCTAACATAGATTTAAAATTTGGTTCATTTGTTATTTCCAGAAATGTCTAATACTTATAAAAGTAAAAACCATCTCCGCGTATTATCTTCAATGCATTAATCGTTTTGATCATCAATGCCAACCAGTTTGCGTGCCAACCTCAACTTATGAACATATAAGAAATATATTCATCTCTTTCTTTTATACGATAATTAACAGCCTATCTCTCTCAGATAGCTATCGTAAACTTGACCTTATGAGCAATATTCCTATATTTCTTAGTTATTTAGTAAAAATAAAGCGTATAGGGCGCATGTGTGTTTGTTTGTGTTTGTTTTTTTTTATAATTGCAATATATATGACCAAAGGAAAATGGTAAGATGTCTTTTAAATATGGTTAAGTGATATAATTTTAAATATTAAGCCTAAAAATTGTTCTTATATCACATACATACATATATACGTATATGCTAAGTTGACATATTAAAGCTTGAGGAAAAACTTTTTGTTTAAACAGGATATAAATCATTTAACATAACAATATATATAAATACCGAGTATTGTAGTGCAGCGGTTTGGTTTATCCATAACTAGTTGTATTGGGAAGTCGTGAATACAATTTCCGGGGTGACATTTCGGCCGTGAACACAGGAAAAAATCACTTTCAAAACCATCTTACATAAAAAAAGCGGAGAATACATTCACTACTTCTCCATTCTCTGTGATAAATTACTCTTTGACAAAATTATATATAAACAACGTAATAGAAATGTTTATCATTGTTTGTTTTATTTTATGACGCCATATTTATCACTTCCGTAGCTATGATTTATAAAGTTAAACATATCGCTAATGTTATATCATATATGTATTATTTATGTGATAGAATTTTAAGATATTGGAGTATATAATATACGTTGAGAACACAGTATCAATGATACTGGAGGAAGGTCACGTAAAAAGCATGAGGACCCCTCGGAGGGCATGCATGAAGAGGTTAATGACTGTGGACGAAGCGAAAGAGGTATGCAGGGACCGTAGCGTTTGGCGCTCCGTTCTCTCTGAGTACCCCGATAGGGATAAAAGCAAATTAGACAAAATATTCATAAATTGTAGTATATATGTTATTTTGTTGTATTTAGTTATAAAGAAAAATAATGTAATGTATACATCTATCAGTAGTTTTTGCGTGAAAGAGTGACAAACATGCATCCTCCCAAACTTAAAAAATCATTAATTTGGGGATATTTGTAAGAGTAACTTAAATTTTCATAGTTGCCTGCACCTATTTATATTTAAATCTATTGTAGTTGCCAGTATGATGGTTTACACAGAAACTACTTTCAGAACGTTTAATGTCTTCTTGATACATCAATATGAAGACACTAGATACATTTTTTATGCATATACATATTTTTTAAAATATTAATAGGCAGTATGATTGCTTTAATAATAGGATGAATAAAATACTTAATTTAAAAAAAAAACAAGTAAATCAAAAAATTAAACTTAAAAAGTATTTAAATAGCATAAAAAAACAATTAACAATTACAATTACAGAAATTTAGCAAAGATACCTGCCCTAAAAAGTATGCACTTTGCAATTGATCAAATTATTCACGCCTGGTACATACATAATATTGATTTTTTGATTAAGCTTATCACCTCATATTATATTATCTAATCACACTCCGAGGCAATTATTGGTTTTTGATACATAATTATTTAAGTACTATTAAAGTAGCTTCAGTTCACCCCCTTCTTATTTTTTTATATATGGCAATTGTACGTATATAGGTGTCAATACAATAATATTATACCTCCCACTGAGTCTAAAGGATGCTGAAGGCGGTAGATAGAATCTTGACTTGCCTATCAATATGGCACAGTCTATTTATAAAATATATATTATTCTCTCATGTAAGGTATATCACTGTATGCTTATAAGTTTCACCTACAGTTAGCCTACAGTTAGTAATTTTTCGCGTGAAAACATAACAAGCACTTATCTATTACATACATACATAGCTTTACTCTGTATCCCGCATACAGCAAGGTAGGCAGAGGGAACCTAGTGTTAAGACTCTCCGTTCCCCGCTTTCCGCCAAATTGAGGCATTGCGTGCTGAGTGGCGGAACTCAACGCCGCGCTTTTGCCTTGTTACAAAACCCAGGAAATGAAAACTTCCATTTCCTGGAGTGGGAATCGAACCCACAACCTGTCGCGTTTACAATTCGTTATTCTAATATATATCTATTCTTTATAATATTAGTAAATTATAGATACTTATTTTATAAAAGGTCCGTCACGTTGAACAAAGTTCATAAGACGTCATATCGCCACGACGACAAATCTTAAGTGCAAACCTAAGAGCTACAATTTACAAAGCAAAGCAAAAAGCTTTAACTAAATCCATCTAGTATTTCTATATATATTAGCATGAACAGACAGATAAAATATAAAAAAAAAACATATATATATATAAATACGTAAAGCAAAAATTTTGTACCCTTTTTTACGAAAATTACGCGGACGGAGCATGAAACTTGGCACAGTTATAGTTTATATAGCGAAGGAGTGGAGACTGCTTCATTTTTTTTTAAATAATATATTAAAAATATATGAAATTAATAAAATAAATGATACACACACTACCATGAGTATGACGTCCATGTTTATATAAAGTGACATATACATACATTGCTAAAGACAACGCGTTATTAACGCGTCAACGGAGACACTAATAATAATAAAGTTATAATATTAACTCATGTAATAAACGGTAAGGTTAATACCTAACAAAATTCAGACTTATCTAAAACTTAAAAAAGAAAAGAACCATTTAAGAATCGTTACCAATTATTAAATGTTTTGTAATTTGCCTAATTGAATGGAGAATTTTGATAGTAAAATTACATTTTTCATTAAGATAAAAAAATATTGTTTATATTGTTTAAGCATTTATACACGTAATTATTATTAACTAGTTTCGATCTGTTATATACAACAGAGGCGAGGGGAATTTTAGTTAAGCAAGCCGGTAAATTAAGGGAAGCCGATGTATATTTAGGGAAGCCGGTATACATATTTAGGGAAGCCGATGTATATTTAGGGAAGCCGGTATATATATAAATTTAGGGAACCCGATATATTTAGGGAAAGTAGTATGTTTTTTTGCACTTTTATGCTCAATATTTTCCTGGCGACCATTTCTTATATTTTTTTAGCTCTCACACCTTGTTTGACTTTGATTTTTGGAGCTCCACATTTTACTGGCGAGCTTCTTTTTAGGTCTCGTATTTGTGCTTTGAAAAGTTAGGCAAGCCGGTGTGAATCGAGCTGTATGGACGCCTTGCCACTGATATCTAAATGAGAGTGATTTGTAACTCTTTGGGTGTTTAAAAAATGCTAAAGAAATTGTAAAATAGTTAAAAAAGTATAATGAGACAGATCTGATTTTAATCGCAAAGGTTGTGTGTTCGATTCCCACTAATACTAAATTAATCGCGTGTCGTGGCGCAGAAGCACAAGCGTGCGACTGTAAACGCGACAGGTTTTGGGTTCGATTCCCACTCCAGGAAATGTAAAATTTAGTATTTTCATTTCTTGGGTTTGGTAACAAGGCAAAGCGCGGCGTTGAGTTCTGCCACTCAACACGCAATGCCTCAATTCGGCGGAAAGTGGGGAACGGAATTGTTGAAAGAGAATGGAGTGTCTTAGCACTAGGTTCTCTGGTTCCCTCTACCTACCCTGCTATATGCGGGATACAGCGTGAAGTTTAAAAAAAAAACTAAATTAAACATACAGTAATAATACATTCTTAAGTGAGAGAAAAAACTTAAGTGTGTGAAACAAAGCATTTGCTATCAGTTTATAATAAAGTTAAAGTGAAATAAAATTATTTTAATGATTTTATTTGCAAAATCTTTATGTATTATAGAACGTATAAATCTCCTTTCGCCAATATTACTTAGTAACAACAAATTGTCATCTTAAATTAATACAAGGCATTTTGGAACCTGACATTTTTATTATAATGTATAATATATTCTCAATTGTCATACCTTCGTCGTATATAGGCAATAAATAATATAGTTAAAAATTGATTTTTTGCCTTATTCGTCGTTTTTTGTGACTATATTTGTGTTGTGTGACTATGTATCATTTGTTTTAATGTCTTAATATAAAAATTGTAAAACTTACTAAGTATAAAATGGCTGTAACAATACCGATATGGAATGTATTAATTATATATATAAATATAAAGTTATTAATAATGCAATAAGTTCTCTTAGACGTTTACAGTTAACAGTAGTTAATTCTTGTAATTCCTAATTGTAACCGTTGCTTGTACAATTATTTTTTCTTTTTATTGCTATGAGATTATTAGTTCATGTTCTAAATCTGATGAAAGACCTATTTTTCTTAATATTTATTTCCCATTTAGGTTTACTACATACATGCATAGCTTCACGCTGTATCCCGCATATAGCAGGGTAGGCAGAGCCGTTCCCCACTTTCCGTCGAATTGAGACATTGCGTGCTGAGTAGCGGAACTCAACGCCGCGTTTTGCCTGCCTTGTTACCAAACCCAGGAAATTAAATAACTAAACTTTTATATGTCCTGGGTTAGT
Organism: Philaethria dido; assembly: GCA_033558755.1. Taxonomy (NCBI): domain Eukaryota; kingdom Metazoa; phylum Arthropoda; class Insecta; order Lepidoptera; family Nymphalidae; genus Philaethria; species Philaethria dido. The sequence goes on along the minus strand of JAKGSA010000346.1, from coordinate 91,140 downwards.
TTATTAAAAATAACAAAACTATAAAATTTGAGTTAGGACACTTTAGCGTAGTCTGCCTCAGTATGATTACTATAGCCAACGTTTGCTAGTTACCAATTATCCTTTGATTCTGTATCCTAAGAACTTGCCGACAAATTGACACTATTTAATATATATTTAATATGTAATTGAAAATAATAAAACTTTTACATTTCCTGGAGTGGGAATCGAATCCACAACCTGTTACGTTTACAGTTGCACGCTTGTGCCTCTGCGCCACGACAGGCGTCAAAATTAGGTAAAATTATTAGGATTACTAGTGTCACTTTAAACAAAAGTGTATGTTGACATATAACATAAAATATGTTTGGACCGTAGCGTTTGGCGCTCCGTTTTCTCTGACTACCCCGCTAGGAATAAAGCGTGAAGTTCGGTAGGTAGGTAAATTTTTACACACATTAGAATGTTTGAACACATGCTAATGTGTGTAAAAACTTATTTTATTAAATTATTTTAAATGCACTTTGACTATGAAAAATTCATACTCAGTTAGCATAATTTCCGTAAGAAAAGAGGTTGAAAGTTTTTTACATTTTACATACGTATAGACTAATATATATTTTTTTTCATAAAAAGTGAGTGCAACATTTTTTAAGGCCTTGTAAAATAATATTTTCTTTAAAAGTATAACTTATTAAAATAAGTAGGTTCTCTAATTATCGACTTTACTTTTTTTTTAGTTAGCCGCTTGTAAAAAAAAAATAAGTAAAAAGAGCTTCATGCTTTATCACGCATTACAGGGTAATAATAATAAAAAAATACAACATACAACAAAAAAAATGCAAAAAAGTGCAAAAAAGACGTACATTTTAAATGAAAGTCTTCATACCATCACATCACATCTTATATATTCATTTACTGATAGGCCATCGTGGTGTAATGAGACATTCTCTGGTTGTAAGCGTGATGGTTTTCGGTTTGATTCCCAATAGAGTTCCACTACTTAATATGAATGATTATGAATTCTACCCTCGCTACTCTGCTACATGGGTAAAAAAGAAGGATTTACGTTTTTTTGTAAAGGTATGTACTTTTATTAGTGGGGAACGGAATTGTTGAAAGAGAACAGAGTGTCATAACACTAGGTTCTCAGGTTTCCTTCCTTACTTGCTATATACGGGATACAGAGTGAAGCTATGTATGTATGTAGTAATCCTAAATGGGAAATAAATATTAAGAAAAATAGGTCTTTCATTGGATTTAAAACATGAACTAATAATCTTATTTCATTGTTATAGCAATGAAAAGAAAAAATATATTGTGCAAGCAACGGTTACAATTAGGAATATTAGAAATATGCGGGATACAGCGTGAAGCTAAAAAAAAGTATTTGTACGCAATTAAGTAAAACGTCAATTTCTATAATATTTATTCATTATCAACGTCGCTATCAACATAATAACTACTTAAATATCTGTAACCGCATCTATCATACAATGGACAAGTCATTTAAACCACCAACTAGAAAATTATTTGCTTATAGTTTATTCATATTAACTTTTAACTTAATGTATAAGGGTAACCTAAGTTTCTAAGTACCTAAGCCAATTATAATAATGCCTATGCCTATGTTTTATTATTATTACCCTGTAATGCGTGATAAAGCATGAAGCTCTTTTTATTTATTTTTTTTTTACAAGCGGCTAACTACAAAAAAAGTAAAGTCGATAATTAGAGAACCTACTTATTTTAATAAGTTATACTTTTAAAGACAATATTTTTTACAAGGCCTTAAAAAATGTTGCACTCACTTTTTGTGAAAAAAAAACATATATTAGTCTATGTGTATGTAAAATTTGAAAAAACTTTCAACTTCTTTTTACGGAAATTATGCTAACGGAGTATGAATTTTTACATAGGCATTATTTTTTTTACATGTGTTTATTTCTCAGTTCAAAACTGGATTCTATTGTATCTACGGGTTGGAACCAAGTAGATACAATATATGTAACTAAATTGTGTTATTGTATATTGGGCATGTTGGTGTTCTGTTCGTCTATTTGTAAAAATTTTCTTACTAGTCTACATGTATTTAAAATGGCCGCTCGTTGTAATGTAATATCAGATACTCTTTGCTCGGAAACATTAACGGAAGGATATTTTTCACGGAATATTTTATGTAATTGTTGTCTGTATGTGGTGAAATCTGTTTCTAGTTTTGTGATTTTGTAGTAGGTACGCATGATAAACATGTTAACTTCAGAACTCCATCTCATGCGTACTCTTGGTTTTCCAGCTTTGGTGGACACGGGAAAAAAGGCATTTGCCTCCCGCGCAACACTCAAAGTTGGCATATGTTCTATTGTATGACTTGAAGAAGGTGATGATGGTATTGAAGGTGTGTACGATGAACTGCTTGGACTATATGGTTCTGTGGAGCTATTGGATGGGATTGTGTGTTCGGCTGTAGTATATTTGTCGGTGGGAGACATAGGCATTATTATTATTGGCATTATTATTTTGCATAGACATAAGCCTGTCCAAGTTAGGGGATAAGTAATCTAAGTATCTACTAGAACATGTCAATGTTAGGACTTTCTCATTAACTTTAATAGTTATAGGACAGAGATTAAATTTTTTTTCGAAAAAAAAAGAATATCATGTGTGTATTCCAGGCTATGAACTATGTGTAAATTTAATTCAAATAGTTTAAATTGTTTTGCCTTACTAACAACTACCGATTAAAAACATATTCTCATATGTTTTTTTAATAAAGTGTCAGGTACCACATTTTTTATCAATCAAATGGAAATTTCCATATTGTTATGAGTCTTTTTTGCTGTTGTCATCACATTCATATTTTTTGTAATTAGGCTTTTATAGACCTTTTCCTCTATCGAGGCCTATCGTGGCGCAGAGGCACAAGCGTGCGACAGTAAACGCAATAGGTTGTGGGTTCGGTTCCCACTTCTGGGAACGAAAATATTAAATAATAAAATATTTAGTGGATTTCATATCTGGTAACAAGGTAAAGCGCAGCATTGAGTTCCGCCGCTCAGCGCGCAAATCCTCAATTCGACGGAAAGTGGAGAACGGAAATGATAATAAAGAACGCAGTGTCTTAACACTAAGTTATCTGGTTCCCTCTGCCTACCCTGCTATGTGCTGGATACAGCATGAAGCTTATCTATTGCCTTAAGGCTTGGCTATTATTAAGGCATTGCGTGCTGAGTGGCGGAAATCAACGCCGCGCTTTGTCTTGTTACCACACCCAGGAAATGAAAATACTAAACTGTACATTTCCTGAAGTGGGAATCGAACCCACAACCTGTCGTGCTTACAGTCATACGCTTGTGCCTCTGCGCTACGACAGGCACCAAATAGCATATTTGTATGTCAAATCAATCAAAAATTACCATCACTTAACTATTGAAAGATAAACTCCCTAAACTAATATGATACAAAACACCCACATGGCGCACAGTATATTATAAGATATTATTTCCTTTATAGAACACTAAATATAATTGGTATGTAATATACTGACATATTAGCAAGCCACATTTACGATAACCGGTCAAGTTATTTTGCTATTTATGAGTATATTCTAGGAATTGAAGATTGTTGTTTTGATAATTTTAAAACATACATACATACATAGCTTCATGCTGTATCCCGCATATAGCAGGGTAGACAGAAACCTAGTGTTAAGACAGTCCGTTCCCCACTTTTCGCCTATTTGAGGCATTGTGTGTTAAGTGGCAGAACTCAACGCCGCGCTTTGCCTTGTTACCAAACTCAAGAAATGAAAATAATAAATTTTACATTTCCTGGAGTGGGAATCGAACCTACAACCTGTCGCGTTTACAGTCGCCACGACAGGCGTTGATTTATAAAGTGTTATTGATATATAAAGGACCTTTATAATTTTTTTTTTACATAGCAGAGTAGAGTCAAAGAAAAGCTAGTGTCAGTACATACTATTTTCCTTTACTTAATGCTGTGCCTTATCTTACTCAAGTGAAAGAATGAAAATAATCCCTGAACAAATCACGTTTACTGTCAAATACTGCCACTTCGCCACGATGGCCTCACGATGGTAAATTAATAGGAATACCAAAAAATTCATAAGTCCTAAATTTATCACTTCCGTAATATTATTACTTCCGTATAATTATTGCTTAGTAAGTAAAGATACTGTTATTACCTACCTAGCCTAACTTCACGCTGTATCCCGCATATAGCAGGGTAGGCAAAGGGAACCTGAGAACCTAGTGTTAAGACACTCCGTTCTCTTACAACAATTCTGTTACCCACTTTCCGCCGAATTGAGGCATTGCGTGCTGAGTGGCGGAACTCAACGCCGCACTTTGCCTAGTTACCAAACCCGGGAAATGAAAAGACTAACATTTCCTGGAGTGGGAATCGAACCCACAACCTGTCGCGTTTACAGTCGCTCGCTTGTGCCTCTGCGCCACGACAGACGTTATTTTTTATTCTTAATCCAAAGTAGTATCACATAGCTCGTTAATTATATTACAAAGTATATATAGTATGATATTGAATTGCAAGACTATGATTGTCTCTATTATGATAGTAGGCGGGCGTGACGCATGTCGTGAAAGACGCAAAAAATATCTTATTAATAATTTTATTTGTACTTGTATCAACTCAGAAACGGCAATTAGTGTTTAATTTACATAAAATCTGTACAAATATTTAATCTATTTAATCTGCTAATAAATACTAAGTTATTGTTTAACGTACGCAATAATTATTAGTTATATCACTTGAAGAAATAATCAGGTGTATTTAGTTTATTGTTTGATTGCCATGCTAGGAAATCGCGACTTTTAATTCCGCCGCTCAACATGCATTATTTTTAATTGGACGGGAAGTAGAAAACGGAGTGTCTTGGCACTAGATTTTTCTGTCTACTCGCTGATATGCGGTGGCAAGCCACACTTGACACCGCATCTAGGTTTTTATTGCTTCGCATTAATTTTCTTTTTACTTACGTTTTGCTGTGCTATTTAATGTATTTGGATTCGAGTTTTAGGTCTTATTTAAAATTAATTTAATCTTAATATGAATTTTAAATATGTATTCATATCTCGGGAAAAAACTCTACTGTCGGCAGAGCAGTACTATAAAAGTACATATATAAAACAAATGGGCAAACACCGTCCCGATTGCACTAGGTCAGTAAATATTAAAGTGATGAAATAAAATTGGTCCATTTGCAAGCAAATAGTAAAAATAAGTGCTCTTATAATTTACTTTAAAAGGAAAACGTTACAAGCAATTTAGAAATCGTTTTGTATAAAGGTAATCATTTCATATATATGTGTATTTCTTATTTTTCCTGCATTTTTGTTACATGTTAGAACACTGAGAATATTCACTTCATTCTTAGTTTAGTTAGAGACCTGTCCTGGCGCAAAGGCGTGCGACTGTTGACTGACTGATGCGACAGGTTGTGAGTTCAGTTCCCACTTTAGGAAATGAAAATATTGAATAATATTTAGTATTTTCATTGCCTCGCTCTGATAACAAGAGCAGCAGAATTCCGCCACTCAATGCCCCAATTTGGCGGAAAGTGGGGAACGCAAATGAACAGAGAAAACTGAGTCTCTTAACACTAGGTTCTCTGGTTCCCTCTACCCTGCTATGTGCGGGATACAGCCTGAAGCAAAAAAATCTTAGACTTCTATAATGAGCTCTTTGATTTTCACGATTATTACACATACTAAACGAAACTATTTTAAACGGATTAATCGCGTATGTTTTAGCCGAAATCAAATGAAATGACAGACGAATACCACCTCAGTCTACCCGAGACCACGGACTACTGTAAAGTGTTCGAAACGTCGGGCTTCCAAAAATGTATTTCCGAATGCTAAAATATACCCGATTAATCCGGTTAAAATAGTTTCATTGAATATTCTTAGATTTCTGTCTGTCTGTCTTTTTTGTACAATTTATATATAAATATGTTAAGCCTTCGACCTCCTTCTAAAAATAATGCGAAGAGTACGAAATTTGGCACAGTTAAAGTTTTATATGAAGAATAAGTGCAATAACGTAATGTTGTTCAAATTAATACAATACTAATATAATAAATTAATTAAAAAATATTACACATATTCCACACAAATGTGTTTGACATACACTTTTGTAATAAAATAACAATCTATAAAGCAACTCGTATTGTACGCGTCTACGGCTACAAGAAATTATAAAATTATAAATAAACTAGAGTTCCCGTTGACGCGTTAACAACGCGTTTTATTTTATTTTTATTTTTTTGTTTATTGGTCCACAAAACAAATTACAATCGGTATACGTTAAAATTACAACTATTGTAGAAACGATTGCATTTTTTTCTATGCAGACACAGCAAGCATTGATAATTATTACAAACAACACCTATGACAAGAAAAAAATAACAATAAAAAAATAGCACGTAATATTGGTTATTTCTAATTTAAAGTTTAGGCAAATAATGTTTGTTTTTAACAATCTATCATCTATCCACGCGTTGTCTATCAATCTATATGTCACTTCATATAAACATGTCAAACCATGATAGTGTGTGTAACTTTTTTTTATTAAATTAATATATTTTTATGCATTATTTTAAAAAGATATTATCATTGTGCACTCCTTCGCTATATAAAGTATAAGTGTACCAAGTTCTATTCTCCTCCGTCCACTTAATTTTCGTAAATAGGTATCCAAAGTTTTCTTCATGTATTAATATATAGATTTTTCCTGTAAGCTTAAACCCATCAACACCATATTTAATGACAACACGCTAACGTAAACGTATTATCACATAATTTCAAGTCATTCATAATTAAGTACACTAAGTACGCAAAACTAATTCTATTTGAGGCTCGAATCAAAAAGGATATAACTGACTATATTATAAAAATAAAGGACAGTAAAGAATAGATTTTAAAATAAATTTAGTTACCTTTTTTATAAGACATTCCAAATTATATATTTATGCGTTTATATATTTATACCAATAAGTATCCACTTTTATATCTTTTAAACAACTCACACTATATGTAATTTATTCTTAAATTACATCCATCGAACTTTCATGAAATCGATTTCTGAAACTAATTTTTAAATCAGCCCAATAGATTAATTCTTGATTGACAGTTAATTTAAAGATTTTTCTTGTTCTTTACATAATAATAACAATATGATATCTTTATCCCACGCACAGTCACGCTTTAACTTTGTTAATAAAGTGTCAGCTTTCACGATGTCTGGATTTTCCTATTTATCGATAACCTTACATAACCCAACATAGAATATTTAAAAATATGTAGTAGACAACAGAAAGATATCTACTATTCTTTTTTTTTTAGCTTCACCCTGTATTCCGCATATAGCAGGGTAGGCAGAGGGAACCTGAGAACCAAAGTCAAAGTCAAAGTTAAATTGGGCATTGCGTGCTGAGTAGCGGAAAGCAACACCGCGCTTTGCCTTGTTACCAAATCCAGAAAATGCAATTACTAAACTTTTACATTTCCTGGGTTAGTTTATTAAAAATAACAAAATTATAAAATTTGAGTTCGGACACTTTAGCATCGTCTGCCTCAGTATATGATTGCTATTGCCAAAGTCTGCTAATTACCAATTATCCTTTGAGTCTATATCCTAAGAACTTGTCGACAAATTGACACGATTTAATTGTCAAATATATTAATTTAGTTTTGAATTTATGTATCTTAAAATGATGAAGTTTATTTAAATTTAGATATATATATATATATATATATATATTTATGTACTAGCTGCTCCCGGCGCGCGTTGCAACAAAAGCAATTAAAATACATATATATACCAATTTGCATAATAATCGGTACAGTAGTTTTTGAGTTACTCGATGACATACAGACAAAAATTCATTTTAATATATATAGATGTGTATTTGACAATAAACTTTTGCCACTTTCTATAAAAGTGTATGTCATACACAGAAGGTGTGTATCATATACGATGATGATGACGTAGCTAAAGTTAGTGGCTTTGATATATTGTTTTTATCGAACTGGATACAACGCTTATAAGGTTAAGTTCCACATAAGATATATAAATAGAAATATATCGTATGTAGTATTTGGATTTATTTCCAAAAAAATGAATTCATCCAGCACGCAATATCTCTAATTTATGTACTGTGCAATATGTAGGAAATTTAGCCAGCTATTTCATGTAGAAACAGTATTGATGTGTCATAATCAACAACTTATAATGTAATGATAATATGGATAAAATAACATATAAATTCTTTTTCTATGTCCTTTTGCAGTGATTTTCTTAGTAATTAAATATATAGCAAATGTTTATCCATAAAATATTAAAGCACACTTCCTGGACAATAAATTCTAAAATAAGCACTCACCATTTAAAATAATCTCATAAGTATAAAAATAAAGGACAATTATATATTTAAAAAGCAGATTTTGGGACGTTACTTGTATATAAATGTATATGTTTATGCCAACAGGTATCCTGACTCAAAAATCGATTTCTGAAACTTATTTTTAAATCTTTCACACCATCCAAATCTAACGGATGTGGATGAATTTTTCTCAGCCATGTAGCTTATACATAAGTGTAACACTGTAGACTACAATTTATTATGACTTTGTACTATTTTGCCATAGTATACGGTAATTATTTATTATTAATATTACTTGGTACCTTTCCTACTTACATTGTGCATAGTTTCGCCATTTTTATACGTTATAACAAATAAAAGATATAACAAATAATAGATTTTATAACAAATAAAATTCCGAACCCCATCGAAAACATAGTACAGAATCACATAAAAAGCTTGACTACCCCCATAGGACATTTATGGCGAGATTGATTATGGACCAGGCAAGAGAAGTATGCTGGGACCGTCGAGTATTGAGTTCCGTACTTTCTGACTATCCCGCAACAAATAATATCATGTCTTTATAAAAAAAATTCTTTAATTACAGATTGGAGCGTTAATTCTAGTCATAGCCTTGTTTGCGCCCACACACGAACAAAGTACGCCATTATCGCCATGCCCCAATGTCTTCATGTACGAACCGTCGGGCAACGAGCCAGGGCGGTGGTACGGGGTTGTCAACCTATCAACAGACAGCACTTTACATTCGTTATGGCTTAACGTAGTGTTAGATAGCAAGGCTGATATTTTGGGGGTAAAGCTCAATATACCATAACTATTTTAATAGAGTTTTGCTTGTTTATTCAGTCCATTATTATCTCACTAAAAAGTAATAATTATATTATACAATAAGCCTATAAGATCCAGTACAATTTTTTTACAGAATTGGGTTGGTGACGTAACAACCACAGACAATATTGATTTCAAAATAGAAAACACAAAAATGAAAATACATCCAGGCCCAGCGGTGGCTGTGAGATTTTTCGTTCAATACAACCAATTAAACAAAGCGCCTCGCCTCCAAGCAATTAGACTGAATGGAAGAGAAATATGCAACGCAAACTCTCCGCAACCAGCAGTAGGGGTGGATAATATCAGACCAGATCCCACCTCGATCAGACCTAGACCTGAAACTAGACCCGAAAGCAGACCTGACAGACCGGTAGAAAGACCCGTAGATAGACCAATAGAAACCAGACCAATTGAGAATAGACCTACCGAGAGACCAGACAAAAGAGCAACATCAAGACCATCTATTAGGCCAGAAGACAGACCAGAAACTAAGCCGGTATACGGGAGACCGTCAGACGATGGACCTGTGTATGTACCCACTTCTAACCCACCAATAGAACAGAGCAATGTTAACCCATACAGCATGTAAGTGTATCATACAGTTCACCTAACATTCTTTACGCTAATAATGAGCTTCACACTTATTTTATACTTATTTCATTCACCTCTAATATGAGGTAAGCGAGGAGAGCTTAGTGTGATAACACTCGGCTATCCTTATTTAAATAATTCTTCAAGCAAAATTATTAATATTCATACTACTTTTATTTCTCAATCAATTCCTTTAATATTAAAACTTAGATAGTTATATTTAAACAAAAAGCTTTTAAAATATGCATGAATTTAGTATCTTGTCAAGTTGTAAGCAAAATGGCATCTATGTAGAAACTGTAGCTAACACTCATCGCGTTAACAGCGGTGGTGGCCAGGTACCTGCAGAGAGCGTGACGCAAAGAAGACCTTATCAGGTGACTACAACACCGTATCGACCTTCTACACCTGATGATGATATAGACGATAGGTAAGTAAGTGAATTTGACTGGCCTTAGTGAGGTAGTGGTTTCAATACCCAATGGACAGGTGGTGGTTCGCGACTGGTTATTTAATCTTGTTTATGTATTCTAAAACTGTGAATTATATTTTAATGTGTATGCCTATTTGTTGGTCCTATGAATTATATTACTTATATATTATTTTACATTAACAAAAATATTCATATTGGGTAGCTGTGCTTCTAATAAAGACACTTTCTTGACTAAAAAAATACATTTATAGTACTAATTGCTCATAAAATCATAACATTATGGTATATAATTGAGGTGTAGTCTAGATGTATCTAACAGCATGACGGTTAAGTGTTGAAATCCTAATCGTGAGAAATTTGTACCTGACTTATAGAAGCAGCAAGTAAAGAGCATTTAGAAACCGGGAAGACTGTAAATAAATAATAACACATAGGTTTAAAAATAAATTTAAGCAACACAATTCTCTATTCCCACCCATCCTTTCCCCAGAAAGTGGTGGTTCCAATAGCGAACCACTCACTACACTACATTGTCCTCCCCTTCCATCTGTATCCCTTAGGTCGGCAACGCGTTAACAACACCTCGGTGTTGTAGATGTCCATGGGCGAAGGTAACCACTTACTATCAGGTGGTCCTTCTGCTCGTTTTTCCTCCATTATCCGTTAAAAAAAAACAATGCTTACCTTTTTTTCATTTTATCATGGTAAGGAATGAACCTGATGTTCATACAATGAAAATATTACCATGTCATCGGATCCGGACACGTATGTAAATTGTGAAGCAGATTTTACGGCAAGAAACAAGTCAAAAAGTCCAAATAGCGTTGCAAGACTATCTGAAGAAGCTAATAAAAACGTGTTAAAAATCTATATATATACGTAATACGTATCTATAAATACGTGAAGCAAAAACTTTGGATCCCTTTTAAAACTGACACGCTTATAATTTATAGAGAAGGAGTGCAATATGCTAACATTTTTTTTAAAATAATGCATAAAAAGTATATTAAATTAATAAAATAAATGTAACACACACTACCACGTGTACATCCATGTTTATATAAAGTAACATATACATTGCTAAAGACAACGCGTTGTTAACGCGTCGACGGGGATACTAGTTATTATAATTATATAAGTTATTTATATTGAATATTCTCCCAAAATAAACAAAGAAAAATGAATTATTAATTCATTTAAACATCATAACTTTCACAGCAACGTGGACCCATCAGAATATTTCACCGGCGGACAGCTCATAGTGACTCCAGAAACCGCTAGTGACCTGTTTGGTGGCAAATCTAAAAATGTAAGTAAAGTCATATATATCTTAAATCTTTATACGAATAACTAATTATTTTTTAAAATAAAGAAAACAAAACTATGACCGTAATTAAAACTGCTTTTCATATATTAGAACATGATTTTTAAATAACATGTAAGGTTAAAAATACTTTGATCATTGCATCATGATATATTTTGTATTTTGATACTAAATTTTTAAAGTGTTATTCACTCGATTAAGATAAGAAAAAAATTTAGAAAGAAACGTATAAAAATATGGTCGCAGCAGGATAGGAACTCGCGTCTCTTTTTCGTTCGTTCGTTTTTACCTAGGTTGTTACCACTTACTTTTTCTTTTTTTTTTAACTTCACGCTGTATCCCGCATATAGCGGGGTAGGCAGAGAGAACCAGAGAACCTAGTGTTAAGACACTCCATTCTCTTTCAACATTTCCGTTCCCCACTTTCCGCCAAATTGAGGCATTGCATGTTGAGTAGCGGAACTCAACGCCTAACTTACTTTTTGTTATTTCTAAATATTTAAACTATATATATATATTATTTTAGATATCTCTTAGCTTAGCTTACCTTTGTTCTTTTCGTTTTTTTTTTAATCAATAAACTTTTAAGCCATTAATAAAAACATATTAAAGAACTTATCTTATCAAACAATACAAGAACAATTAAAATATAATAAAATACTTATATTTAAAGCAAAGTATGTGAAATTAATAACGACACCGATTGAGGTAAATCCCCGACTACGACATTCAATTAAAAAAAAATCTTGTTCTACACCTAATAACCGGAATGAATTAATGACTTCGCAAGAAACAGGTCTTCTGTATGTTAATAAACAAATTTAACATAAACTGGAAATATATTACTTATTATTGTTACAATGATATTTTATTAGGTAATTCATATTTTGGAACATTTTTCGTCTTCAAAATTAGGAGTAGGCTCTCAATTCAATTGTATTTTTTATGTGCGGAACTCAACGCCGCGCTTTGCCTTGTTGAAATGAAAATACTAATATTGTATATAATATTCTTTAATGCAAGTAAAGTTTATAAAACATGAAAGACAATAGTGTTGGATGTCGACAAAGGTGGATTTATCTCTAGAAGAGATCTCTTCCAGTCAACCTATGGAGGTGGAAGCCTATCATTCATTTCATTTTCATTCATTCATTTTCTGGGTTTGGTAACAAGGCAAAACGCGGCGTTGAGTTCCGCCACTCAGCACGCAATGCCTCAATCTGGCGGAAAGTGGGAACCGGAATTGTTGTAAGAGAACGGAGTATCTTAACAATAGGTTCTCAGGTTCCCTCTGCCTACCTTGCTATATGCGGGATACAGCCTGAAGTTAAAAAAAAAAAAAAAAAAATTTTTAATATTTTCAATTCCTGGAGTAAGAATCATATCCTCGAAATATCCTGTTTACACTCACACGCTTCTGCCTCTGCGCCACGACTAGCCTCTTTTGAGTTTAGTTCTTTAGTTATAATATTTGAAATAATGTTAATTAGTGCATTTTATTTGAACTCTGTGTTTCTTTATTGTTAAAATTTTAATAATTATTTCAATATAATCGCAGTATTAAGCACACGTTTAGTCTGACCTATATCAATACACACATTTCTTATGACCCGAATTTCTTTAAAATTTTTATATATCCGGTAATGATTACAGAATAATATCGTCATAGCATGAACGTCATTTGCCTTGCCAGGATGAGCCACAATAACAGGGTTTATTAAGTAGCATTTCATTTGAAATGAAAAATTATCAAGAGTGTTTTTGTTAATGAGTAAGATAAATTTTTTTGAAAGGAAGATATACAGATTTTTGTTGCAGGTGGTAGGAGGGGTTCGTCCTCCGACTGGCTCACGACCACTATCATGTCAAAGACGAAGACCGCCAAACGTCATTGCCTTGCCAGGATGACCACAATAACAGGGATTTATTAATTAACATTTTATTTTAGTGAAAAATTATAAGAGTGTTTTTTTAATGAAGTAAGAATAGAATTTTTGAAGACGTGGATTATTAGACAACAGTGTTATCTAAAAATTCAATACTCAAAACGAGGTTTTTCGTGTTAAATGGGCAACTGGGCACTTTAAATATAGACATTCCACCGATGTGTTTATCCGTACCTAATGCACTTTTCATTTAGTTAATAGTATCATCATTTTAATTATTTTAACTAAATTTTAACATCATTATAACGCCTGACGTGGCGTAGAGGCTCAAGAGTGCGACTGTAAATGCGACAGGTTGTGGGTTCGATTCCTACTCCATGAAATGTAAAAGTTTAATATTTTCATTTCCTGAGTTTGGTAACAAGGCAAAGCGCGGCGTTGAGTTTCGCCACTCAACACGCAAAGCTTCAATTCGGCTTAAAGTGGGGAACGGAGAGTGTTAACACCAGGTTCTCAGGTTCCCTCTGCCTACCCTGCTATATGCGGGATACAGCGTGAAGCTATAACAATAATATTAATTTAGAATCAGTAAAATATATTGGAATAACAAGTTAATGACGTAAAAGTTACATTAAAACCTTGTTTACGTAATATTCAAATTAATACGAAATAAATATGGATCAAGTAATTATCCATTTGCAAACATTTTATAATAATTTAACGGTTGAATAATCACTTTGTTAGTTGAAAAATGACGAATTTTTATATTATGATGATGAATTTTTGAATATGTAATTACAATTTTTCCATTTTTTTTATTATAAACTGTAACACAAATTTTATATATTACTTTTGACTTAGGCATATATAAACATATGTATAGATGCAGGTACTTTTATTATTTAAAGAAATATTAATGAGAACCGTCTCCCATATTGCTGAGGTCTCGAATAGATGAATGAAATAAAATTATTAAATATTATACTAACCTTGTTTTGGGAATTGTCTAATAAAAACAAGCGTAAGTTTACAAAATAACATGGACGCATAGCTACTAACTTCACGCTGTATCCCGCATATAGCAGGGTAGGCAGAGGGAACTTGAGAACCTAGTGTTAAGACACTCCGTTCTCTTACAACAATTCTATATTCTGTTCCCCACTGGATGCATCCATGTCAATTAATTATTTTTTTAGCAATTACAGCTAATTTATAATTTGTTTCCCATTATTTTACATGAAACGGCTATCGTGGCGCAGAGATATAAGCGTGTGACTGTAAACGCGAAAAGTTGTGGGTTCGATTCCCATTCTAGGAAATGTAAAAGTTTAGTATTTTCATTTCCTGGCAACACGCGGTGTTAAGTTCCACTATGCCTCAATTCGGCGGAAAGTGGGGAACGGAGTATCTTAACACTAGATTCTCAGGTTCCCTCTGCCTACCCTGCTATATTCGGGATACAGCGTGAAGGTAAAAAAAATCACAACGTTCCCAAATTCAAGTATATTTACAAAGCGAACGTAAACTTACAAATTGTAATTTGCTAATATTTTCTAATCCTTTCTTCGTGCCTTTACGTCCTATGTCAGCATTATGGTAATACAATATTCATATTTAATTTGTCCTTTTTTAATATTCATACTGAAGTATTTTTACAAAACAGTATTTAAATCTTGAAAATTATATTATGATGGTTTTTTTTAAATATTATAAATATTGTTTGTAAATATTGAAATTATTTCGTGAAAATCTTTGCGAATGGAAATTTTTCTAGAAATTTCAAAACGGTTTAGTAAAGGTATTATTAAATAATTATAGTTATATAAGAATATATTATTATATAGTTTGTCTTATTATTTTATCTCGAACACGATTTAAATATAGATTATTGGTATAGACGATATGGACAATAAATTAAAATATTTTTTAGCTTTTTTTATCATTGATAACATTCTTTCATGAAATCAGAAGAAGTATTGACGTAAACTTTTTACGACGTGAAATTCGCGAAGTGATTTGTGCTCTTACCTTGTGCTGAAAAAAAAATATTCTCCACTTCGCGCCCTATTAAAGATATTATACATTGAATTGCAGAACTCAACGCCGCGCTTCAGAGTGAATAATTGAAAATAAAAATACGATCATTTCCTCATTAACGCCTATCGTGGCGCAAAGGCATAAGCGTGCGACTGTAAATGCGACAGGTTGTGGGTTCGATTTCCACGCCAGGAAATATAAGTTTAGTATTTTCATTTCCTGGATTTGGTAGCAAGGCAAAGCGTGGCGTTGAGTTCCGCCATTCAGCACGCAATGCCTCAATTCGGCGAAAAATGGGGAACGGAGTGTCTTAACACTAGGTTCTCAGGTTCCAACCTAACCTGCTAATTGCGGGATACAGCGGTTAGCTAAAAAAAAGACCGTCTCCTCATTTGAATTGAAATGGAACCCACTACCAATGACATTTTCATGACAGAGAGACTTTTTATTTCATAAGCAAATTAAGAACAATACAAATATAACATTGAATTTAGATGAGCAGTTGCTTGTTGGTAAAGTTAAGGTCAATAAAGGTCAGAAATCGAACATTGACCCCATAAGATTTCAAGAGTGTTACCATAAATATTATATTAAAGTCGGCAATAATGAAGTAAATTATTTACAACCTTCGAAGATTTTATAGAGAACTATAGATGTTACAAAATTTCTACCCATTTTTAAGTTTGTCTAGCGTAAATGTTGAAACATCTATGAATTTAACATTTTTTATTCACTTTTTGTACGTTTCCTTAGTTAAATATATTATCGTTAAAAAACCTAAACAAGAAACCCTTAAACCCTTAAACAAGAGATAGTTATGTTTTAGTTAATTTACTAGTTATAAAATAATTTTATTTATATTATGAATATATGTATGTTTTATTTTCAGGATCAATGTGGCAAAGTATTGAGAAACAATCCAAATCCTCTAGTAGTCAACGGAAAACCAACGCTTGAGGGTCAATGGCCATGGCAAATAGCACTATACCAAACTCAGGTACCTAAATCCTATCTATATATCTATCTATATAAATACGAGAGCAAAAACTTTGGATCCCTTTTTACGAAAATTACGCGGACGGAGGAGCATGAAACTTGGCACACTTATAGTTTGTATAACGAAGGAGTGCAGAATGATAATATATTTTTTAATTAATACAAAAAAAGTACATTAAATTAATAAAATAAATGTTACACACACTACCTTGGTTTGACATCCATGTTTATATAAAGTGACATATACGTCACTACGCAATGCGTTATTAACGAATATTATGTGTTAATAGAACTAAAAATTGTTCTTAATATAACTTCTATAATATATTCTTAATCACTAAACCACCAGCTTAAATTATCCATTAAAAATTAATCTTTATATATAAAAATGAATGTTTGTCTGTATGTCCTTTATAGAATCGTGAACCATACATTTGATCATGTTCATGATCTTTAGCAAAGTTGTTATTCATGAATCCACGAAGGTTTTGAGTGGGTACGACCAATTTTTGACAGATGACGCCACAATTTTTTTTTTGAAATTACAAAATCAATGAAATTACTCAGAATTATTTGAATATTTGCATATAATGTCTTTCCTTCAAATTTATTTTTGGTGGCGTAGCAAGGAAAGGAAAGGCGTAGAGTACAGCTAGTACGTCATTAATATCAATATGCCGTCTCAACGAAATTAAATACGCAAGCATTATTCTACTAGCAACAGATTTTACAAATTATTTTTTTCTCATCAAATATAGTTTTATTACATGTTTTTTTAATACTAATTATATTTTTCTACAGACAGTTGACAGCAAATACATATGTGGTGGAACACTGGTCTCGCACAAGCACGTTATCACCGCGGCTCACTGCGTCACGAGAAAGGGCTCTAGCCGGCCTGTTAATAAGAACACCCTGACTATATACTTGGGGAAGCACAATTTGAGGACTTCTGTGGAAGGAGTGGAGATACGATTGGTAAGAACTTTCTAGACGTTTTCTTCTCAGTCTCGAATGGATAATTTTAAGTTATCCGACGGTTACCTATCGTCAACTCCCATGTATATGATCACGTGTTTCTCTTTACTCTCGGTCTGAATACATTGCACGTTTTGTGGGATTACTCGACAACGCGCTGTCTATATCACAGCGGCGAAATAAAAACAATCTATATGAGATCATTTCATCGAGTAAAGATACATACATAGCTTCACGCTGTATCCCGCATATAGCAGTTTAGGAAGAGGGAACCTAGTGTTGCCACCCGTTCTCCACTTTCTTCTGGCGGAACTCAACGCCGCGCTTTGCCTTCGCTATCGAGTAAAGATATACCCCACAACCACCGATTTGAAATTTACAGTCAAACGCTGTCCAATACGATCTTATATTATATTATGGTATTTTTTTGTTTTCAATTTAATAACGTAGATATTGTTACGCACAATTATATTTACTGTAGACACTGAATAACGAATGCGGCAAATCGTCGTATGTCTCTTTAAGCAATTAATTTAATTTAAAAATCTGTATGAAGGTTATTGTTTTACCAGTTTTACTGTAGTATTGGTAAAGCCGTTTTTATGTGTGTTACCGCAAAACTTTTTACTGGATGATGGTTCAACGCATTTAATTTTTGTTTTTTTTAACTCTCACGCTGTATCCCGCATATAGCAGGTAGGCAGAGGAACCTGAGAACTCCAGTGTTAAAACACCTGTTCTCTTCTTACTACAACAATAACTCCGTTCACCACTTTTCTCTCAGCTAAATTCGAGTGCATTATGTTGAGTGGCGGAACTCAACGCCGCGCTTTGCCTTTATTACTTAAACCCAGGAAATGAAAAATACTAACAGTTCCTGGAGGGAATAGAACTAACAACCTGTCGTGTTAACAGTCGCATGCTTGTGCCTCTGCGCCACGACAGCGCAACGACAGGCAGTTACGATATTGTAAGGGGTTAATTCAGCTGTATTGTTTATGTGTTACCGCAAAACTTTTACTACATGATGGTTCACCATTTAATTTCAAATGCTATTTTTTATGTGAGCAGCTAGCTTCTAATGTTAATGGAAATGTTACACACAAATTTTATTAAGATCTGACAAGTAGTTATTGAGTTATTCGTAATTATATTATTTTTGGCGTATTTTATTTGAATTCCGCTTTTCTTTTTTTACTTAAAATTTTATTTATTGTAATCAATTAGTAAATCTCGCCTGTCTAGAACTATTATCAGTTCATTTCTAGCCCGTATTTCGAAGGCGGCGTTAGTAGATCTTTTCTCAAATTTGCTAGGTATGAGAGAGAGGAGCGCGGACAGTGGAGGTGAAACGTTAACTGCATTTTAAAGGGGCCCCTACCTTAAACCTACATTTGGGTCTAGAGTCTGTGGCACTCTCCAAACTCCTCTCTGTGCAACGCGATGTAAGCACCTCGCACGATGAATCCAAGGAATTGCTAAGGAGTTTCTTCTCTCATATTTCCTCATATATTCTCTATAATTTGTTCTATTCTTAATACTTAAGTCGACTAAATAATTGAAAAAAGATATAAGCCTATTATTAAATATCCCAAAACACCACAAAAGTGACATATTGTTTCAATTTAAAAATTATATTATATTTATAAACAGGTAGCGGAAATAATAGTGCATCCGGGCAATACAACGCATCGTCATTCAGCCGAGATGCCAGCATCTTGAAGATGAGGAAATCTGTGGAGTATACAGAGTTCATCCGCGCAGCCTGCCTCTGGCCAGAGAACCAGTGATTGATTTGACTCAATGTTATTGGAAAGAAGGGTTCGGTAAGTTATTTGTTTTAGCTTCACGCTGTATCCCATGGCGTTTGTGTGGTAGGCAAAGAAGAAACCTGAGAACCGACGTGTCAAGACACTCTGTTCTCTTTAACATTTCCGTTCCCCCACTTTCCGCCGAGGAATTGAGATATTGCCGTACTTAGCGCCGGAACTCAACGCCGCGTTTTGCCTTGTTACCAGAGCGAGGAAATGAAAATACTCAATATAATTTATATCTAATATTATTTTTATTTCCTGGGATGGGAATTGAACCGACAACATGTCGCATTAACAGTCACTCACTTGTGCCTCTGCGCCACGACAGCCTCATAGAAGAAGGAAATTAAATTAAGGGGAAATATTGCCAGGATTCATGCGGAAGGTTTGGGTAGTTTTTGAGTGGATAGTCTACCGGCTAACCATCATAGAAGTCAGATATATAATGGTAACACGAATGGGCAGGTCCACCGGTTTATTACTACCCCGGTATTTAAACCGGCGTCAAGCAGTGGTTTCTGGCCGCTGCGTGTTTCGCATTGGGTAATGCCGCCCTGAGCCCAACCCCAAACCCTCCCTTGAACATGACAGTGGTACTGAAAGAGATACTACCCCAGGTGAGGGCTCAGTGCCTCCGGTACTGGAGAACCTCACTGAGACTAAAAACTCAGGCCGCCTGTCGAATTCCTGGGAGGGCACAGAACCGCGTTGGACAAGGCAAACGAGGCGTACGCTCCACGGCATCCCCTACCACGCTTAACGTGGATTTCTGTAACATCAGGGGTCTACATTCCAACCTGAATGCCGTCCACCACCATCTAGAGACGGCACGGCCGGCCTTGTTGTTTTGACGGAGACCCAGATTGCCCGACCAAGCGACACATCTTACCTTTCGTACCCTGGCCATAATAGAGGATAATTTCATGCCCCATGCCGGGGTCGCTGTGTTCGTGAGGAGGATTGATCTCTCTTCATAAACCAGACTCACAACTATTCATTTCACTGGTGTTGACCTGACGATCATGTCCGAATCTACGCATGCCTATATAGGTCCATAGTGGTAACGCAGAAACGGATCGACTCATGGAGCATGCAATCGGCTATTGACGATGTACTATCGCGCTTCCCTCCGCTGGAGGTCGTGATACTAGGCGATTTCAACGCCCACAACGCCGCTTGGCTTGATCACGCACCACCGACCACGCGGGGAGGATTGTGTTTGACTTGCTGTAGCAAATGGATTGAACCTTAATTGGTTGATACGCCCACGCGAATCCCAGATGTGGACAACCACAAGCGCCGCTACCTTAGTTGGGACCTTCTGCTGACTTCACATTCGAACAGTACCGGGTAGCAGCGTCGATGCCCCTTTGGGGTCTTCGTGAGACCACTGCCTGGTACGGAGGTGGTGCCCATTAAACGCGGTAGCCGCAGAACACCTGCAACTCAAGCCGCGTATGGCACTACAAGTCAGCAGGATTGGGATGGGATGCGCAATATTTTACTCATCTTATCCCTGGGGCCGGTTTGCTTCTCTTCGATGATAGTCAGATATAACGCAGCCAAGTGTCAAATCAGACGGGTACCCTTAAAGGGTTCCCTAAATAAAATTCGAACTAGACACCATCGCCTTTCTACATTCGTAGTACTGTTGTACGAAAATTTGGGACTAGGGCAAGTTCGAAAATTGGCGACAAAGTATTCGTATCGGTATAGAAAACAAATGTATGGGAATTGAAAAGCGCCCCTACCGTGCGTAAGAAGAACTAAAGTTTTCCCATACAAAATGCTTTCGATAACGGTACGAATACTTTGTCGCAAGTTTTCGTACTTGCCCTAGTGGTGTTTCATAAAATATGTATAGGTTTAGATTAAAACATTTATTATTCAACAAATTACATAACCGAGTTATTCAAATCTCGCGCAAATAACTGAATAATGAACAAATTGGACAATAACGTTGTGATAACTGTGATTGTAGTTGTAATAACCGTTAAAGCAAAGTGGCCTAACAAAAAATAAGCAGAATCAAGCTTTATCCCGCAGAATAGCCAGGTGAACCTAGTATCAAGATATTTTTTTTACTACCTTCCGCTCGCGTTCGAGACATTGCGTGTTAAGTGGCGGAAGTTAACTCCGCGCTTTCTCTTACCAGTTGCGCAAGCACGAAAACTTGCAACAAAATTCGTATCGTTATCGAAAGCATTTTGTATGGGAAAGCTTTAGTTCCTCTTACGCAAGGCACGGCTTTTCAATTCCCTTACAAATTCTTTCGATAACGATATGAATACTTTGTCACAAATTTTTGTACTTGCGCTACAGAGCAGAGAAATAAAACTAATTTAAATATAATCATTCCCTCGAATGGGAATCGAACCTCAATCAATGGAGTTTACGCAGGGTGTGCAATGCACACAGCGCTGCCGTCTCAGGGGGCGTCGCGGCGCTCTCTGAGACAGCTAAGAGCATCGTCTTCAGTGGCGAGACGTGAATAACACCACGGTTCTCGAAAACAAAGGTCGTTAGGAGAATGTGGAGCTGGTATTGTAAAAACAAAGTCAAACAAAAAAACGCCTGTCGTGGCGCAGAGGCACAAGCGTGCGACTGTAAACGCGACAGGTTGTGGGTTCGATTCCTACTCCACGAAATGTTAGTATTTTCATTTCCTGGGTTTGGTAACAAGGCAAAGCGCGGCGTTGAGTTCCGCCACTCAGCACGCAATGCCTCAATTCGACGGAAGGTGGGGAACGGAATTGTTGTAAGAAAACGGAGTGTCTTAACACTAGGTTCTCAGGTTCCCTCTGCCTACCCCGCTGTATGCGGGATACAGCGTGAAGATAAAACAGAAAATGTTAAACAAGGTGTGAGAGCTAAAAAAAAAGGTCACCAGGAAAATATTGGGTATAAAATTGCAGGATTTCATTGCACACGAGCGCTACACGAGCTAGAGCCGCCCCTGGTTTTGCCCCAACACTATTTAAAAAAAACCGTGCAGTACATTTTATAATTTACAACAATGTTCAAAAAAGTAGAAATTTTTACTTGGACTCTTTCGTCGTTGGGCCTACAATATCTGCAATATTGATGCAGTATATAAAGTAAACAAGAATTTGTAGCTTAACATAGAAATACCTACAATTAGACCAAATGGCTAATCTGGTAGTTGTTTTGAAAAAATAGGAAATTGCCAAATCGTAGATTCCATTCTTGCCAATTATAAAAAATGAAACGTAAATATTTAGTATTTATTTTCTACCTAGCTTAATCCGCGACTTCGCTCGCGTAGTCAATGGCAGTCCATACAAGATGTTATAAAGCTCTACTCTTGTACATGAGACTGCTGTATAGTTAGGGAAGCACAATTTTATTGCACTGAAAAAATACAAAAAAAAGAACAAAATATTTAAATAATTCGTCGGCAAATGTGGGCTTATCTCTAGAAAAGATATCTTCCAGTCAACCAGTATATCTACTGTAGAGTAGGCAGAGAGAACCTGAGAACATAGTGTTAAGACACTCCGTTCCCCCACTTTCCGCCGAATTGAGGCTTTGCGTGCTGAGTGGCGGAACTCAACGCCGCGCTTTGTCTTGTGTATTACCAAACCCAGGAAATGAACTAAACTTTACGTTTCGCAATTGGGAATCGAACCCACAACGTGTCGTGTTTACAGTCACGCTTGTGCCTCTGCGATAGGACAGGCGTTTTTTATTTAACATGATTTATAATTATTTTCTCATTTCGGGTAGTAGGTTGGGGTTTCGACGAGGCAGGCTTTGTGGCGACTGAGGAACTATGTTAGTGGAGATGCCCGTAGTGGACACTGAGACCTGCATACGTTCACACAGAATTCTTCAGGTAGAATTCACATCAGAGATAATACACGTTTTTGTGCTGGTGTATAGAGACGGTAGGCTTAATTTATTTTGAATAAGTTGTTTTAAAAAGCTTCCCTCTTTTCAACTTTCACTTTTCCTTCTGAGTATCTTTTTTTTTTTTTATATGAATAACAAAATGTTGCTTTATTGTAAGATTAGTGAATCTTGATTAACTTCAAGCGAATAGGTTTACAAGTCGATTTGTATATACAATTTTTAATATTAATAGACATTAGGATTTTTTTTTAGTCATAGTAAATATTACTAAAGATGAATTAAACAAACCCTTCAAGTGAAAAGTAGTGAAGTTATATAAAAACAAATTGCAGATGCAATTGTAGTTTAAATAAATAGATCTGAAAGCATACATTTTCGACGTATCAACTTATTTGTATATTCTATGAAAATGAATTAAGACTTTTTTTTTAACTTCACGCTTTATCACATATAGCGGGGAGTAGGCAGAAGGAACCAGAACCCTGGTGTAAAGACACTCCACTCTCTTTCAATTCCGTTCCACTTTCCATACGAGTTGAGGCATTGCGTGTTGAGTGGCAGGAACTCAGTTCTCCGCGCTTTGCCTTGTCACCAAATCCAAGAAATGAAAATACTAAATTTAACATTTCCTGGAGTGGGAATCGAACCCACAACCTGTCGCGTTTACAGTCGCGCTTGGCACCTCTGAGCCACGACAGGCGTTAATGATTAAGTGATAACTACATACAAAATAATTAAATTTAGGAAAGGGTTTACTTTGGGGAAAGTTACATATATTAACGGAATGCGTACAATGTCGAAATTTCAATAGCTTTTTATTGGTTTTACTAAAATTCATACGTACATTTAATTGGCTACAACCCGCCTCTTGCATACCGAACATGCTATCTATCTAATATCCTCGATTTTATTTGAAAATAGCTATGTCCCGCGACTTCGTTTACGTTAACCATAAAAACGCCTATCGTGGTGCAGATGCACAAGCGTGCGACTGTAAACGCGACAGGTTGTGGGTTCGATTCACTCCAGGAAATGTAAGGGTTTGTTATTTTTCATTTCCAAGGTTTGGTAACAAGGCAAAGCGCGTCGAGAGTTCGCCACTCAACGCAATGCCTCAATTCGATTGAAAGTGGGAACAGGTGTCTTAACACTAGGTTCTCAGGTTCCCTTTGTTTACCCTGCTATGTGCGGTATACAGCGTGAAGCTAAAAAAAGATGAAATCCCGTTTTATTCGGTTCCTGAGGGAATTTCGAGAAATATACTATTAGGACAGGCCTTACACTTCCTATGACTACATATATTCCACTTCCATACATTTCAGCTTTCTATGGCTAGTAGTTTTGCCTGTACGTTGTCTGTCAGTCACTCAGTAACGCAAGCGTATATAGATTTATTAGAACAAAAAAAAACTTTAAGTTATTATTGAATAATAAAGTAGGCTTTATAATAAAAGAACCTCATTGACAGATAAAATCATTATAATCATGCTTATAGCTTTCTAATGGATTATATTATTTTTATTGTAGAAAATAAATATATTTTAAAAATAGTCACATTTTTCATATCTAAAAGAAAGGAATTTTTAATATTTATTGAAATATACAAGTATTGCCAGTAGCAAAAACAATTTATATATCTTTTTTTTTCATTCCATGTTTATTGCAGGACGGGCCGATGAACTAACCGGCATTAAAAAAAGTATGTTTTCCATAGACTTACTATCGCTTCCTTATGGTGATATTTGATCTACAGCTTACCTTCTACTTCAAAAGCTCTCAATCTTTACTAGCGATAACTTTCTACATTGTTCGCATGTCTATTTCTACTAATTCTCCTAAAAACTAAGCCTTGGCTTATCATATTAAAAAGATAACATGGCATCAAATACATGGCTTCAAATGGATATAACTATTTCTTTGCACTTTTCTTAACCTCTAATAATAAAAAAAAAACTAAGGAAGTTATTCCTTAGTTTTTTCTGTCTACCTAATGACTAAAGGCAAATTATCCCATACAGTGGGCATATTTATATAATATTTGAGATATTTTTCCAGTCATATAAAATATAAATAACAATATTTATAAATGCAAAAAGTTCAACAACTACTATATATTAATTACTTTGAGAGAGAAGTTCGGACAGTGAAGACGAGAGAGGTTCCTTAAGCCTAGACTTAGGTCGCAAATCTCAGGCACTACTCCGAGCTCCTCTCCCTGAAATTCCACCCTACACCAGCATCCACAGCATCGCAAAAGAAATCTATAATTCCATCTCATTTCACACCCTTTTAAAATATCTTCTTATTTCTCAGGTACATCGGTGTGCAATGGCGACAGCGGCGGTGGTATGGTATTCAATATGGGAGAGATATGGTACTTGAGAGGACTCGTCTCATTGTCGGTAGCGAGGCAGAACGAGTACAGATGTGACCCAACTCATTACGTAGTGTTCACTGACCTCGCCAAATTCTTGCCTTGGATCAAACAAAATGTTAATAACTTTTAATTTATATTAATATTTTAAAAAAACCGTTGAATCGGCCATTTCGTAGAACTAATTGAAAACAAAATGGCGGCTACAATTCTATCCGTCCAATTCGTATGAAATTATATTTTTTATGTATATTTAATGTTTTTTTTATATAATAAATCTGATATATTTAGACTGATTTGTAAATAGTGTCGTATCACATAATTCTATATGTTAAATAAAACAAAAAAAATACTCAAAATATGGAAAAGAAATGAAATTTAATAGCGAAGTGTGATGCGGCAGTATGAATAAGTTATATGGCAATAAAAAATCACTAGAATATTATAATTTTTTAATTAAAAAAAAAGAACAATGTTTTCTGTGTTTCTATATAATACAAACATGAATTATACAGAAAATGAACGTAGTTAAGTTACGACAAGTAGTTCCGATTTCCAAATAAATTCCACTTAGTCACTTTCAAACAATTTGTGAGTAAAACTACTCATAGACTATTATAGACCCATAAGTACAACTCATAGCAGATATTTATCTCATGTGTGACATCTTATTAAAACATTGTTTTAAATCATGCAAATATATTTTATTTGAAATACATGAATTGTTCTATAATTATTTTGCAAAAGTTATCAGAGTAAAGAAAGACAGTACTAATAAAATTGGCTATAGCTTCTACGTTACCTTTAGTATATATAATATATTTAAAGGTAATTTTGGTATGTATTAAACAAAACAAAACTAACTTCACGCTGTAACCCGCATATAGCAGGGTAGGCAGAGGGAACCTAAGAACCTAGTGTTAAGACACTCCGTTCTCTTTCAACAAATCCGTTCCCCATTTTGGTATATATTAAAAAATTTAATTTAATAAATTTATAAAAATATAGAAAACGAAATAATAAAAAGAAATAATAGAAAACGTATATATTGTACTTACCAAGTGTTTGTATGAATTTTCATATATAATAAGTTATTTTAATTTTTGCGAATTCCACTTAACTACGTCCAAACTAAAAATATATAATAAATACAAAAAAACTAAAACAAAAGTTTACAGTATCATGTTTATTTCCAGTAAAAATAAAAGAAAGAAAAAAAATAAATGAAGAACAGAAACTAAAATGCGTATTTAAATAAATACACAACTATTCTGTGACAATATTGAAAAACATAAATTCCTTAAATAAAATTAAATTATTGGAAACTGCTTAAGTTATATTGTTTTTTCATCTTCACGCTTGACAGAGAGAGAACCTATTGTCAAAATACTCCGTTCACCGTTTATATATATATATATATATATATAAAATATTATATATATATATATATATAACATAACTATCATATTGAATTTTTAATCAAATATATTTATTGTATTTTCTTGTGTGTATTAAATATATATAGTGCACGCGACATAGACTGAACCAATAGAGCGTCCAAATTAAAAAAAAAAATTAAACTGTTACTGAAACTGCCATGTTGACAAATGACAGGAAAAATATGATTCACTTAATGGCATAATGTTTTTTTAAATAAAAAAAGGCAATCCCTTTATGGACTCAAGTTACGTGACGCATACTATACATATAAAATCTTTTTTGTATCGGTAACCTTTAATTACTTTTAGAATAAATATAACCATTTTGTATCCAACTATCAGCTTCGACAATATATTTGTCTAATATATTTAGGTATTTTACCACGATGTTAAGTATACATATACGTTTAATTAAAACATACAAGTATTTACCTATTTCTCCACTGGTTGATACTTATACAATAGTACCAATATTCTAAATTCCATTTAAAACACTCCAATAAAATATCAAAGCATTTTAAAATCCACAAACTTAAACCAAAAAAAAAAAATTAAAAAAGACAAAAAAATTAAACTGGTTACTCTACAATAAAAATGAAAATTCACCTAATATCATTCACTCATTCGAAATTCATAAAACCAGACAAAAACGGTCTTGAAGGAAATATACCATTCATTAATATAGATCGCTTTATCTAATATTTACAAAGAACCAAACCGTTCGTTCATTTATTAATACGGTCCTGATACGTTCCTACACTTTTGCCCTTTTACCCTTTCTTCGCCCCCATACCCTTGTCCCCAGGGGAAGTTTCTGCCTCGACCTCCCCTCATGTTTTTGGGGTGATTATTGGGGTAGCTCCTGTTATTGACGCAGACGCCTGGCCTGCATCCGTTTCTTGGTATATTTGAATTTCCCCCAGGAATTTGGGGACTGGAGATACCATCCCAATTATCCGGCATCATGCAGTTGCCACATGCAAATGGTATATCACCTAAAAAACAAAAAAAAACAAAAATTAAAAAAAAAAATTAAACCATTAAAAAAAGTTATAAGAAAAAAATTTTAAAAACAACAATTATATTAAAAATAACTTAATGATGAGTAAATAAAGTGAAATGAGACTACAAATACAATATTATAAGCAAATAATTTAAAAAAACAATAATTTAAAGATGTCTGCCACAGTTAATAAAATACCATAGATTAATAATAAAACACAGTAATAATTAATAATATTTATTAATACAAGTCTACCGTTTGGCCAAGTTTGGAAGAATACTTTACACTTTTCGTTCCCTCATCTCATCGTTCTTTTCACAAAACCATAGACAATGAATCTAGCGGTAGTTTAAATAACGAGTGCATAAGAAAAAATATCCGAATATTCTATATTTATAGTAAAATAAATTATCATAAGGGAGAAAATGGGTAATAGAAGTTCTATATTACCTCGGAAATGCGTAAATAAAAATCATATTTAGTGCAATAAGTAGGATTAATATATCGATATTACAGTATTTAGTTTATTTTGAATACTAACCAATTTATTAATACTATAGAAGTATTTCATATTTTTAAATGTTTTTCGTCATCAGACCGTCAGCCAAAATATTGCACGACACCGACAGAGTTTGAATGATATTATAGGATTACTTTCGAGATATAATTTAACGTAGTTGTGGGTACGAATTAGGGAAAATATTTGCATATTTAAAATATAAATATATTCTACGAAACTAACTGTTAACTTACATTTCGCCGTTTCCTTCAAACAAATTATTTTCAAATAAAGTTCAGAATTCTATGACGATATATTTTGATTTGTTTAAATAAACATTATAATAATAAAAAATAAATTCCAAAAACATTGTATTACCTTCAAATTTTTCTAAACTTAGGGTTAGGCCATTTTGGGCCGACGGTCTGTAAGACAGTTCTTCTCATTATGCCACTGTTTACAAGAATAAGCAAATGTGAAAATAAATATACTCACTTAAGCTACATAATTATTTGTAAGGAAGTCCTACATTATTACTGAATTCAAGGTCAATATAAAAAAGATTTTATTGTTACTCTTTCCTAGACAGATTTTGATTGAGATCTATACATTTGGTAGGTTGAAATATTAATAAAAGAGCTACGGAATCTTAAAATTATTATGATAAAAGGTCATTATGTGGAAATAAATTTTATAGAGAAGAAAATATCTTTTTTTAAATATTTAAAAAATATTGAATGTTGAGAAAATTATGATAAATATTTCATTCTAACATTAAGGGGTTATACTAAGGAACTACTTTGAGACTACATTAAAATAGATTACTTGACGCAATTTTTTCAATTTTTTTGATTAAAAGTGTACATTCGTACATTCTTAAAGTGTTTTCATTAAATACTACTGGGCGTTGAAAGCTCAAGTTAAAAGTGAGCCTAAAGAAGTGTAAGAATAAGAATTTCTCGAAATAAGGAGCTACGGAAGATAGAAAGGCAAATGGTACGGCAAGAGTAGTTTAACTTAGAAAAAAACCCAAAATCGACAAAATTTTATGACAACGTTAAAGCAATCAATTTTAATGTAATCCTCGTTATCTGTTGTATAATATATCTAATAGATAATTAATCTAATAAAGGATTTTTTATTTAAATTATTTGACATTGGAAGAAACATTCATTAAACACTTCAAAAATATGCTTACCATTAAATGTATCTACGATTAAATAATTAAAATTTTCAACGTCATATAGTGTACTATTTTGTCCATTTTGATAATTATTACTTTTATTAAGCTATAAAATAAATAAATCCTATGTTTTTTATATACAAAATAACATTTAGTAGAAAAATCATCAATTTTGTAGTTTCCAGCGCTCTGATCGACCTTCTGAGAAGCTTCTGTTAAATTACAACAATATCTAGCCATCCTTTTCTAGCCTTAGCAGTTAGAAAGAGATGATAACAAGTTATTTAATACGAACTTATCAGACGGTAATGGAACAGACCCTAAGTTTAATTGTACAGTAATTAATAACTATACATATACATATATATATATATATATATATATATATATATATATATATATATATATATATATATATATATATATATATATATATATATATATATATATATATAAACGCTTATCAATCACAAGGCCAATTATATTATTAAAAAGCTAAGACATAAAAAAAAAGCGAGTAACAATATATTCGTTCGTATCGATACCTTCCTAATAGAGTTCCGATATATAGATTAAATATAATAATATTTAAATATTAGATGACATAACGAGTTATTATAAGAAAATTATATAAAAATTCATAAATTTAGATATTTTAATGGAAACACTATTAAATTACTATACAACGAGTTTGGTGAACGAATGTACTAAAACCACTTAACTTCTAGGAAAAAAAAATCATGAAAAGAAATAAATGTCCGTAACATTATATATAGAAATGAAATTATGAAAATCTTTTTTAACAATGAGCATCGACAGTATACGCTTAGAAAATACGCGTTTATGAGGCACAATTCACTTTTGTATTCTAGATCTAGCATACTATATTACCTAGAAACAAGTATATAGTGCGAAAAACTGTCATAATATGGTAAAATTAATCATACGTTTACCATATCAGTATGAAGTCATATCATCGTATGTTACTAACCAAACCTATTTAAGAACAGTCCAGTTTATTTATACCAGTAACATTGTAATTACAATTACTATTATATTATTATCCTACTGTTTTAAATCGCTTCACGCTGTATCCCGCATATAGCAGGGTAGGCGTGGGTAACCGGAAAACCTAGTGTTAAGACACTCCATTCTCTTTCAACAATTCCGTTCCCCACCCTTTAAATATTAACAATTCTTCTAATTTTGGTAAAATTTAAAAAAGAAACTACCTAGACAAACTAAGTTACTTAAAAATCTGATTTAGTAAGAAACAAAATCTATATGTATCTTATATATTTAAAACCAAAATTACAACAAGAATTTCGCACTAAACTTTATTTTAAAGATTACATATCTACTTTTTCGTTTTTTTATAATAAAACGTGTTTTTATCAACTAATTAATTAGGGTATGGTAGGCGTCTGTACTGGGTGCCAGACTGGTCTCAAACAAACAAAAAGTCTAAAAGAGCCATGCCGACGAGAAACCCAACAAATCATTAGCTTTCCGAATGAACAGTGTTTCAAACATTAATATCGATATAGTATTCTTATTATCCTGATCTATTGCCTTGCGATTCAAATCTTATGAAACCTGTAGGACGAAAACTTGCGACAAAGTATACGTATCGTTATCGAAAGAACTTGTATGAGAATTGAAAAGCGCCCTCACCATGCGAAAGAGGAACTAAAGTTTTCCCATACAAAATGCTTTCGATTACGATACGAACCCTGTGTCGCAAGTTTTCGTGCTTGCCCTACAAGTCATTGAATAAAAAACTACCGATAAAAAAATAATAACTTTCTGGTACCCACCACAGATACAGAAGGTTAAAGTTAGGAACAATCGAGAACAACACTTATAGACTCCGAACTAGCTACAGAACATTCCAATCACCGTTGCATATTGTCAAAGTAGCGACTCGACTCGAGAAGAACAATGTTAAAATTGACATAAGTTACTATAGCTATATCTATATATGTATAAACAATTTTTTTTTTTAATTTCCCAGAGAAGAATAGAAATATATTTACATAGCGTAAAAGCATTGTTCCCGGACTCGAGCCATGAAGTTGCATCAAATAAAACTAAAGTAATAATAAAATATCTTAGACGAAAATTATGAATTATAAAACAAATATATACATATATTATTTTCGTTGAATCAATTATAATTTCGCAAATATATATACAGTCTACTGCTAAAGATGCGCCATTTAAAATGAGCCAAGTTGGCGATGGTCTCCATGTTGAATAACATAAAAATAGCATGAACAGCGTGAATAAATATATAGTTACATTTCAATGTAATAAAAAAATATATGATTATTATTAGCAGAAAAATCCCAAAAATAAAACTTTATTAAATTGACAATTTAAAAAAATAAATTTGTTTTAACTTTTTACTATATTGCATGTGGCAACTTATATTTTATTAATGTTGCCACTAAATAATTATCTGCATATTTTTATACACAAATAAATAACAAAGCTTGAATATAATTTTTAACTTCCGTTTAACAGACTATTAGGTACATCCTATTGAGCACATCGTGTGGTTCATAAGCCATTAGATGACAACACCGTGGGCCTAATACTTACTGAAGAAAAATATTTAAATATTTGCTTTATTATAATATTAATAAATATGATTTATTGAATAAAATAAATCTAAAAGCTGAGCTTGGCTTAAAAAATATTAAGCGTTTTACTATTGTTATTTAAAAAAAAAATAGTGTCAAATGATGTTGACGTGTTACTAGCGTCATATTGAAAAATTAAACATATGAGCCGTTGATTTTGAAAGTAAGACAAGTCCATTTTGTAAAAAAAAATAATTAAAGCTGAATCTTATTACAAGTTAACATAATTTTATGTTTTTAATAAAAAAAAAGCAATAGCATAAAATGGACTTGTCTCACTTTCAAAATCAACGGCTCATATATCAAATTTATTAAAAAATATAGTCATTTACTAGTTCCTCTCTACTGATTTTTGTCTCCCAAAACGTAGGTATAAAGGCGGCCGACGGTATTGCGTAGAATAAACGAATAAAAATACAAAAAAGAATTATATATGTGTGTTTAAATGAATACATATAATAGATATATTACTTTCTATTTCAATAGTATATATTCGCTATCTAAGCTAACATTACAACTAAGTTAGATCCTTGTTCAAAATATATATCTATAGAATATATAATATTATAGAAATGTCACTATAAAACTATAAATACCGTAAAGACAAAAAAATATTATAATTATTTTGGAAAAAAATTTTGTGCTACGATATTTATTTAAAAAAAAAATACTTCGAGTACATATCAATCGATTAATTCAACTAAAAAGAAATTATAAAAAACAACATT
Organism: Philaethria dido; assembly: GCA_033558755.1. Classification (NCBI taxonomy): domain Eukaryota; kingdom Metazoa; phylum Arthropoda; class Insecta; order Lepidoptera; family Nymphalidae; genus Philaethria; species Philaethria dido. The sequence goes on along the minus strand of JAKGSA010000346.1, from coordinate 58,099 downwards.
GATAGATTTTGGATTCGGCTCTATAAAAATACCACAGAATAAGAAAGAACTGTCGAATTTAATTATTTTTTTCAACATATATTATGATATTTCTCAGGCGCCACTGCATGTGATACAATAAGTCGAGCGATACCTGAGAGGCACCATTCAGATCGATTTGTCTAAATGTCTTATCTCGGGTGATTCTATCGCCATAGGTAATGATAGCTGTACCGCACACTGTTTATGTCACAGACACAAGCAACCTTTTCAGCGTAGCCGACAGGGCCACCAATAAAAGCGCCCATCTCCAGTCTATTTCAAAGGTATCATTGCCATTAATAAAGAATTGTAAACCATTGTCGAATAAAAACAAAAAAAAGGAAAAGTCCCGCTGAGTTTCTTGCGCCTGTTCTTCTCATGTCTGAGGCATTAAATTTAGTGAACCGGTGGTAAATTATTTGACGTTCAAAAAATGAAGCTTGTAACTTCTTATTTTGAATAAAATTATTTGACTTTGACTTTTAAAATACTTATAGGAACATAATATATCATTTAAAAAATATTACTGAAAAGATAATCCCAGCTACAAAACATAATTTAATAACATACTTGAATAATTAAAAAGTGACACTTCTATAATATTATTTTCTTTGTAATAAATAAAGACCTGCATAGGTGAAGGTAATACGTCGCATTTTATATATAGCAAATAGAATATAAACAATTACAGCCCTAAAAATCCAAATTTTAGGGTTCTATTAAGAAAATTGGTAATTAAAAAATATTTTATTGTTATTATAAAATTAAAATTTAAATATTTTCATAGGGCATGTATGAAGAGGTTAATGACTGTAGGCGAAAGAAGTGTGCGAGGACAGTGCGTTTGGCGCTCCGTTCTCTCTGACTACCCCGCTAGGGAAAAAGCGTGAAGCTAAGTTAGATAAATATTTTCATAGAGAAATAAGAAGTTATGTTCCTTTTCATAACAAAATACTAAAAATAAACTATTTTTATAATTTTTAACATTTAAAAGTTTTTAAAACCGACAGAAAAATTTAAATTTAATTTGAATTTTGCGACACATAACCTCCATCAACGCCTATCATCAAATCTAATATAATAACAATAATAAGTTGTCTATCAATAGCAATACAACATTAACATACACTTCGCGTTGTGGGTAATACTCCGTTATATTTAATTTCTTAAAGCTACAACAATTTTTACATACAACTTCTGAAATTAAAATTTACAAGCAAATTCGTATGAAACAGAGAAAAATATATTTGATTATTTATCGCAATTTACTTCAACAATGTAACAATTAATCAGATTCATAATATATTATAACGAAATAATACTTATCCTTAGATAATTCTCAAAAATATTATATACCTATTATTTCGATTCTGTTTTAAGCGTGCAAGTTAAACAAGTCACAGTATTGGTCTTTAAAATTATAACAACATAAACGCCATGCTATTTACTTATACTATTTGCTATGCCTTTTTCAATTAAACACAAAAACAAAATTATCGCAAACAAATTATATATAACCTAGACACTTCAAAATACCGCCCAAAATGAAATAGAATTTGACATTTCAAAACCATAGACAAAAAATTATCGACCAATGAGAACCTAAATACAAATTTAACATCAAATTAAAAAAAAAAACAACCGCTATACCCTACACTTCAATATCCACCACTAACAAATCCGTAAAGGCTGTACACGACAAGCCTTTGCCACAAAAAAAAACACAACAGAGCACCCACAACAACTGTCAATCACGGCCTAAATCCTAGAATCGGTTAGGCGGAACTTTTTACAGTATAGCCCTTTTCAAAACGGACGGTGTTGCATATAATGGGGTTGGTAGTCGCGTCGATACCTGGTCGGGGCACTTTGTGGCTGGTGCATGTAATACTCTTGGCGGTGCAACATGTCGAGTTGGTCGAGACTGTGGTGCCTTTGTGGCGCCATTGGCGGTACTATCCGAGCAGCGTGAAACGTTTTTTTGTGTTATTTATACCAAAACTCATTACGGAGCCATTTTGAATTGAAATTTGATAGAAAAGATAGAAGAATGAGAAAACATAAATGGTAAAACTGACGATAGGTGACTAAGTTTAAAATACTTACTTTTTATATCTATTTATATAATAGAATTGTATTTTTCTATAACTTAATAATAATTATGAATATAGTTATACACATATATTTACCTCGATTGTGATGGAAACCCGCGGCCCATCCAGCGTAATAAGCAGCTTTTTGTTTTCCATGTTCTTCTGCAACCTAAAGGAATAAAAAATAATTGATATACATAATATATAAGAGAAATACATTGTTAGTGACAATTAAAAGGTTTTTTTTTATTCTTTAACATTTTAAATTACCTTTAAGTATAAATTTGTAAAAAGAATTCTAGTGATTATATTTACGTTATCTTTACGTCAATAATACTGTAAGTAAAACTTAACCATGATATGTATGGCCTTACGATTTTTTTTCAAAGAATTCAATTATTATTAAAGGACTTTATAATTCTAGACAATATATAATAATTTTCTTACAAATATAACAATATCAATTAAGACAAAATATTTTTCTATGAAAACATATTTACGTAAATATAAGCTAATTTATATATCATATATTGTATACATAATATTCAATATAACAAGGTAACAAACAACATTTGTAACAACCACCGAACACACAATAACAAAAAAGCAGAAAGAAAAGAAAGTGCTTCCTAAATTTTTTTTAACACCAGATTCTCCCCGAGGTAGACAACCCCGCTAAAAAGAATATTTTTTTTAATTATTGCCTAAACTCACTTAGGTTCTGCCTACTAATAAATACATGCGAATAAAAACATAAATGAAAAAGTAAAAAAAAATTATCACGGAGTGTCTAAACACTAAATAATCTACCCCACTAAAATACATGACGTGAAAAATAATTATTAGTTAAAAATCTATATAAAAAAAAAAATAACGTAGCGCCTTAACACTGGGTTGCCCTATTAAAATACAAAATCAAAACATATATGAGGTTAAAATAAAAAAACAAAATTATATGTAATAAAAATAATTATTATATATACATATATAGATATATTTATATCGCACCGTAGTATCGCTGAGCAGGCGTCGCCGCGTGCTCCCATATGTAGTGCCCACGCCCTTCTAATTTAGACCCCCCCGCCAATAGAAAGCATGCACAAAGATAAGATCATTTTATATTGGTTTTGGAAAGATTAGTTTCTAAAAGTAACAGAAGGGTCTAGATTCATATATTTTAATAGATATAAGTGTATAAGTGTAAGAGATATCAAGCAGAAGCCATAATTATAAAAAAAAATGCCACAATTATAAAAATAGTGACGTCATTTTTTGTCTTTTACTTGGATCTCTTTCGTGAAAAAAACGCATACATAACAATCGATTTTTTCAACATGTAATGACGTCACTGTTTTAATGCAAAAGTCCTTTAAAAAAGTAAATTGAACTAAGAAAATATTAAAGAAAAGCCATGAAAATAAACTATATAAAACAAGCGTCAATTAAATACGATAACATAAAACTGACATGTACCCATGTCATATTTTAGGTGACTATAAATTTTAAATATATTTTCTAAGGAAGTGTGAAGCCTATCTATCAGTGGCGAGGGGTAAAAATTTTAGTTAGGCTAGCCGGTAAATTAAGGGAAGCCAGTATACCAGCCATATTTAGGAAAGCCGATATATTTAGGGAAAGTGGGATGTCAAGGTATTTAGTAATTTCACTATGGAATTTTGGCGATGACCTTTTTTTTTAGGTCTAAGAGATGTCAGGGCTTGTTTTTTGCACTTTTATGACCTTTTTTTTTAGCTCTCACACCTTGTTTAACTTTCCTTTGTGGAGCTCCACACTTTACTGGCGAGCATTTTTTTTGGGTCACATATTTGTATTTTTAAAAGTTAGGTAAACCGGTGGGAATCGAGTTGTATGGACGCCTCGCCACAGCTATCTATTCTATATATTCAACCTAGTGCTATATATCCATAACATTTAAACAACAATTTAACATTTAAGAAAATTGAGATTACAATAATAAAAAATATATTAGACGCGTATAGAAATGTTAACGTAGCAGGATTCGTACCCATGACTCTTGAGATTTGTGTGGCCAATTAAGCCATACTGTTCTTATAACATAAATTATTTCATACATTGGTTAAAATAATTGCAAAATTCATAGTTTCACGTTTACTATTATAACGACATGTCATAGTTTATGGTGACAAGCTGTTATTTAAAAAAAAAACGACTAACAGAAAGAAAGAACTAACAAACCTTAAGTTATTTTTTATATTCAAAAATGACTATCTAACCTACTTAGCTAAAGAAATTTAAATATTGCGAAAAATTTCTGTAAATATTAACTGTATTAGTATATTAATATCCAATTCATATTTTAATAAAAAATAAATAGAACTATAAAAGTATGTATAAGATCTAGAAAAGAAAAAAAATAAAAACTCTAAGAAAGTAAACGCTAAGCACTACACAACAGCCACACAACACAACACAACACAACACAACACAACAGTACTTACAACAAACAAACATGCATCAAAATGTATGGTGAAAACAAACCTTAACACACAGCGGCTCAGTCCCACCTTCTGGTATAACATTATTTAGAGCTGCTATAGCTTCTTGAGCTTCTTCTCGTTTATCAAATCTATGACAAAACAAGACATATACAAATCGTACTCACAAAATTTCTAAAAAAAAAATTTTTTTTTGTGCCTTTGCGCCACGACAGGCGTTTTTAGGCGTTTCTAAAAAATATTATTGTCTAATAAATCCTTCAGCAAAGTTTTAAGACAATCCATTCGCCGCTTTCCACCCAAATTGAGACCTAACGTGTTGAGAGGTGGAAGTCAACGCCGTGCTTTATCTTACCAGTAGGGCAAGCACGAACACTTGCGACAAAGTGTTCGTATCGTTATCGAAAGAATTTTGTATGGGAAAACTTTAGTTCCTCTTACGCACGGTAGGGGCGCTTTTCAATTCCCATACAAATTCTTTCGATAACGATACTAATACTTTGTCGCAAGTTTTCGTGCTTGCCCTAAGTATATTTCGAAAATATAATACAAATCCCCAAGTGGGAATCGAACCCACAACCAATCCGGTTACAGTCAGACGCTGTCCTACTGCATTACATTGGATTCTTAACCACCGATGGCTTTATTTAATTGCCCTACAAAAAAAAACAACAGTATAACAGACGCCTGTCGTGGCGCAGAGGCACACAAGCGTGCGACTGTAAACACGAAGGACTGTGGGTTCGATTCCCACTACAGGATATGTAGTATTTTCATTTCCTTGGTTTGGTAACAAGGCAAAACGCGGCGTTGAGTACGCCACTCAGCACACAAAGCCACAATTCGGCGGAAAGTGGGGAACGGAGTGTCTCAACACTAGGTTCTCCGCTTCCCTCTGTCTACCCTGCTATAGGCGGGATACAGCCTAAAGTTAAAAAAAATTACAAAGAAACAAATACACGAGTTAATTCTTCACTATATATTTAATATCTATACTTTTAACAATATGTGAGTAATTAATATTAAAGCCATTTTTAATTCCCTTACCTAACAAAAGCGACGCCACGCGGTATTCCATTACTCTTGTCCCTGAGTATATGTTTCTGCACAATCCGTCCATATTTGCCAAATATCGTCTCCAGCTGTTCCTCGGTGATGGCGCGCGGTAAGTTGGTCACGTATAGATTAGTCTCCTTTATATCGTCACCGGATGGTCGGGCGTACGAAACCTGGAATTAAATTTGGGAACCCTATAGAGATATTTGAGGCGAATCGTGGCGCAGAGGCACAAACGTGCGAGTATAAACGCAACAGTTTATGGGTTCGATTCCCAATAAAAAATGAAAATATTAAATATTTATAATAATTGTTATTATTTAAATATTATTATTTCTTTATTTTTCACACCCTATCTGATTTTAATTTGCGTTTTCTTATGCCTTAAGGTTGCCTGGAAGAGATCGCTATTTTAGCGATAAGGTCGCCTATTGTATATGTAATCCTTGTGTGTATTTTCTATTTTATGTGTGTACAATAAAGAGTTATTATTATTATTATTCATATTTAGTATTTTTATTTCCTCGCTGTGGAAAGGCAAAGCGCGGCATTGAGTTCCACTTAGCACGCAATGTCTCAATTTGGCGAAACGTGGGGAACGGAAATCTTAAGAGAACGGAGTGTCTTAACACTAGGTTCTCAAGTTCCCTCTACCTACTCTGCTATATGCGGAATACACCGTGAAGTTATAGAGATACATTTTTAAAAAAACTTATACAAATTTGAACGTAGCGGAACTCGAACCCACGTCTGTTGGATACCGTCCAATCGCTGTGACCACTAAGCTATGCGTTTAATGGTTTCCTATTACTAAGTGTGTGATTAAAAATAAATACTTTAAAAATATTATAAATGTCCTAAAATAATAGAAACGGTATTAAACAGTTTTTTTAAGCTTCACCCATTATCCCGAATGACAAAGTCAAAAAGAACCTTGTGTCAAGACACTCCGTTGAACTTTCTATTTTTTAATTATGACTCTAGCCAAATTTCAGTAAGATTAGTTTTTTTATTATAAAATAAAAAAAAAAAAAAGACACGCAAACAAAATTAGTTTTGTACTATTAAAAATCTTACCTTTAACCGTTTATTCCTAAGTTGGTAGCCATTGAACGTATCGATAGCTCTAGCCGCGTCCTCTTCTCTCGTGAAATTTACAAACCCAAACCCATAGCTATAGCCAGTCTAAAAAAATAATAAATATTTCTTATTAAAAAATAGATTAAGTAAATCATTATATTCAAAAAACTTAGTTAACAAATTACTAGCTTTTAAAAAAGGAGAGTGTAAAAATAATTTCATTAAAAAAATATACCACATATTCACTTCAAATTAATACCTTGTAAATACTACATACAAGTAGATTATGACAATTTCTTATGTATTTAAAAGTTTTAGCGGTTGATAAAAAACGGGGAAAGATTCTCAATTCGACTGTATTTTTATGTGCATACATAATTTTTACTGGTTGAACCAATTTTCATGATTCTTTTAAATGATAGCTAGTGCTTTTGATGTGAATTTTCGGGTATACACTATAATAGAAAAATAAGCTTTTTTTTTTTTTTTATGGATACCGGATGGCAAAACGAGCAGAAGAGGACCGCCTGATGGTAAGTGGTTACCTTCCGCCCGTGACATCTACAAGCACAAGAGATGTACTGGTGCACGTTTTGCCAACCTGGAGTTCAGATGGAAAGGGAGGATAATGTAGTGATCCGCTATCGGAACCACCACATTTTGGGGGAAAGGATGGGTGGGAAAGGGAAAGAAACCACAAAGCACATGCCATCGAACGGAACATCATAAGATATTTGGCGAGTTCCAGTCTTGATTGTTTTATATTAGTGGTGCGGGAGCCAGCAGACGGAGGACGAACCTCTACACCAAAAAAAATTCAATTCCTAGCTGATTCAATTCTAGACAAACCTTGCAAATCCTTCACTTAACGCGGCAGCTCTCTAGCAGGTCCTATTGTCATGAACATCGCATATAAATCCTTCTCGTTCATAGTTTGCGGCAGGTAGTTGACAATGAGGTTGGTCTTCGCATTGTCAACCCCCGCGGAGGAGATGCCGCCTTCCGACATACTGCCCCAACACCTTACACCAGCTGATCGACCTCTATACTGTTGTTGAATTTGCTGAGAAATTAAAGATAACGTTTCTTTTTAATGTTATTAAAATGTCCTTTTACGATATTATTATTGCGAAATAGTTTGTCGCCCATAAGAATCGTTTTGCGCGGGCTTTCTGGTCTATTCTATACTATATTATTTTATTATTTTTTTACACAATAAACACTCAAACAGTAGTTTTTTAGAAAACCGTTTGAAATTTGATTCTCCTTGTCCTGTTAGTCCCTATAAGGACACCAGTTACGTGCTATGAAAATATTATATAGTCATCAGAGGCGGACACGTGTTGGACACAAGTTTAGAGGTTCTATTTCTATTTTGTTGGTAGCTTTTGTTTCGAGACACACATATAACTTCTGTGTGACAAATCTTAAAATTTCACTCTCATAATTAACGCGCCTAAAGAAGTATAACTTCAAAATAGCGTTGAAAAAAATTATGCATTGATAGATAGACAAGTGAAGCTAACAAGAATTTAAAAAGATTGAGTTCCGCCACTCAACAAGCAATGCCTCAATCTGGCGGAAAGTGGGGAACGGATTTGTTGAAAGAGAACCGAGTGTCTTAACACTAGGTTCTCTGGTTCCCTCTGCCTACCTTGCTATATGCGGGATACAGCGTGAAGTTGAAAAACAAAAGATAATAAATATTTTATTGAATTTGAACTATATAAGCTATATATAGCTATATATACTAACGCCTGTCGTGGCGCAGAGGCACAAGCGTACGACTGAAAACGCGACAAGTTATGGGTTCGATTCCCATACCAGGAAATGTAAAATTTAGTATTTTCATTTCTTGGGTTTGGTAAAAAGGCAAAGCGCGGCGTTGGGTTCCGACACTCAACACGCAATGCCTCAATCTGGCGGAAAGTGGGAAACGGATTTGTTGAAAGAGAACCGAGTGTCTTAACACTAGGTTCTCAGGTTCCCTCTGCCTACCCTGCTATATATTAGCTATATATAATAATTATTTGCTGAGATTTATGGTACCTTACAAAAATCTGTATTATTACAAATAATGTATTACAAGCACAATATTATAAAATCACAGCAGTTAACTTGCTTATAATTTGCTGATGTAATATTTAAGAATGCCCGACCCTCGTTACGGAGATGGTTGTGGATCAGAATACTCAAATATTTATATTCCGAAGAGGATTTATCCCAGTGTCAGTTTGACTGTGTTTGTGTCTAAAATAAAATGGATATAGTGGCGTGATTCTTTAATTTAGCGCCTGTCGTGGCGCAGAGGCACAAGCGTACGGTGTAAGCGACAGGTTGTGGGTTCGATTCCCAGGGCATGAAAATACGCCAACGCAGGAAATGAAAAAACGCCAAAGCGCTGAATTTCGAGGTTCCGCCACTCAGCACGCAATGCCTCAATTTGGCGGAAAGTGGGGAACGGAATTGTTGAGAACGGAGTATCCTAACATAGGTTCTCCGAACCTCTGCCTACCATGCTATGTAGAGAGTACAGCGTGAACTTAAAAAATATATATATCTTTAATTATAAAAGCAGCTTCGCTTTATCCTGCATAGCAGGATAGCCCAGAAAACCCTCAAAAAACAAAAACACTCGCTTTCGCCGATTTCACCCGAATTAGGAATTGTGATGAGTGGTAAAACACAATTTCGTGCTTTGTTTCTATAGAGAAATAAAATATATATACAATTATTCCTCCGTGTGAGAATCCAGACTCACAGCCAATTACTTTATTGTCTCAATGCGCCATTTTTTTGAAAACTTTACGCTGTATCCCGCACATATATATATATATGGGTAAGCCAGCGAAGAGTAAGCAGGAAAGTCCTGAGGAACCTAGTGTAAAAACACTCCGTTTCCCACTTTCCGCCGAATTTGAGGCATAGCGTGCTGAGTGGCGGAACTCAACGCCGCACTTTACCCTGTTATCAAACCCAGGAAATGAAAATATTAAACTTTTACATTCTCTGGAGTGGGAATCGAACCCACAACCTGTCGCGTTTACAGTCGCACGTGTGCCTCTGCGCCACGACAGGCGTCTTATTTTAATAATTATTAGTGATAATATATGATATTTATATTACAAGCACATATTAAAAGACACCTCAACTAATTACAGCCTCTCGGGTACGGATACGAGAGATGCTCATTAAAATCACTTCTACCGGAAATTTAAGTATACATTTCCTCACTCATCTGCATAATACCTTCTTTGTGAACGCGATTAAAAAAAGCAACAAAAATGACTTGTGTAAATAAGATTCTCACATAAAAGTTGTTTTTAACATTTATTTCGAATTCGAAAAAGTGTGTCATCATTTTTAACTAAACATACCACAAATCTCTATATATAAATACGTGAAGCAAAAACTTTGTATCCCTTTTTACGAAAATTACGCGAACGGAGGAGCATGAAATTTGACATACTTATTTATAGTTTATATAGAGAAGGAGTGCAGACTGCTAATATTTTTTTTAAAAATGCATGAAAAGTATATCAAATTAATAAAATAAATGTTACACGCACAACCAAGGGTTGACATCTATATTTATACAAACTAACATATACTTTGCTGAAGAGAACGCGTTAGTAACGCGTCAACGGGGACTCTCAATAATAAAATTTAAAAAAAAAAATAATTAAGAAAAATATAATATTTTAGCTTCACGCTGTATCCCGCATATAGCTTGGTAGGCAGAGGATACCCGAGAACCTAGTGTTAAGACACTCCATACAAATAAGATTAAAAAAACAGAATGAATAATACAAAAATGCGAATCTTTTGTTTTTTTATTAGCAAGCTGTATAAAATACGTTTTTAAAAATAAGTAAAAAAAAATAATAGCTATATTGATTTTAAAAAATGAATAGCCTATGACCATCTACAAATTATTCCGCATGGAATGGTCAAAGTCAATAGTTTGAATATGGTTGGTGATAAGATACAATTAAGTAGTTTTATTTAAGTATGCTAAATATAGCTATGCAAAAAAAAGGTAAGGGCAAGTTTGTGCCCGCCCATTTTCATTTCTTGGGTTTGGTAACAAGGCAAAGCGTGGCGTTGAGTTCCGCCACTCAACCTGCAATGCCTCTATTCGGTGGAAGGTGGGGAACGGAATTGTTGAAAGTGAATGAAGTGTCTTAACATTAGGTTCTCTGCTTCCCTCTGCCTACCCTGCTATATGCGGGTTACAGCGTGAAGTTAAGATTATATATTTAAAAATATAATATCAAAAGGTTTTGCTATTTATTTATAAATAGTAATCTGAAACCGTAATAGAAAGGAAGTATATTATCTACAGCTCGCCAAAGAGAGCGGAATTAAATAATAGCATGAAAATACCGGAAAGAAAGTAGGTTACCATAATGACACGTAACACTGACATTGACATTTGCGGCCTTTTACCGCCATATTTGATTTGCAGATTTGTCACGTGCTTACATACTACGAATGCCATACTACTTTTTTGTTTAAAAAAATTAAAATTATATTTAATTATTATATTATCATAATGCAGCGGGACAGTGTTCAACATTAACGTAAATGGTTGTGGATTCGATTCCCACTAGGGGGAATGATTATACTTAAGTCACTTTCATTTATCTCTGATAAACATAGCGCTGGGTTTCACCACTCAACACGCTATATCTCGAATCCAGGCGGGATGTACAAGACGGGGTGTCTCGATGCTTACTACTCTGCCAGCGGCAAAAAGCGTAAAATTTAGAAATAATAATTCAATGTCATATGTCGTTTGAAATGAATAAAATTTTAAATTAACGGAGGATTTATTGATCTCAATCTAAAATAAAACAGACAGACAGATGCAATAAATTTAAAAATATATAATATATAACAACATGTTAAGGACCAAAAACAACATCAGGGAAATAAAAAAAAAAAAGACCTAAACAAAAAGCCTACAATATGACATATTTAAACAATACAATAAAAAAATCAACAACAATAAAGTAAATAGTGAAACACTAAGCGTCCATTATAAAGTTACACAAAGAAAAAGCACAAAAAAGACCTTCAAAGTACCCACAAAATTCAAAACGAAATTCAGCATTACCGCATAACATGTAAATACTAAAACGTTACAATCAACCGAAAAATTGGAACAAGACCCTGACCCGGACCAGTGTTAGTACTATTTTATGCAACTCACTCGATTCTCGAAGTGCCAGCCAAGAGCACCTACAAACTACTTGAGAAAACCGATAACATGATCGCTATTGTTTCCAAAACAAAAGGGCGAGATTTCACTGGGGGTTAAGAAAGGATTAAATCGTTTTGATGTGTTACTTGATAACAAATCCCAAATTATTTTATGTAATTCATAAAAAAATTAAAAAATTAAAAAAAAAAACTATATTTCGAGTCGTAACACTGGAATTGAATTTAATTTTCCTCAAGAAAGAAAACATCTACAATTTGTTTATCTATTTTTTGTCGTTTGCGTTACTAAGTGACTGACAGACAACATACAGACTAAAATGGCTATAGCGAGCTAAAATATGACATGTATGATCTTCGGGGTGTTTAGCTACACAGTAACAGAAGATTTTTCGAAAATCCCACGAAAACGAGAGAGACTGGGATTTTAGATTTTATAGTCCACGGAAACGAAGTGGGTAAATCTTGAAGATTCACTTCATTTTTTTTTTCAATTTTTGACACTTTTGGCATAATAAAACGCATGAAAGTAGGTGTACCACAAAACATATATTTGAGATCTCTATCTCCGTCTTAGGCCGTATGAATCAGATAAGGATGAAATCTCAAAGAATTACCCAAGTAACAATAGTAAAATAATACTTTCCTTCTGTATAACATAAAAAGTAAAAATAAATTTTGTAGCATTAAAACTCAAATGAAGTAAAAAATAAAAACTTAACAAAACTGAGTAGGCTTATAACTTGAAATACTTTCAGAACCAGATTTATTTTATCGCGACTCAATTTGTAGAAGGAAATCTCGTATTGCCTACATTCATCGCGCCGTATGTTTTTGGCAAGTTTCGCCGTCGCCCCCGTGACGCCAACACAATGTAGAAAACATTTTCCCATAAATTCCCTTTCACAGATTACTAACGAATGCGATGCAGATAAAGCAAATATTTATTTAATTATAAAAAAGCGTTACCTTGGCAACGTCTTAGGTCCTAACGCTTAGCACATTATACAAATGTGTATAATAAAAACATAGTAGTTATTTCTAATGTATTATTGTGAAAAAAGACCATAAATATAGAAGGTATTGTAATATTTTTCTTCATGTAATTATATGATTCCTACTGGGTGGAACGTAACGAAAACTAAATGACATATCAGTGGATTTTATTTACATACCCTAGCAATGTGCAGGATATACAAAGAGAAACTAATATAAAGCGACAAAAGTACACTTAAATTCGTTGCAAAGTACTCCCCGTCACCTTCATATTTTAGATCTTAGCAAGCCTTATATTAGCAAAGACATCAGTTATTCCTATTCGTGCTTCAAATACTATAACAGTATCCGGACACATGTGCAATTTTTTAAACTAGCGGCACTGGTGTCCCGTAAACAACGTATTGCCTTAGCAACATGGTTATCTTTTTATATAAATATGTAAGTCAAACCAACAGACGTGTGTGTAATATTTATTTAATTAAGTTAATCTATTTCTCTTACATTATAATAAATAATATTGGCTTCGCTTCTCTATACAAACTATTATTGTGTCATGTTTTATACTCCTCCAGCAATTTTCTTAAAAAGAGATAAAAAATCTTTCTTACGCGTATTAATATTAAACTTCACGTTGTATCCCGCAAATAGCAGGGTAATCAAAGGGAACCTGAGAACCTAGTATTAAGACACTCCGATCTCTTTCAACAAATCCGTTCTCCACTTTCCGCCAGATTGAGGCATTGCGTGTTGAGTGGCGGAACTCAACGCCGCGCTTTCCCTTGTTGCCAAACCCAGAAAATGAATATACTTCATTTCCTAAAGTGGGAATCGAATCCACAACCTGTCGCGTTACAGTCGCACACTTGTGCCTCTGCGCCACGACAGGCGTTATTAATATTAAAAAAAAAAATAAGTCAAATATCACTGCCAGATTTTCTTATAACGGTACGGAAACAATTAGATATTTGATACAGGTAAAGCTAATAAAAGCGTGTTAAAATCAACTTCCCCTTATACTTCGTTATAAAATTACATTTAATAGCAATTAATAGACAAGTATGATTATCACTTTCAATTATTTGCATATCAAGTTACATTTATTCAACTTAGTTAACGATACCGTATTGTTTTACGTAGCATTAGTAAAATATATATATATATATACTATATTACCTAGTAAAGAAAATACTTTACAACAGTTGGCCGGTTGACTATAATAGATGGTCCCGTTAGAACTCTACCTAAATATGAAATTGACACTATAGGCAGAGGCAGCACTCTATTATCCGTCCATCATAGGAACAACACAGACGCTTACCATATAAGGTAAACAACGCCAAAATGGCGCCAATAGAAATTTTACATGCCACATAGATATGTTTCAAATAGAGCTGAAATTTTCAGTTATAAAATACATAAAAAATTCCGTATCCACAATTTATCATCCCCGCGGTGCGCCTACACGTTCTTGCGGGCGGACAGCCGACAAGAGCCTCTGGCAAGCGGCCAATGTAAATGGAGTTTCTTTATAAACTTACTAATGCATTTGTTAACGTTTTCATTAATAATGTATAGCGAGCTTACCATTAGTGCTTTTGCTTTAAGTCAAAGAGTATTCTGTCAGAGATGATAAGCATTGTTCTATCTGCTTTTTAATTGAATTAAAAGTTGTACGTACATGACGCCATTGTGGCGCAAAGAGATTGAGTCTGGCTGTAAATGCGATGATTATAAATTCAATTCCTTTAAACTATTTTCATTTGCCCTGCGGCGGTGAGGTACGCCACTCAACACACAAAGTGTCAAATGCAGGCAGAAAGAAGACAATAGAGTATCTTAACACTAGATTCTTTCTGTCTATGATAAAAAAAAATAAATCTGTAGGAAAATCAATTTTAGAATAGTAAATCAACAATTATTTTTTAACTCTTATGGAAAATCTATAATTATTTATTTAAGAATTAATTTTTATTCATAAGTGGTGATACAGTATGTCTTAACATAAGGTTTCCTCTACATATTTCCAAAACAGTGTAGTTATGAGAAGAAAAAAAGTTGTGTAAAATAATTATAACTACATCTTACCTGTTACAAAATCAACAGCAATAAATACCATTTAATTGTTAAAACAAACAAATTAATGAAAAACTACTTAAAAGAAAATAAAAAAAACCAACTGATGCACACAAGAAATAATGAAACTCAAACAACATCACAAACCTCATTCAGCCAACTAGATTTAGCCAAAATGAAAGTATTTTTTAATATTTCTTAATATGCAAAAAGTTTATATAAAATATGAACAGAAGGAGATTTGTAATAAAAAATAATATTTTACAATCTTTTCTATTCAAATTAATAAAATATATACATTTTTATGTGATATTAATTTCTGACTTATAGAATATAACTTGCTTCCTTCTTAAGTGTATTCAAGTTTAGAATTCAATCAAATAACTTAATAATATAATAAAAACCTTAACTTGTCATATTTTGTTGATGTATACATAATTTGAACCAACAGTGAATCATGAAAAAACAAGGTAATCATTATTTTTGTAGCTAAAGAATAACATGAAAAATATTCGAATAATTATACTGTGTTAGCTAATGAATATTACACAGATTATAATGAGTAGAGTTTATTAATTTGCACGTAATTCTTTTAAATTATTATGAACAGTAAAATTATTTTTTTTTATTATTATCTTTTTTTATTTTCACTTATCTCCCACCCAATATACAGGATAGGAAAAGATAACCTAGTCTTATGATAATTAGTTATCCATATTTTTTTTCTTTTAATGTATTTATTACTTTTAAAACTTCAAATTTATATAAATACTTACATTTTCTATTGAATTAAAGCTTCTATCCCAACTGCTGACCGGAGTCCCTCCAAATAGATAGCCTGGGTAGCGTTCACACATTTATCAAACTTTTACACACAGTGTATCCCAAAATGTGCCAATATGCAAATTATGAATAAACAGTTTATTATGACTCCATTGTATATACCATTGTAAACTCCTCTAAGCTTTATTTCTAGCTACCTGGAAATTAAAAGATCAATTTAAGTTCCTATTAAAAACTGTAATCTCTTAGATTTTCTAGAAAGTAAAAACAGGTAAGTCATGACTTTTTGGCTGATGACCTTTAATAAAAGAAGTAGTAAACACTACATTTCATTAATAGCAAGACAAGTTAGTACCATTATTAAAATTTACAGCAATATATTCAGGAAAAGTTAATGAATACAAATAACAAAACATTGTACGGTTATTAGCGTGCGAAAGAAAAAATATTGATTAATCTAATTATGAATCCTTACAAGAAAATTCTAAATACACTAAAACGTATTGTTTGCTTGTGCCATTAGTTAATTTGCTTCTTATCTACCAATATATAAATTTGAATAATTACTAGCTTCATAACATTTTACAAAAAATTAGATAAACTAAATATTTACTGGAACAATGTCTAATTCATTTTTGTATGTATAAGAAAACGCACCTGGCAAAATTGCGTTAATTTAATTAATAAATAATTCACTTACACTTACAAATTGATAAATATAACAATATTTTAGATAGATTCTGTAAATTTATAAGATTTGAGGCGAATTGCAATTTGCCACAGCGCTGCTAACAATTGTGAAATGTCAGTCACCTTTTTTTAATTTTTAGATGCACTGGCTCTGAATCTTGGTTATCTTTGTCAACCAGAGATTAAAAATATACTCGTCTATAACCCTCAATGTTTTTCTTTCAACATTATATTTTTCATGCAACTTATATGTATTATGTAGTTAGTAATGTAGTAGGCTTATACTTTGAAACTGAAATCTGAAAATTCTTTATAAACTAAGTTTTAAGATTAAAGTACAAATACAATACAAGAGCACCGATTATCAATGCAACTTAATGAACTACATAAACAAAATCCAAATATATTTGTAAAAAATATCTCAAATTCTCCGATTATAAATAATATGAGTAAAATACATGATTATTAAAAAAAAATATTTAATTTTAATAATTAAATTATTTGATAAAAAATTAAAATTTACAAAAATACGAAAATTAGTCTGAATTTTAAGACGTATTAGTATTTAGTATTATTGACGTATACATTTCTTAATATTTATAGTAAAACAAGTACGCGTTAGAAAGCCAGAAACGAAAAGAAAAAATCCACTACAAATATTTTTATTATTATAGTTTACGAAATTTACTAGATTTCGTAAATTCATAATATAAAATAATTACAGCACTTTAAAGTATGTTTTATTTTAAAAATAAATTAAAAAAAATAATAGTTATATATTTAATTTGTTAAGTAACAAAGTAATAAAATTTTATTCATTTTATTAATATTAACGATGCAGTATTAAATAGGGCAATACAAGCCTAAAAACCACGTTGTTTATGATTTCCGTGCGACGGCGCGTCAATCGTCTATTCGTTAATGTTGCCGCCATTTTGTTAACATTGCAAAGAATTAAGATACTATAATGATATTAGTTTATAGTTTACGTGATAGTTAGATAGTATTGTGGTTTTTGTGAATAAAAATGTTTCTATTTTAAAAACTAATTAGAGTTACAGTTTTTACTTATTTGTAGGTAAGTTGTGTGGTGTAAATGTTTCGAAAGTGCGTCATAATGGTGGATAGTGTTATATCAAATAATACTGTGTCGTATAAACAATATCGGAGGAAACCTAAATATTTAGCAACATCCTGAGATATAAACAAAATCATTTTATCTCTTTTTTACTTATGAAATTTTTAATATAATGTGAACTATAGGTAATTATGTCGGGCTTCGGTACACATAAGAAATGACAGATATTAAAACGCATTGCAAGATTGTGTAAATTAGTCACAGTTTTTATTACTTTAAAAACGAAAAAGTTATATTAATTTAAAAATATAATTATAAAAATGTTACGTAAGCTCACTTTATTAATATATACTTTGTATTACTTTTGGTATACATCACTATAATCTTAATATGCGTGTAAACTCATAATATATAGGTATACCAAATTATAAAAAAGTAAATAATTTCTTTAAAACAGATAAAATGATTTTACACCAACAAAAAATGTGCAAATCAAAAATAGAAAGGTTCCCTCTGCTTCTAGGTATAATTCAACATGAGTGTCATCATTAGACTGCAGAATCTGCCCTGGTCGGCAAATGCTCTTGACATTAGGAATTTCTTTCGGGGTCTTTCTATACCCGAAGGAGGTGTACACATCGTAGGCGGCGAGCTTGGAGATGCGTTCATTGCGTTCAGGTAGCTATACGAACAGACTAAGATATTTAAACTTATGATGAACAATTACATTTTTAGAACTTTACTTATTGATCTCATATATAGATAAAACACTTTAGGTTACTCTATTTGGAACGAATAAAATGCAACATTTTCAAAATATGTATGTTTTACCATTTTCATGATGGATTGCTATTAAAAATTGACAAATAATTATAGAAAAAGAAAATGACACCCCATAAATTAAGCACACCTAATTATAATTAAGCTATACCATTATATACATATTCTTAAACAAATTAAATGTATTGATCTAAATTGCTTCTACTTGCAATGACATAAAACACTTGTACTCATTTTTTTTAAAGAGTACAAACCTTATAGAAAATAACTAAATTCTACACATACCCTTCATTTTTTGGTCTGGGCACAGAAAATCTTATTCATGAAAAAAAAAAATTGAAATAAAATGTTCTATGAATTGAAATATAAAGCCCACAGTCATTGCGCTCAGTTCATTACCTCTCATGATAAAATATACAGTACAAACTGTAAAGTATAAAAAAATACATTATATAAACTTACGACTGTTTACAAAAACAATAAAAGCAACTAGAACCAAAATAAATGAGTTGAGCTAAGTTGAAAAATTTTTCAACTTAAACCACTGTGAATTGAATGAAAATGAATCTCTAAAGGATATTCTTTCTTAGTTTATTTTATATACCAAACTAGTTCTTTCTACACTATATATGTATTATATACTGCATATCATAATTATTAAAGTTTACTTATTGCACCAAGTCGATAGCTACAAATACCAAATGATTGATAATTATATACTAGAACTAACTGTATCACTCGTCTTCACTTGTGTTGACTATAAAAGCTAGTCTTGTTTTTCCCTATTTGACCCTCTACATTTCCTAAGAAATTTATATGTAAAATTTCAGTTTAATTTCACTTGAATGTTGTCTGTCAGTTGCTCAGTTATGCAAGCATTGAATATACATATATATAGATTGTAATAATTTTCATGCATTTGCGGTACTATAATTAAGTAGTTTAAGAGAAACAAAACTTCATTTTGAGTTTTTAATCTTAAGTGGCATTATGACACCACACTTTGTCTTAAAAGAATGTAAAATAAAAGAATTTAAGAAATGAAACATTGTGTTAAAGGAAGTCACAACCATTATATTCAGTTAGGAACATTTTATAAAAAACATATATACAGAAACATAGCTTCTAAGTAATTCTGAAGAGCTTCAAGGTGCATATGATGCATGAACATCAATAGCTGGTAGTTTTGGCCTTATCATTTTATTTAGGTTGCACATTATGCTGTGTTCCAGTTTTGGTCAAATGTCTGCATGGTAAGTATGTTATTTGTATCTTATGGAAAGTTCTAGTAAATTATCGTGGTTAAACAATTTTTGAAGGAAAAAAAGTAACAATAATCATTAAGTCATTAATTTTTAAATAATTATTAATTATATAATTAATTTGAATTTGATGATTCATTGAAATAATCTGTTGACAAGTTTAATTAAGGTTTTAAAATTTAAAAAAAAAAAATTATAGATAAAAATATATTAAGACATGATTGATGAATATTAATTTCTAACATTAAGTAATGATGACGGGATGTTTATTTTTAAAACGGACTTACTTTGACATATACTAACAAAATTGTGTTATAAAGCTACTGCTAGTATTTGTTTATAATAATTTAAGGGAATAATGACTAAAGAGTATTTATATTGACTGGTCCGACATTCCATATACAATTTTATGGGTAGAAATACTTTAATAAAAAACATAAGGAGACAATATAAATAGCGTGCGTCAGTAGAACAGATAGTTCACTTCTTGGTGAGCTTTAGCCTGTGCCAAGTGGGGCACACTGACCATGGCTTCCGAATGTGGTGATTATGTCTCTTCTTCTTTGGACTCTGCTTTGCGATATATATTTATTTATATAATATTTGTTATTGTTATGTACTAAGTGTACACAAAAAATATTATGTCAATCAGTGATTTTTTACCCACTGCAAAAAGTTCATAATAATATAAAGAAAAAAATATGCAGGTTTAATCTATACATCTATACAAATAAATAGAATTAGAGTATTTATTTGTAATATTAAAATAGTAGCTTTTTACTACTTGCATACGAGACCGACAATGATTTTAAAAAATATTATTTTGGTATTTATACAGTTGATATATATAAAATTTAATAATATTTTTTACAATTTTTTTGTCTGTTTGTTCCGGCTGAATTCTGAAATACTTAGACCGATTTTGATGGGACTCATGTATTGGCAGGTATAAGATACTTAAACTGATGTTATAAGGTGTAACTTTGGCTATTTTATTTCCCTACTAATATTATAAATGTGAATGTATGTTTGTTTATTATGCCTTCACGCCAAAATTATTGAACCGATTGTCACAAAACATTGTACACATACTGAAATATAAAAAATACATAGGATACGTTTAATAGAAAAAATATTTTGACAGACATGATTGTTTATCAAAAAAAAAAAAAACAATATTTAGTTACTTCAAAGCTCTCAAATTAACTTGCATATAAGCCGGCAAGAACTTTATAAATTATAGGAAGTTCGTGCATTCGGAAGCCTGCGCAAAAGACGTACGCGCAGAAGGTGCTCAGTGTTACCGTCTAATAGTTTTGTACCCCACATTTAGCATGTCATATTAAATCGTAACTAAATGTCTGATTACATAAATCTCACAGTAAATTACACAAACCAGAAGTTTTATTAGCACCACGAAATGTCGAATAACATTTTTTAAAGTAAATATGAGTTTCAATGTCCGCCTATCGTGGCGCAGAAGCACAAGCGTGTCACAGGTTGTGAGTTCGATTCTCACTCCAGAAAATGGAATTTTTCATTTTCCTGGATTTGATAACAAGGCAAAGCGCGGCGTTGAGTTCCACCATTCAGCAAGCAATGCTTAAATTGAGTGGAAAGTCGGGAACGGAGTGTCTTAGCACTCCGTTACCCACTTTCCAGGTTCCCTCTGCCTATCCTGCTATATGCGGGATACGGCGTAAAGCTATATATTTATGAGTTTCAATGGAAATTGTGAAAGTAGAGTAAGCCTAATTTTTGTGTACTGAAATCAGTTATGCAATATGGAAAAAAGTTATGACAATTTTTAAACTTGATAAAAATAAAATATGTTGGGTAAATTATTTAAATCGAGCTTGGGATATAAAAAAGTGACGTCTTGTATCCCTGGCCTATCCCTTGTCAAATATTTGTAAAAGGGCTCGCGGGGTGGGGGTGCGTAGTGTGTGTGGGTCCCTATGACAATACGCCTTCTGCGCAAGTGTTTACGCAAACCTCTGATAATTTATAAAAAAATTGTTGGGCTATACGCACTTTACACTACAGTATGTATTATGGACTGACTTGACCTACTATGGAATAAAACTAACACTTCAAAATATTGTATTATAGTGAAATTTATAAATAATTCTCATTTTTGTAGTATTATGACGTTTATTTTTACAATTTATTGAAATGCAACAATATGCAAATAAATATGTTATTTGTAGGATTTATTTCAGATATAGCTAACGTGCATGAATCTTCTGTATCTTATCTACAAAAAAAGCAATAATTTACCTATTATTGCTTTTTATATAATTTAATAAATAAATGCACAGAGCACAGTCAAGACATATTTTATTTAGTAAACCAGCAAAATACAAACTTTTTTTAATCCAGTTCACAATACCAACGTGAAGTGAACAAACGTTTAATATATGGGAGATAATTATAAAATTAATATTAAATTATTTAATAATAATTGAAAATTAATCGTTAAAACGTTTTATAAAATCAATTAGAAATTGTAATCGTCGGAAGCACTATCGTCGACGTCCTCATACAATTTGTATAAAGTCAAATCTTTGTCGATCACTCGTGGCTTTATTCAATAAATCTAGAACACGAACATAACTGTAAAACTAGCTTTCTTTTTTCAAGTATATATTTCATGTTAATTTGTATAATTAATTCAATTCGAGGTTACGCTATGGTTGTACATGTGGGCATAGACAATCTTTTAGCAAACATCGGCATGGCGGATAGCATTTTCGCCTGTGAAAAATATAATTTTTAAATTAATTTTCATTTTTTTTTATTTCGGATAAGTTTAACCCTTTCCACTCAAAGGTTTTTTGTTTTTATTCCACCAGTTTCGCGCTAAAATTACGTTTTTTAACTTATAGTGCTTTTTGTGTATTTTGTAAAAAAAACGAATTTTTCCTATTTAATAAACTTTATTTTATGAATAATTACATGATACTATATTATAATTCTTAATTTTAATCTTTATAATCCCTTTTGGTATGGTATTTTTCAGTGTCGAGTGACACTACACTGGAGTGTAAAGGGTTATAACAAGATGCTTAGAAAAAATCATTACATAAATAGGTCTGCAAATTTTCTTCACGTGTCCATGCTATAGTATGTATGATTTACAGGTATACGACTTACTACTACTAATTCGTGGTCAGTATGTTATATTGCCGAAATTTTAAACGGATTTACGGATGCTTATATCGTCATGCACTTCGTTTTTTCAGAGTAGGTTGAGAGACATTACGTGCTGGATGGCGGTGGCTGACGCTGCTTTTAATGTAATCGGGGAATTATTTTATAAAAGTAACCTTAGGCTTGAACCCAAAACCATTCCATATATTCTGTCCATCCGTAAACCATGGTGGCTTCAGTATCTACTTTGTTCTTGCGTAAAAATCTAGCATTACACAAAAAAATAAAAACTATCTCCATCAAACGTTATCGTTGAAGAATTTTTATATATATTATGTGGGATAGGAGTAGGTTTATTTAGATTTAAAATCTGATACTTTGCATCAAAGAATATTTAATTTGTGAAATTCAATTTATTTTTACAAATTGTATACATTCCTTATTATAAATAATAGGAGTAATTAAGCACAGCGAAGACCAAGTGACACATAAAGGCATCTATTCTATAGATGCTGTCTTCGAATTTTGCTCACCAGTTTTCTGGTCACAACGTGATATTGGTCAAATACTTTGAGATTATCATAACTTTACTTTAAATTTAAATCCAGTACCTAAATCCCTTTGAATCCATCCATATATATATGTAAAGCCAGAATTTTCTAAGGAGATTCAGTGTGTGCGCGGCTGCTGATCTCCCACATATTCTAAAAGCACGTATTACGCACATTTGACTGGTCGACGGCGACTGTGACTTACTACAATTTCAATAGGTGCTTACGCACTTGCTCGAAGGTTGCCCAGGCACCGCGACATCTCGCTGGGCAGTGACGACGCACAAGCGACTGCTGATCGCCTGCGGCCAACAAGAAGACGGCTTCAAATGTAAACGTTCACATTGCAAACAGCTGTTATATCGGCCGGGACGTATCTCACAAAAATGAATCAGTCTTTCGACACTAAAAATTGTATTTTGGAAATAGAAACCCGTCAAGCTTTTTGAAATTTATCGAGGACGAATATTCTAATCGTAATAATAATATACTTGTAATACAATCGCTCAGCTAGGTCTCCCAGTTCTAGTTTCCTATGTTTGGGTCGCCGTCGACCAAATTGCCAAGCACTAGTCGACAGTGGGTAAGAGCTGTAATGGTCGACTAGCCTAGTTTTCTGGCTGAACACCCCATAAGCTTGAGATTACCCACAATCATTAAGATAACTAATGAAAGTTAAGTTTAGCGGCTTCATTTATGCTTGATGATAAAAATATTTAACGTTAGTTTTGGCTACATCATATATAAAATTTTCTGTTGATATGCTATAAATATATATTTTTGCAAAGTATCAGTTTTAAAATGTAAATTAACTTACGTTGCTGATTTCCTCAATGTTTTATTAATATCAAAGAAGACTAGTAGAAGATATCGACTCTAGTAACTGTTGCGATGCGATCGATACCTGAATGTCATTTAAGCTTTAAAGGTTGCTTTTTGTTAAAAAAATTATTTACAACAAAGCAGTTTGTGTTTGTTTTTCAATGAAGCTTGTTCTTACTAGGGATATAGGGTTTAAGGTTTATCCTTATATTAGCAACTGTATGTCTCTAATTTTTGTTCATATGCATTTGTTCTTATTTTCTCATGAAATATTGAAGAAATTTATTGCAATTATGCTACTGTATATGAAGTAACATATCTTGCCATAAAATAAAAGCCGATTATCATAAATCCTTTGGTAGACAAATTTATAGAACGTTCTCAAGAATTTTGGGACTGTAAACATATGCACAAAAAATATATTCCAGACAATATGTCTGAAATATATCTATGATTTATTTATATGTATTTTTAGCAGTTAATATTTTATATGTCACACACATCAGAAAAAAAATAACTAGAATACTATCAACATTCATTATGTTCTTACGTTATAATTCATTTATGAGGAACTACTTTATTCATATTTTCTTGTTTTGCTTTTTATTTTCGACAAATTTTGAGCAAAATGTGTCACGAAAAGTATTTATATATTTAACACTAAAATATTTACCTCAAGAAAAAAGTATAATTTTCATTTCTGATAAAATTATATATTTTGAAATTGCTTTGTCTCGTAACAAGGTGTTGAAAACACAAAAATTGGCAATTTTATTGAGTGGAGACCCAGCATTAACAACATAGGTCTATGAATAAAAAGAATAATTTTGGACAATAGCCCAAAATTATTCTGTAGAATACTGCATAATAATTTTTGGTCATAGTAGAAACAATAATTTGTACATGACAATTTTTGAAACCCATATTTTGTCTTAATTGACTTTTATAAACATAAAAAAAACTTGCACTTTTATATTATTCATTAGTTTTTTTGTTATGTTTCACTGTGCCTTAGCAGACTTATGGATCTATGCTATAATAACACATTAAAAAGATGTTTGTAGATTATGTATATATTTACGAAAAAAAAAATAGGGATAAAAAGGCAGCAATAAAATAGGGATTTCACATTTTTGACAATGAATTTTTGATTTTAACCTAAGGCCGTATATATCTGGGATTGATTCGATCGACATGTGTATGTACTCATGTTGATCAAAATGATCCTAGTGATTGGCTTCTATATAATTAAAAACTTAGTATTAGAAAATCTTTAAGGAGAAAACTATTTCATGGAAAAACATTTTTAAACTTTAATTTCTTGAGTGTGTGATTTACACTTTCAACTAACAAAAATAATTAATCTATGGACTAAGGAGCTCTGATCAAGTTGTAGCACGAGTTTTGAAAAAAATGCTGATACTCCAGTTTTAATAACCAAGACACTTTCATTACCAAAATCGGATCGAGAAAGCGTAGACGAATGTAAAGTAAATTTTAAATTTGAATCAGGCAGTCCCAGAGACACTGCTAAGACATGTTTCATTTTCTTAGATATCAAGAAAATATCTTATCTATGGTACATTTCTATCAAACTAGTCGCAATTATATTTAATAATTGTATAGAGCTTACGGTGTTTCCTAACCTAATACAAGTCACAGTCATATAAACAATTAACAAAATAGATTCATTTATAGTTCATTTTACTATCGATGCTGGCATGAGTTTCTTAAAAAGTGTTAATGACGCTTGGGAGGAGTCGCACTTAGCATGATCTGTGATGTGTCCATGGCATTGCGTGCAACACTCCACCTACGTTACACCGTTATGGCACAAGAAGATTCAAAATCAGTTCAAAGGGTTTATGTGAATAGCATGAAGTCTTCTGGACCGTGAATCATTGTGAGGGTCGCACGAGGTTGTATTTATGGCCTCATCCTCATTTTTATATATAAATAAACGAATTACCATATCTCATTGGAAAGGGCCATGCAAGAGAATTGTTTGCTGACGACACGTAAATTTTAAAAAGGAAAAGAACACATATATAAAGATGTAAGCAAATACTTTGTGATCGCTTTGTTTAATTTGGCTACTTGTAAAACTATCATGTCCTATGACATTACATTTTGGGATAATGCTGCCGATATTTACCTACTCAATTTTTGTCAGGCAGTAACTAGCTATTTGCGCAATTGTGCTGTCTATAGAGAATCCTACCTGAAGAAAATATGCAGACTGATACTCAATATAGCTTTAAAAATGTAATATATGTTAAGAAAAATAATAATGATTTTGCCAAAATCTATATACATAGATATATACGTATATACATACGAGATAATAATATTACTCGATTCGGCATATTTTAAGACAATATGTATGTACATTTACAAAAGATCCAATAACGTCCGAAGATGTTGTATATTACAAATTAAAAGAAAATGTTTCCACATTTTCTGTAAACTCATTGGTTTTATAAATAATAACACGCCTCGGGAGTGAAATGTTAATTCCAAAGGTATTACTATTAAAAAAATGAATTTTGTCTGCGTATTAATAGCATTCTTATGACTATTTTAAAATATTGTCTAGACGAATATTATGAAGTAGAAAAGTTTGCTTGATTTTTTAAACGCTCAGTCTACAATTAACGATAAGGATATTCTTTGCTAAAATGATTAAAAATAAGGATATTCTTTGCTCAATTACTATAATCGCATTCGTTGACGACAACAACTGAGGCTTAACTACGTAAGTATGTGACACGTGCAGATCCATGTACTTACTACAAAAACGTAGGGTTTAACCTAGATCTAAAAAAAGTACGCGATACTACATATCTGATTTTTATAAATAATTCATAATAAGGTATCTTATGTAAAATAGCTTACAAAACATGACATGTCTGTTATCATTTAGGTATTATTACTTTACTGTCATATTAATACTTACATACGAAAGTTACGAACGTATGATATCTTCAAAGTAATCCTTACTAACGTTATAAGAACGAAAGAACATTCTGTTGGTATGTTCGTTTGTTTGTTTTCAAATGTATGTTTTACGAATAAACTGCTTGATCTGAAACCTGCTGAAGGACATAGGCTACCTTTTTATCCACACGTCACGCGAGAAAAGCCGCGAAAAGAAGCCAGTAAGATTATAATTCACTTAGCGGACATGATCTTATTGACATTTATTTGTCTATTTGTGCAGGGTTTAGCCTGCGGATGAATGTATCCCCATCCGAGTTCGCAATCCGGCGAGTACCCAATAAGGGGTTTCCTGACGATGAAAAAATAAAGAAAGAATAGAGTCGGTGTAAAATTGTTAATAAAAAATGTAATTATTTCTTGCCGTAAACAATTTAGTTTTATTAACAAAACTTGTTTTAAATCGGAATTCTCAAGAAACCTCATTATATGTTTCATAACCACCTTAACTCTCTTCCTGTAAGGGTTAGGGGCACAAAATTAAGTGTGTCGCTATTTTAGCAATATAAAAATAGTCAATTATTAATTACACACCAGTGTAGGTTAACTTATCCACTTATCCTGCTAGACCCTTTACTAATTCTATTCATAAAGCATTGTCATCGAAAATTAGGCTTATGATGATCGTTTTTAATATGGCATATAATGACTCCAAGCTGAGACAGAACTCATAACCATCGCATTTACAATTGGATACTGTCGACAAGAAATGAACAACACGCTGATCTACTTTAGAAAAGACGACATTTAGCTATTTCTTACAGCTTTGCTGGACTATTATAGTTTTTATCAGATGTTCCAGAACTTCAAATTTTGTACGTGAACAGAAAATGAACAATTTTTGCTAAGGAGGCATTTCTTTATATCGTCCCCGTAGAGCTAGAAGTCACCAAGTCGAAAAAGAGTTATCGATGTCATCAGATATATTTAATCTAAATTATTGTCTAACCGTCATTTTTGTAACTGCTTTTGCTTTTGCGGACCTCTCAAAGTATTGTATTGGAAAAAATACCTAAGTATATAGTATTTCAAGCATTACTATTTTGATATATTTTATCTAAATATGTTTTAAATTTAGTAGACAATTAGTATCACTAGTAAAGTGATACTAATTGTCATATGCAATATATATGCATAACTATTGTAAAACTTTTTTTTTTTTTCGCAATTAATATTAATATAGTTTATAGCACGAATAATATAAATATTTTTTTATTTTCTTTAAAAAAAGCACAAAAATGTAAGGCTTATTACCATAAGGCAAAATTTTAACACTCATTATGTCAAAACTAGATTTTTCGACTTGTGGTTCGCTTTTCCGTGTCGATATATTATAGTTAAGCTTATCTTTTATGGTCACTTATCAACTGTTCCAGATCTTTTATTGTAAAATACTATCGGAAAATGCTCATCACTCTGATTGATGACGGTTAAGGCGGCTTTTTTTTATTTCCTTAGGGGTTTTTAACTGGTCTGTTACGGTTCTGCAATAGGTGTTCCACTATTTGAGATTAATTATAGCTTAAGTCCTGGCCAGACCTAATAGTTATACGACAAAAAGTTTCGTTCCGTCCAGTCGATTCAAATATGTTTACAAATAGACTAAATATATTCACTTTTTTGTTGTTTTTATAGTATAGATGCATGACACTCTAACTGTCTTCTTACTCATGATGTGTATTAATTTCGCACTACATGTGTAAATAAAATAATTTACAATGTATGTTTTTTGATATTAATGGTAAGTAGAATGGTTGACTGGAGATCTGTTCTTGTAACATATATCTATATAAATTAGCAGTTCTATATAACTACTATATTTTGCTATTTGCCGAAAAATATTAAATAAGTGCTTTTATAGGAACTTCTATGGACATACCATCAGATTATTAAAAACGTCTATATTATTATTATAATACCTACTCATTTCTAATAGTTTTATTAGAATGTGTAATATTTAATATTTCTAATATTCATAATTTGATATTTCTGTCTTTGAGCTTTTTAGAGTGAATCGGTCAATACCGGATATATAAGTCGAGCCAGTAAGCGAAAGTTGTATCAGCGAGCAATGGTGGTGGAAATTTATTTTCTTTTGTCTTCGCCTATTGTACACGCACTGAATACTTATAAACATACGAAGAATACTTACACGAAGAAGGACTCACAAGGAAAAATAAAATATTAATGTGATAAACATTTAGGCGTAGACGAATTTAATTATCTGTTATCGGACCATTTCCGAAACAAGTGAAATATAAGCAAATGTAGGTATTTTATAGAAATGATGAAAATATATTGTGGCTAAATTGTTAATAAGGCTTTATCCAGACTTAAAAATTAAGCATTAAAATGATATAAATGTGGTGAATTCGTTCTATGGTCGAGAGATGAAGGAGCAATCTGCATTGGTATAGTAACTACATGCCTTTAAACACTGCTTATTTGGTTCACTGACACGATGCACCGTAAATGAAGCTGGCTTTGATACAAGTATGTGAAAAAAATAAGTTCTTATATGTACTTTATTTCTATATTTAGTCTTTATGGCCTAGTTAGCTTTTTCTTTTTTTGCTTTAACACCAAAGATACAAGAAAATTTTAATATATACATGGATATCATTTTCTAGTTTAAAGTTTATATGTTTTAAATGTCCATTTTCTTTATTGCCAATTATTGGTTATATATAGCTCTATAACTAATAACAATTCCATTTCGTATATTTCATAATCATATCAATATCACGTGTTTCTAGTGGGGAACGGAGTTTCTTAACACTAGGTTCTCAGGTTCCCTCTGCCTACCCTGCTATATGCGAGGTGCACCGTGAAGCTAAAAAAAAACAATATCACATTATATGAAGAACAAACGAAAGAGATTATTCAACTACCTGGGATAGTTATAATTTTAATACAAACTCTCCCACCAACAATTCTGCAACTTTGTAATAATAATTTACAAGATAGTTTAGTAACTCGTTTTCCAAGAAAAACTGCACTGGCGTGTAATGAATTGATTTTACCATTTTAATATTGCTTTTCATCTAAAATAGCGACACACTTAATTTTGTGTCCCTAACCCTCGCAGGGAGTATGCACCCTCGAAGGGCGTTATGGGGGTTACAAACAAAAAACAAGTTTTTCTTAGCTTATACGGCTAGACCCTTTATTAAATTAAA
Source organism: Philaethria dido (assembly GCA_033558755.1). Lineage (NCBI taxonomy): Eukaryota > Metazoa > Arthropoda > Insecta > Lepidoptera > Nymphalidae > Philaethria > Philaethria dido. Next base: position 27,782 of record JAKGSA010000346.1, on the reverse strand, counting down.
CCTTTATTTTAATTTAACAATGACAGGATGGCGGCAGCACCCCTTAGGCCTGACCCCCCAAGCGGCTATAAGTATTAACCTTGCCGCCCAAACAAGAAAGTTTATCATACTCCAACCAATTATTTTATAAGTAGGTATATCTTACAGTATAGTATTAGTTACGGCCTTTCTTCGACGGCATGATGCTCCAAGACGATGTTCTTAGCTGTCTCAGTGAGCGCCGCGGCGCTTGTGTGCATTGCACACCCTGCACTATAAGTTAAGCAGTCCCTGAATGACGTATAGATATCTCCTGCAGTATATTGGAGCACAAACAGAGGTGTTCAAGTTATTCGTACAAGAATGGAAAAAATGAGATATGTAATTACGTAAGATAGACATGGAAATAGTATGGTAAAGGATAAAGTCTACACAAACGAAGTTGCATGCGACAACTAGTTCGTACATTAAAAGATTAATCTTGCACAGGAGGTAGTCAGTGAGAACCTAATGACCGTGCGGATTCCATTCCATTGTGTATTTGTACTAAACTGACAGGACTCCACGTCCTCCTCCCGAGGAGGCCAAGCCAGGGTCAGAGCTCTTCAAGCTCGGCCCCCCACAAAACCCGGTGACGCTGTCGAGGCCAATAGGGCCAACAGCATACTACACAGTCGAAAAAAAAAAAAAAAAAAAAAAAAAGGACTCCACTCAACAGGACTGGTGATAATTTAACTGTATTCATTCACCCCAATCGGAACGCGTCCACGCACGTTTGCAGTTCGTTTGCAGTCTCGCTGCGCCACCACAACCTTATAGAGTGTTGCACTGCTAGCAATTACTAAATGACCGTTTAAATGAAAACTCAACGCACGTTTAATTTACCGATTCTTTTTTATATTATTTTCATATTATTTGTTGTAATGATTTCTCTTTCATTTTTTATTTACAAAGAAAATGAATAAATTTCTTTTTTTTTTGTTATAATTTTCTTTCAAAACGACCTATTTATTACCTATTCATTGAGTATTGAAATCAGCCTTGGGCTTTTTACGCCTCTGGGATTAAAGCAATTGAGGCGGTTTTTTTGTCAATTCTTTACTGAACTGATGAAATAATTTTAGTATCATCAGGCAGGCAGACAAAGCTTAATGGTATAATAGTAAATTATTCTACTTGAACAAAGAAGCCAAATCAGAACTTCAAATACATACTTCTCAAGGCAAACATTTTAATGTTTATCTGATGATTCTGTTTCGTGTATAAATACTTTTTTAACTGAAATTTAAAATTTGATTGAAATTATTTAGGTTATTTGGTTATTTATATCGCAGTAAGCAAAATAATTAATATTTATTTCGTCTGGGCACTATTCCATAATTTTATTTGCATAATCGGTGCTTGTTTCATTTCTGTAGCCAAGGTTAAATATTAGTCACAAAGAATAACGAATAATTATAATTAATAAAACCGACTACAGAGAATTGTCAAGACTTCGTGGCTACCGCTCGAACTCGAGATATTCTGTGTTGAGTGTCAAAACTCAATGCCGCGCTTATTCTTACCTGATAAATAAAAACACTACAGATATGGAAATAATGTTAATATAAAGCGACAGGTTGTGGGTTCTATTCCCACTCCAGGAAATGAAATATTTTCATTTTCTGGGTTTGGTAACAAGGCAAAGCGCGGCGTTGAGTTCCGTCACTCAACACGCAATGCCTCAATCTGGCGGAAAGTGGGGAATGAATTTGTTGAAAGAGAACGAAGTGTTTTGACACTAGGTTCTCAGGTTCCCTCTGCCTACCCTGTTATATGCGGGATACAGCGTGAAGTTAAAAAAAAAAAATAAAAAAAATAATCATTCCTTCGAGCGGGAATCCAACCCACATCCAATCGCGTTTAAAGGCAGATGCTGTCTCACTGTGTCATGATGGCCTCGTGATTCCATTTTTTATATAAAGAGAATAGGTTAGTACATATGTAAAAACAGTAAAACATGTCAAACTATTAATTCTAATTTAACTAAGTATAAGTGAAATTAGTAATAGTAGATTATAAATGATGAAAAGTTATTAATACCTAACAATATTTTTGTTTATTTGGGCAATTACTATCAGTAGACAGTCTAGTTCTCTCTTCTCAATCTGAACGGACTTAATGTTTTTTCCATAATAACTTTATGATTTATAAAGATAACTTTTATCTATTGTACGCTTTGCCCATGTACGTGTCGAATGTAAATTTTATTTTTGACAAAAGTAGCGGGGAGCGGAATTGTTGAAAGAGAATGGAGTGTCTTAACACTCTATTCTCTTTCAACAATTCCTTTTCATTTAGTTAATAGTATCATCATTTTAATTATTTTAACTAAATTTTAACATCATTATAACGCCTGTCGTGGCGCTGAGGCTCAAGAGTGCGACTGTAAATGCGACAGGTTGTGGGTTCGATTCCTACTCCATGAAATGTAAAAGTTTAATATTTTCATTACCTGTGTTTGGTAACAAGGCAAAGCGCGGCGTTGAGTTCCGCCACTCAACACGCAATGCCTCGGATTGATTCGGCGTAAAGTGGAGAACGGAGTGTTAACACTAGGTTCTCTGGTTCCCTCTGCCTACCCTGCTATATGCGGGTTACAGCGTGAAGTTAAAAAAAAAAAAGAAAGTAGCATGTTTATGCTTCCTCAACATACTCCATTCCGTCCCTTTTAACCTGAATTCGACCGCCACTCAACCCACAATGGTGGGTTGAGTGGCGGAACTCAACGCCACGCTCTAGCTATCATCACAATAATTTAAGTAACGTTGTAAGTATATGTTTTTATATATTTGATAATCATGAACAATCAGCTGAGCGAATTTTGATGAAATGCGATACACATACTTTATTTTAACAAATAGGATTATCATTTTATATTTTATTTTGAACCATTTCTCTTTCATGCCTACACAGAGCGGAGTGAATCTCATAAGTATAAAGTTATAGAAAATCATATTTAGAAAACGTAAAAATTTGAACGTAACGGTACTCGAACCCGTGACTCCTCAAAAGCGTCCAAGCGCTCTAACTGGTAAGCCGTACATACTTACTGAGTTACATTAAAATTCTTATATAAGCCATATACAAGCATATACTTGTTACAACTTTTTTTTTGCTAGCATCTCTGTAGAGAGATTTTTACAAATTTGTGTTTAAAGATTATTCCTAAGAACAATTGTTTGAAAAGAGAGAATGCCATTTATTGGATATTTGTAATACTTTTAAAGTATTTTTATCGTTTAAGTGAGTCGGGAGTTCGAGGCATGGTGTGTTCAAAATGCTATATGTTTTTCTATTCTTTAAAAATATAAAGTTCTTGCTCCAGTTTCATTAAAATGTTTTAAATAAGCACAATCCTATAAATGGGAATCAAATATACAACTCACCAAATTTACCGCAGCTTTTTACTACAAGGTAGTGTTAAACCGAAAAAATGGTTTTAGCCAAAATCAAAACTAATAATGGCTAACAATGGCATGTTGTAATTCTTTTTTACGAGCTCATGTGGACTCCGGGCCGGCAGATATAGGCCGTCCTTATACCAACTAAAACTTCATGGTGCTCCTCGTCCACCGCCAATGGCCGAGGCCCCCGTGAATATCCTAGTCTTCTATGAGCTGTAGCGAGGGAACCTGCGTGGATTGTCGCGGAGTCAAGGGTGGTGGACACAAGAAGTAGCGCGCGAGACCGACCTGCGCGCGCATACAGCTTCCCCAATTCTTTCCGCTCTCTGGCCGACCTGGGACAGAAGGCGGCGGTAGTATGTCGCATATTAAAATTCCTATGACTTGTTAAAATATAGTGAATTTATTGAAATCATGATCCTTTATGAATCAGATGATTTTTTTCTCGAGGTCCATGTCACCAACTTATCTAAAATAATATGAACAACTTTCGAAAATTTCACGAGTACTGAGATCGGTCACTACTAAATGTTTTTTTGGTCGGTCACTTTAATTATTTTTTTTAATTATATTCTAAAATTCAGCCAGGCGCAGGTCACGAAGAGTAATATTAGTTGACACACTTTAGTGATTAGTCACTTCGTACTCCATCATCCCTCAGCTCAGACACCATGGGATATTTACTTTAATAAAGCCGTCCGTCGATTTTTTTTTGCGGGACGTAAAGTTGACGAAATGTTTCACGTACCATTCTGGTGCGAAAAGAGATTACATATGGGTTATTTTGTATTAACTCCGCGTCCTTAATCCTGCCATCGTCTCTTACCACCCGACACGTGATTACCACCGAAAAAAAATTATAAAGCCTTGACCACATGAATATATTCATAGTGTATGTTATATACATCTAGTTATATGTAAATACGTGAAGCAAAAACTTCGGATCCCTTTTTACGAAAATATCACGGACGGAGGAGCATGAAACTTGGCAAACTTATGTTTATATAGAAAAGGAGTTCAAAATGCTCATATATTTTTTAAATAATGCATAAAAAGTGTATTAAATTAATAAAATAAATGTTACATAAACTACCATGGTTTGACATCCATGTTTATACAAAGTGACATATACATTACTAAAGACAACGCGTTGTTAACGCGTCAACAGCGGCACTAGCATTATGAAATAAGTAGAAAACACTGTCGTTACATAAGTTTGCTGAGACCCGATTCCCATATATGCTACCAGTCTTCCTAGATTTCATCTTGCTTATCACGTTAAGCAACTTTTCCTATAAAGCTATATTAATATCTCTTACATAAAAGACGGGCGGACGGGCTTTTACTTATAAAACATTTTTATTTATACCATATTTCAAAAGTTCGTGAAATAATAACTTATCTGTTAAAATATATTAATGATCCTATCTTGGCGCTTTCGTCACCTTAGATATTTTTTTTATATACTGTCATAGCCAAATCCTGATACAATGACAGACAGACAGAGCTTAATTAAAGGAAATACTTTGTTTTTTTACTTATTACTATCGGTTTCGGGTATACAGACTTTCAAAATAAATTATAGCCTATAAATTGCTGAGAATTAAAAACTACAGCTGTATAAGCTATATAAAAAATATTTCGTCTAATTTCTTTCGTTAGTTTTTATGTGAAGGGCGAACAGAGTGTATGCCAGTCAAGCAAAAATTATACATGATATATTTGGCTTTTGCTTCTTGACTGTGTACAGAAGTGAACTCTTTTGCAGTTTTATTATACCTATATGAAATTAGAATATAAAATGGGTATATATTTTTGAACAAAATATTTTGCGGAATAGAGAATCTGCTGAAGTGGTGATATGAACGGGGTGACTTTATTTAAGATAATACACTTTTTGAGTCTGTCGTGACGAAACCTGCCGTGGCGCAGAGGCACAAACGTGTGACGCGTGTAAACGCGATAGGTTGTTACTTCGATTCCCACTCTAGGAAATGGAATTTTTCATTTCCTGGGTTTGGTAACAAGGCAAAGCGCGGCGTTGTGTTCCGCCATTCTGCACGCAATGCTTCAATTCGGCGGAAAATGGGGAACAGGGTGTCTTAACACTAGGTTCCCTCTGCCTACCCTGCTATTTGAGTGAAATTTGAACTGCCAGTTCATCATAACCTTTACTTATCAATTTAGATACACCTTTTGTTAATATTTACCATACCAAAAAAAACCGCTAGGGAAGATGATTGTATTACGTATACCCAAAATATATTCATTTCTCCCCTCTCGTAAGACGTTGGGTGCCACTACTTATTACGCAATATTTCGAATTCGAGCGGAAAACTGCGAAAAAAATATCTAATAATACTAGGTTAGTTTTTTTTTTTTTTTTTTTTTTTCGACTGTGTAGTATGCTGTTGGCCCTATTGGCCTCGACAGCGTTACCGGGTTTTGTAGAGGGAAGAGCTTGAAGAGCTCTGACCCTGGCTTGGCCTCCTCGGAAGGAGGACCATCAACTTAGTACTGCAGTGTCACAGGGGCGCCTCCTGCGAGACCGAACCTCGGCTTGCGAACACTGCTTGTAGTGGGGGACTTTGCTTTCGCTCGGCCCGAGTTTAAGCCTACTGGGTAGGGCGTCTGATGCCCTGTTGGATTTTAGTGGCTTGACCCGGTCGCACCGAGGCGTGATCGAGCCGTAGAAAAGTAAGGACCTCGTCTCCACCGGCGGGGACGGTGTTTGTGTCGTGTGCGTCTGCGAGTGTGTTGGATCCTACCTGTATGTTGCGGATCGTTCGCGAGAGTAATGGCGTCTATACTAGGTTAGGTAGGTGATATGTACTACTTTCACTCTGACTACCCGGGTATGTGGGATAAAGTGTGAAGCTGCTTTATAAACCAATATATATATTTTTTTCTTTAAAATTGTCTTCGACCGGTTTTTGAGCCACAGACTGATGTAGTATTATTTATTTCGGATAAACTATGTAGATGGAGCTATTAAGTTATTTATAGAGAATCAATAAGTCCTGTGGCCATAGACTGTGGTGCAGAGGGACAGCGTCTAATTGTAAGCTCGATTCCCATTGCAGAATTATTATATTTAAACTATTTTCATTTAAGAGTTTTCATTTATTTATTTATCCTTTATTGCACACAATATTTTTATATAAATGCACAAAAAGCGGACTTAACGCTAAAAAGCATTCTCTACCAGCCGACCTTGTCATGTGGGATATAATTGAGCAAGTGCTTTAAGACAACATAAACGAATAGATATATATTCTTAAGTTTCATTATAGCGGAGCATTAAGTCCACAATTTTACACGTAATGTCTGTATTCGAGTAGAAACCGGCAAATTGAGTTTTTTTTTGTTTTTATGGAAAAGACAAGGCAAACGAGCGTTCGGGTCACCTGATGGTAAGTGATCCCCGCCGTCCACGGCCATGGAGTGCCTTAAGACTAGATTCATAGTGACTGCTACTGCTATGCGTAATAAAGCTTGGAGCAATAAGTCATAGGTATACAGCTGTGTACTATTCCACCGTCTAAGTGTATCAATAAGTAGGTACATGTTGTAAGTTTGAGGCCTCACGTGGCGTAGAGGCACGAGTGTGCGACTGTAAACGCGACAGGTTCGACTCTCACTCCAAGAAATATAAATATTCAATACTTATTTAAAATTGAGTATTTTCATTTCCTCGCTCTTTGGTAGCCTAGCATGCTATGCTTTAATTCGGTGGATGGTGGTGAACGGAAGTCTTAAGGGAACAGAGTGTCTTATCACTAGGTTCTCAGGCTCCCTTTGCCCTACCCTGCTATGTGCGGGATACAGCGTGAAGGTAAAAAAATATAGGTATATATAGTAAGTAGTAGAATGAATGTTAGCTCTAAAACAACTCTAATGTATTTACTATTATGATTATATCTGCTTATTGCTTACATTTATACGTTCTTATTTCAGTCACTACATAAGGCCCTTTGGCTAATTATGTAGTACATTCTTTATTAACTATATATCCCAAATATTAACCTATATATACCAAATCAAATCAAAATATTATTCTTATTCTTAATCCTTATTCAAGTAGGCTATTACAAGCACTTTCGAATCGTCAATTTACGAAGGTGTCAGTCGTGTCAGTCCTAACGGAAGCTACCACCGGCTCGGAAGGCAGTTCTGCTGAGAAGAGCCGGCAAGAAACTCAACAGTTGCTCTTTTGAAATAAAATTTTTACAATAAATATACAACTATGATGAGCCTCCCGGGTGTGCGTCAACAGCATTTAATTCATACATTGACATCATTATAGTATTCTTGGACAGAATAATATGCTTTTTTCAATAATATGTTCTTAATCTTAGCTTTAACTTGTTGTAGTGGCAGATCTGTAATTATTTCTGGAATGTTGAATTTTGAATTTTTTAATTTAATACCTTGTGACAAAAAAGATTTATTAACTTTTTTGAGCCCTGATACCTTTAATTAAATCACAATTTAAAAGTTCCACACAGGTTAAAGTACTGAGTGAATGTTGTGAAATGGTTTAACGAATTCAACGAATTATTTTAATTATACTAGATATAAATACTTTTTTTGGCTTAAAGAAATTGAAGTAGTGATGTTTATTAAGGACATTTTTTTTTAACTGGGCAAGCTAAACCAGGGCCAGCTCCTACCTTATATCCGTTAATATTTTATTGAGACAACATATACTCAAAGGTTTAATGAAACTTGAGTAGATGGAAAACGTATAAGTCCTAGATACAATTCTATGAATATTTTAATTTATATTTAGAATTTTGTATTAATAATCGCCCTAACCCTTCGATGTTCTGACCCCATTTTATAATTAATAACTATAATCTATATGATATGCCTGTCGTACAATACAAGTGTGCTACTGTAAACGCGACAGGTTGTAGGTTCGATTCCTACTCTAGGAAATGAAGTATTTTCATTTTCTGGGTTTAGTAACAAGGCAAAGCGCGGCGTTGAGTTCCGCCACTGAGCACGCAATGCCTCAATCTGGCGGAAATTGGGGAAGGGAATTGTCGAAAGAGAACGGAGTGTCTTAACACTAGGTTCTCAGGTTCCCTCTGCCTACCCTGCTATATGCGGGATCAGCGTGAACTTTATCGACTTTGATTGAAATAACATTAAAATATATAAAAAAAAAAATATTTCTTTTCAAAAAAATTAAATGTACAAATCTCTAATTGAAAAAAAAAGTGGGGAACGGAGTATCTTAACACTAGGTTTCTTCTGCCTACCCTGCTATATGCGGGATACAGCGTGAATGAGCACGATACACACATACATACATAGCAGCGTGCTATGTATGTATGTATGTCTAATTGTTTTTTCTAAAACATGATTTTTTAAAATAGGTCACTATAATTCCAAAGGTGCGGTGTATATATACGTATCATTGTTTTCCTTTTTAAATTAAATATACCTTAGCTACTATTGCAATGGAAAGTGATCAGTTATTCCGTTCTCCTTTCTCCGCTTTATAAGACATAACGGATTAAAAAAAATAAAATTAAATATAATTAATAAGTAAATTTGGCACAGTAAATTTTATACCTAGTAAAAGACGTGCGTAAAGCTCCACTTTTTCATAATGATTCATTCATAAAAAATATACGATATAAAAAAAAAATTGCACGCACTTGTATTTGATATATTTATAAATGTAAAACCATGACGTATTTTACGTGTCCATAGAGCTAGACTTATATTTTGCAAACTTAATATTTCCCAGAATAACATTCGATCGCTTGTGTATCATCGAGACTCGAAACAATATCAAGTACATATGTATACAGTACAATGGTTGTCGGTTCGAGTCTCACGTAGAATATAGAACAGACTCAAACAGGCTTAAACCTAGCTGTAATACATTTAAAGATTAATTTTATAACAGGGAATACACGTTCTTTTTTCTTTGTTACAGTACGGACGAGGACGCGCGCCAAGCGATGATGTTAGACGGGGGCAAGATAAAGGAGATCCAAGTAAAGTTGCTCTTGAGTTCCCGCTCTGAGATGCACAAAGTGATCGAAGCTGCTAGACAGAGTGTACCGATTCTGTCCCTTGCCCCGACGCCGGCTCCCGCCCCCACTCCCGTAGCACCTCCCCAATTACCCACCCCGCCTCAAGCCTTACCTGTTCCTCCTCCTGTTAACCCTTTCTCTGCTGCACTCAGTACTAATTCTTTATCTAACTATGGAATACCAGGAATTGGAAATCCGCAAGAAGTACCTCAACCCGCCGTCATTGAACCTCCCCCACCCCTCGCCAGTCCAACCTCCAAATCACCTATCGAAGAAGAAAAAGATGAAGAAAAAATTTCAAGAAAACGTAGTAAAGAAAAAGACAGAAGACGCTCACGATCCCGAACGAGATCACGGGACAGGGATAGAAAAGACAGAAAAAGGGATCGTAGGGACAGATCGCGGTCCAGAGAAAGAAGGCGACGAGATAGAAGTCGCAGCAGGGAAAGACGAGACCGCAAGCGCGATAGAAAAGACCGCAGCCGGTCACGTGACAGGTCACCGCGCAGGTCGCGCGATAAACGCGGTGATCGCAGGTCTCCTATCACCTCTCAGGAGAGATCTCTCGACGGCAGCGAGGGTGCGGGTGTACTTCCTAATTATAATAATATCTCTCATGGACCTCAAACGATGCAAAATAATCATCACCAAAACGGACCAATGGGCTTTAACGATCCGTCTATGACAGATGCATTTAACAAATTGCAAGAATTGGGGAAAAAACGAAATCCCAATGCATTCCAGGGTGAACAACAAAACGGCAATAGATTTCAAGGAGGCCGAGGAAACAACCATTCGTCGCGTGGAGGGACCTCCTTCCGGAGAGATGGCAGACCGTCTAGGTTCGAAGAACAACAAGTAAACTGTTGTGTCGCAATACGCAACGCACCAAATCACACCAGTTATGGCGATGTACGCCGTTTCTTCCCCTACATGATCGACAAACATGGTATTAAAATGATAAATGACAATATGGGCCGAAGAACAGGCAACATATTCGTCCGGTTTTGTGATTCACGCTCCAAGCAACTTGCGTTGCAGCGGAAGAGTAACGAACTCAAAGGTGCTCAAGTGAACGTGGAGTCTTTGGACGACGATATTTACGAAGCCGCAGTCGACTCGTTCCTGCCGTACCGCGAAGACAACGACGATGAGGACAATTCCGGTCTGGTCATTGCTGATGGAGAGGAGAATGTAGTTAAACAATTTAGTGCATTAAAGCTAGTTAACTTACCCAACTTCGTCAAAGAACATGATATCATAAAAGTGTTTAATGACTTTTCTCTTCTCTCTATTATATTAAACGATTGTCGCGTCTCCAGAACTAAGATAGCTTTTGTTCAGTTCGTCAAACCAGACGAGGCAAAGGCTGCATATGATAGGAGGGAAACGTACTTGTTCGGAAAACGCCAAGCTGTCATCACGACGCTATCTGACGAAGAATTCACGAAGGAGAAACTAAATCATGATAAAAGCGAGCAACCATTATTGAAAGGATCGTTCTTAGAAAATGTGGGAAATGAACAGACGCAAGACACAGTGATGCCCCGCGATCCTCGACAGCGACGGCAGATCGATAACGGGCAGAATGCACAAAATGTACCGCAAATGCAAATGGGTCAGCCACAGTTCTTCCCAAATACCCAGTTTCCACAAAATTTCGGGCCACAATATCCGGGACAGCAATTTAATGCATTCCCCGGTCCCAGTAATACCGAGGGGCGTGCTGCACCCGCGTGGGGCAATCGCATGTCTTTCCCACCTAAACAAGCAGACCAAAGAATGCCAATTATGCAGCCGCAGATTCAAGCGGTCAAGCCACAGGCGGCCATATCTGTTAACATGGAGGAAGAGGTACTGGACTGTGTGCTAATGAAGGGCCTCCCGCGCGAGGCCACCGATAGGACGATCGTGAGCTTCTTAGCGGACACCGGCGCCGTCCCCGCTCGGATACACCTCATGCTGGACGCTAACGGCTTGCCGTCCGGAGACTGCTTTTGCGAGTTTAGATCCAGTCAAGAGGCCAGCAAAGCTGCGACGAAACACGGGCAGACGTTGGACGGATGTCGCGTCACCGTCGACTTAGTCATGCGGAGCGTCGTAGAGGAAGCACTAGAGGGGCCCAAAGTGGACGGACAGCAACAGCAGCACCAGCAGCCGCAGCAACAGGGCCTGCTCGGAAACGTGCCGCCGCCTTTCTTGAACGTCCCGCGAGGAGGGTTCATGGCGCGCGGACAATTCAGGGGGAGAGGCTTCGATCGCGGCGGGTTCAACCGGGGTGGTTTCGAACAGCGCGGCGGGTTCCGCGGCCGCGGGTGGGCAGACCGCGGCCGGGGCTTCGACCGCGGACGCGGGCGAGGCTTCCCGCGCGGACGCGGCGGCTTCGACAACGGACAGATGCACGCGCGCCCCAACGCCGAAGAGGATCAGGACCCCGCGCTGGAGAACTTCGGCGCTCCCGGCTGCGTCGTCACCATGGAGAACGTGCCGTTCCGGGCGAGCGTCGACGACATAATGACGTTTTTCGGCGAGTTCGAGCTGACGCAGGACGACGTGATCCGGCGCTACAACGAGCGCGGACAGCCGACGGGCGACGCGCGGGTCGCCTTCCGCACGCCCTTCGACGCGCAGCGCGCCGTGTCCACGCGCAACGCCGCCACCATACACGACCGCCGCGTCACGCTCAACATCATGTAGTCCTACGGCAATACTGTATTATACGAGTATATACGACACTAAATAACTAGGTTTAATAATAAAACACGTTTATATTTAAATCATAGCATTTTATTTGAATTCCAGCACAACTTTTACTGTCATGTCGCAGGGAAACGCGAGCCCTAATTCACTTAACATATATAAAGATAACATAGAGAGAGATGTATCACTAAAATGATACTTACAGTTGCAAATTTCAAACAATTCTCTTTTAATTATTTAATTAAGTATTAATATTTACCACATAAAATCAATCACATATCTGTGAATTGCTCAAAAAATATCTCAACAGTTACTAAAAGTTATTTTTATTTAAAATTTAATTATTATTAAAAAATAAGTAAAATTTATAAATGATTTTGTAATTCAGTGAAATAAAAATATAATCATTACATCCTTTCAACTTACAAAAAGTTAATATTATCAAAAGTTCACTATAACTTAAAGAAAATATTTAAATAATATTAAATATTTTCGCTTAATACTTCGATTCTCATATAAACGCGTCCCTGCGACGATACATAGTGAACTTGCGCTCGCTGTTATTGAGCAATATCTACTAACATTTAAACATGCACACGAAAACAACAATAATATTTAAGGCAGAAATGCCATACACAGTCACTTCACTAACTTTAATGATTTAACAAAATTAACATAAAGCAAATTAATTAAATCATTTCTACAACGCAATGGTTCTAGATTCAAATCTCATATCCATAATATTTTTATAGAGAGTAGTATTACGTTTTTCCACCAAAGGCGCGAATAAATACCCTTCAATAAGTGAGTAACGCAACACTCAAATTTCTTATTTTGTGACTCATTTAAAAAGTACTGTAAACAATTTCATATGAACAACGAAACACATCTTATTTCTAACGAAAATATACACCAAGTGGATCTAATTAGCCGAAACCAGACGCATTACTTACAGATTATGAAAAACATGTTTTTTTTCAAAAACAACATTTTTCAAAGGTCAATATTAAATTTGTACAAAACATAGCAACGACTTATTTCGTTAACATATGAATATAGCAAATATTATATCCGTGTATGCCGTGAATAGATTGATAAGTCGACTTACTTATATATTTTTATAATAGATATCAGGATTCTTTTATTTTATTTATAGGATGAATAAATAAAAAAAAATCAAGCATTTTAGGTGACAGAATTTAAAGAGAGAATAGACACTTAAAATGCCTAATTGAAAAGTATTTTTTTTTTATCATTGTAACTTAACTACACATATAAATACGTAACAGTGAAAAGCATTAAATATATATATTGTGGAAAAACCAATACAAGGTTTTCCAAAAATGATCATCTTATTTTAAAATAATCTAATTATAATATCGACTAAGTATATTATCGTAATCAACATTTGACACAAAATAACGTATTTTCATGTAGCTTAACAAAACCTTAAAAATTAAATATAACAAAAAATAATATAAAAAATAGGCTAAAATTGTATTTTATTAATAATATGTAATTTACTGTTCTTTAATTTAAGTGGGGAACGAAATTGTTGTAAGAGAATGGAGTGTCTTAACACTAGGTTCTCAGGTTTCCTCTGCCTACCCCGCTTTATTCGGGATACAGCGTGAAGTTAAAAAAAATATGTAAGAATTAAATTGTAACATCGGTTCAAACCATGTCGAGTTTTTAGATGTTCAATTATATTAATAATTGTATGTCATTTTGTAAAATGACAATAAATGAAACAAGTGAACTTATTATTTTACGAATGTGTAACTTTAAAAACTACATACAAATCTTTGTCCAAAATTAATGTCAATTGGTGAAATTCAGTTACGATATTTTAATTGGAGGTGTCGGTATACAAATCGGCAGAAAACAAAAATCTAATATAATGCTTTCCACTGTATATTTTTTTAATAATATCATTCACACAATACCGTTTCAAAATAATATAATACATAAATTCGATAAAAATAGAAGAGATGTTTTAATAGAAAAAAACTAAATACATTACTTCTACATTTGGTAAGACACTTTGATCAAAATATATACATACATACATATACTTACATCGTCAGCTAAATATATTTAACAACCTGACCATTCGCATTAAGTATCTTTCTAAGAGAATGAAATATTTTACCTCAAAGTCATAACTGGTTGTGACTTAAAAGAGGGACAAACAAACATACATTTATAATATTAGTATGAATAATAAATAGAAAAAAAAAGACTATGTCTAAATCTAACCAAAACCAACCGAATGGTTCTTCTCTCATTATATCCTTTTGAAATTCGTAATAGAATATACTAGTGTCCTTGTTGACGCGTTAACAGCGTGTTGTCTTTAGTAATGTATATGTCACTTTGTATAAACATGGATGTCAAACCATGGTAGTGTGTGTAACATTTATTTTATTAATTTATTATACTTTTTATGCATTATTTAAAAAAATATATTAGCATTCTGCACTCTTTCTCTATATAAACTATAAGTGTGCCAAGTTTCAGTCTCCTTCGTCCGCGTAATTTTCGTAAAAAGGGATTCAAAGTTTTTGCTTCACGTATTTACATATTCCTACTAATATTATCAATAATAAATAAAGGTTACAATTTATAAAGATTTTGTTTAATTTCACCATAATATAAGAATAACTATCTGTTATATAAATACTTATTTAAAATTATTTAGTTGGCGATGTTCTTGTACAATATTATGCAACATAAATTAAAATGAAGGAAGAGCTAGCGATAAAACTATAGAATGTATTTCCTTATTCAAGGAAATTAAGGTTTTCATTAAAAATATTATTATTTTAATACTTATATAACCGGATATAGAATATTTATTTAAATATTTAGACTGGAATGACATTCTTAATAAAAAATATAAATATAAGTGCTTTATATTTCCACACCAGCTTTGAATATATTGAAAAAACATGGCTCAATTCGGCGAAAATTGGGAAACAGATCATAAGAAAACGGAGTGTTGAAACAATTAAGTTCTTGAGTTCTCTTTGCTTATTATATTTACAATATATTTGGAATTTTATGTTAAATTTAAAAAGATACAAAATATTATTATTTAAAAAAAAACAAATCTAGAATTATAATTAAAAAATATGCCACTTTTTTAAGCAAGTTATTAAAAACCCTTACTTTGTATATATTGTAATATTTATATTACCTCTTCTGATCAAAATTATTGATTAACTGGTTGTAAATAAACTAAAATAAATAATAATTTATTTATTTTAAAAGAAAAAAGAAAGTAATTATTTTCTCGTTTTCTTGTTCGTCCTGACAAACATCAATTTGTTATAAAAAACATTGTGATCAGATCCGGACACGAGTGCAGTTTTTCGATCAAAATGGACTAGGGTTCAAATCGTGTTGCAAGATTTCCTTACAAGAATAGATAGACAAATGACAGATAGACAAAACTACCATATTTAGCTATTGATATCTCAAATTTTGTAAAAATCATGAATCATGAATCAATTTGAATATTATTTCACTATATTTAATTTTTTTATAATTGAAAAAAAAAAAGAAAAAAAATTAAGACATTTAGTTCAGTTTCTATAATAATTTATTAGAATACTTGACACAAAATTACACCTTTTATTAACAAAATATTTTTTTTAAGTAAAATGAAGCCAATAACAAAAAAAATATGCATACAATTTTACAAAAACAAAGCATGAAGAAACATGTCAATACACAACCAGTCAATCAATACTCAAGTAATCAAACATATTCAAGAACTATTAAATTTCAATTTCAAATATTTTCAAAGTATTTATTTTCATAGAGATACATAATAATAATAAATAATGTATTATATTCGAGACTTACTTTCTATACATTGGTACAAAGATAGGTTTAAATAGTTCAAAATATTGTATAGGTTTATATTAAAAATAAATGGAATATAGCTTACGAATGTAAGTTATAAGTGTACAGTTTACAAAAAAATATTACATTTTTTTATATTATATTTTTTTTGTCAAAAAATCCATGCCTCAGTTAACTGAATAGAATTTATTTTGTAACATCATTGGTTAATTTACAATAAAAAATTAAAATAGATCGAAAAATTTAAATTTTCAAAATGTTACATATTCCAAAACGGGAAGAAAATTATGAGTTTTGAATATAAAGAAGCACAAGTCCACAAATTACAATAATTTTATGATTTATATAGTATAAATGCCTTTATTCTTATATATAATGGAATATATAAGCTATTTATTGGCTATCTATTGCTATATTATTATAATAATAGGGATAGTATGAGGAAATATTGTTTCAACAGTTAATGACTATGTTTATATTTATACGTATTTTTCAACTAAAAGCAATCACTAATAATTTCTTCGTAACATAACACAGTATTTATTAATATTCATATAAATATAAAGCACAGACATTGAAGAATGAATATATGTATAAATAAATAAGAATGTAGAATCCAGCTACGTGGTCCCCACAGTGTACACCCGCCATTAAAAACTACGTTATGAAAAATTCCAACGCATATTGTACGTTTTATTTACAATAATAAAAAAAAATAATTCAAATAATCAATATCAAAATTAATAAATCATTTGTATTAGAAATGAAATATTCTAATATGCAATTCAAATATTTCAAAAAACATGAAAAATCAAAATGGCGGAATGTCAATAAAACGTCAATAGGCATTCAAGTATAAATATTTCTTACAAATCAACTGTATATAGCACATGTATATATAAGTCACATTTACAAAGAGAAACATTCATAAATTACAACTTTTTAATTTAATATTTTATCTATCACTAATTATTTTTTAGTTTATATTTAAAGAACACAACGAAATGCCTCCATCTATTACCAAAGAGTAAATAGTCTACAGTAACATGTACAATGAAAAAAAAAATGAAACAATAAAAGCGAAAACACAAAATCGCATACAAAAGTTTATTTAAATTATCATAATTA
>JAKGSA010000346.1:0-10207 GCA_033558755.1 Philaethria dido | reverse complement strand
ATATATATATATTTCTTTTAAGCATGTTACAATAGAATATCTACATTCACAAGAATACAACGAATAATATGAAATATTTAAAAAAAGATCTCCATTTCATTCATTCAATAGTAATTCATAATTTCATTTAATAGTATATTTGATCAGATTATTAGAGGATTCTAGCTATAATACAGTTATTTATAAATTCCCAATAACTTATCAATTGGATAACATTGTAAATATCTTAGATAAGTCAATGGGAAGTTATTTACATTTAGAAACAGGTACTTAAATATATATAGAATATATAAATAACAGACACCCGAGATCCTGTAATTAGCTTATCTTTGCAATAATTTTCAGTGAAACTTCTTATGTAGTTCTGAAAAGAAAAAATATGATATATTTATAATTAATATTGAGACGGAAGAGTGCGACTGTAAATGCGACAGGTTGTGGATTCGATTCCCATTCCAGGAAATTGAATTTTTCATTTATTGGGTTTGGTAACAAGGCAAAGGTGTTGAGTTCCGCCACTCAGCACGCAATGCCTCAATTCGGAAAGTAGGGAACGGAGTGCCTTAACACTAGGTTCCCTCTGCCTACCCTGCTATATGCGGGATACAGCGTGAAGCTATATATGTATGTGTTTCCCGCTAATTAACTTATTTTAGAATAAGATACATACAATCATCAATACTATCAAAAAAAGGTTGCTTATAAGAGATCACTTTTAGTGATAAGGTTGCCTTTTGCACCAAATTTGTCTTTGCATCAAACTGTTCTAAAAAAATGTTAAGAGATTATTTAAATAAAGAATCAAAAAAACTACCAAGTTATCCAATAACCATATATTATATAATTACATAGCATATAGAGAAAATATGACTTATACACTCTAAAAGCTTACTTTTTTTTATTATTCTGTGATGGGGTACTGTGGTCCGAGTGGTTTGGACTGTCACTCAATTCTGAACTGGAACTCCTGATGTCACCGTCCATCTGCAATTATATTAATTTATCATATATGTAAATTTATGTAAAAAGGAAAAACACTCGAATATCATCTTAAATTCATATTTTTTTGCAATTTCCCAGCAATTTATGGTAGGCGATAACTTAAATAAATTGAAATGAATAAAAAGTTGCCTGTAATTAATCACTTTTGGTGATAAGGCCGTCATTGTAAAAAATTGTTTATATTATCTAAAATTGCCAATACTTTCTTTTACTCTATGCAATAAAGTGACTTTAATGTTATTATTATATGACTATATTATATTTGAAGGCTTTTACTTTCGCCCATTAAAATCTACAACTCCAGAGGTCTTTTTTTGTAGGGTTAAGATTGTAAATGCGATGCCGAGTTAGGGTTCCGGTGAATGGGGGAAAAAATAATCAGCATTGCACCATCGGAATCACCACACTCTGGAGAAAGGATGGGTGGGAATAGGGAAATCCTGGCTTACATGCAATCGAACCGAAACACATCATTACATATTTTGCGGTTCGTCATTGGACAGTGGTCGCGAGCCAGACGGAGGACGAACCTCCCACCACCTGCCTACTGGGATACCCGCCTCTTACGGGACGCTGCCCAGCGGCGGAGGGGAATTGTATTCTAACCCCGTCCCCTCACAGAGTAAACACACGTTCTCGAAATTTTTTATACAATAATTTAAATTCAATAATTGTTGTTTTTCTCGATTGTGTTTCTATTTATTTTCAATTGTAAAAAAGTCGTAACAACAAAACATAAACTTAATACGTCTTTTTTCTAAGCCAATGACATATTTTATATTTAATTATATATTATATTTATTTCTTTCTTATTTTTTATTAATAAATTAATATATGTTTAAACATTACCTGTCCAACTTTAATAGCCTTGTATGCAATTTGCAATATGAGACAAGTCCACACAATATGCAGTATCAAAAGTAAACAGAGCAAGGAGTTAAAAATATAGTACGCTGGGAACATCGGCAATAACATGGGAGCTCGAATTGATGTACTGAAAAAAAAAGTTCATGTTAATAAAGTTCACTTTTGGTGTAATTGGGATTTGAACCTGTGCTTATTTGGATAGCACTACCAAGCGCTTTAATAAACTAAGCTACACGTTTACATTTTTTAGCATCACCATGTGTTAAGACACTCCGTTCTGTTTCAACATTTCTGTTCCCCACTTTCCGTCGAATTGAGACATTGCTTTTTGAGTGGCGGAACTCAACGCCGCACTTTACTTTGTTACCAGAGCGAGGGAATGAAAATACTAAATATAATTTAATATATTCATTTCGTGGAGTGGGAATCGAACCCACAACCTGTCGCGTTTACAGTTGCACGCTTGTGCATCTGCGCCACGACAGGCGTCAATCTTTATTCAAATAGACTACTACAAGCACTTCCTAATTATTAATTATTAATTAATATATAGATGTCAGTATCGTCTGTGCTGTCGGAAGCTACCACCGGCTCGTAAGGCAGTCCTGCTGAGAAAAGCTACCAAAAAACTCATCATTCTTTTGATAAAATAAATTAAACATATAAAAAAATTGTATATTTACCTCCATATAATATAAAAAGGATAGATGCCCACTCTAGTACTGATCCATGTCACAATAAGACCGAGGAACAGTGAGTCGCAGAGCTTCTGATAACCTGCATATTTGGCAGCTTTCACCGACTGAAAAGTGAGTTAATGAACCTTACTATAATATTTATTGTACACCATTTTCCGCCCAAATTCGAGACATTGCGTGGCGGAACTTAACGCAGCTCTTAGTCTTAGCAAAGCGGAGAAAATGAAAATAATTTATATATTACCATTTCCCCGAGTGGGAATCGAACCCACAGTGGAATGATCACGTGGTTTGTTAGACGCTGTCGCACTGTGCCGTGATGGCCTCTAATAATGGAGGAATAAAATAAAAATATAAATTTTTATTATATAAGTTTATTGTAATTTATTTAAAGAAATGCATAATTAAAACATAACAAATATTCCAAGTAATTTATTTAAATTTTATGCTGTTTAATCTGTTAACATAATGTATGTATTTAAAATTATTTAGAAGCATATAAAACAATATTATAAAAAATTGAAGTAACGAACGTTATGAATATTATTTTTCATGGTTACTGCATTAGGCATAATATAATACTTATTAATAATATATAGTAAACGCGACAGGTTGTGGGTTCGATTCCCACTCCAGGAAATGTAAAATTTAGAATTTTTATTTCTTGGGAAATGGCCGAATGGTGGCATTTCGCAATGCCACCATTCGGCGGAAAGTGGTGAACGGAATTGTTGAAAGAGAATGGAGTGTCTTAACACTAGGTTCTCTGGTTCCCTCTGCCTACCCTGCTGTATGCGGGATACAGCGTGAAGTTGAAAAAAAAAAAAAGAAAAATATCTAATATTAAAAAGACAAGACATTTTAAAAATTTCTCCCTTAACCACTGCAGCATACAAAACCGAACAAACCTACCTCAACGAATATATCAGCACAATCGTGTAGTAGAAGCACGAGTGTGCCGATACGGTGAAGGTTGCACACCCAGCTGAAAGAGAGCAAGGCAATGGTGGCGATGTGGTGCACGAACATCTGCCAGAAGTCCTTGCGGCGTACGTCCCAGAACTGCGACAGCGTCAGCGACCAGTAGAAAGCCGCCGAGATCATATAGTACCACCAAACGTCCGTTGTTAAACCCTGCAATTGGAAGCATGCGGAATTTGAAAAAAACTTTGCTTTAATTTAGTTTTTATATTTTTGACTATTTGTTCGTTCCTTTCTTCGCCTTATGCCAAGTGATTTAGACCTGGCAATAAAATCAGGGTAACCAAATTGTTTTTGAAGTATAAATATGAAAAATATATACTTAAATGGAGAATGAACCAACAATCATGTGTCAGCAATCAGCTCTTTCCAATTCCTCCACAATGTTGTCTTATTTTTAATTTGTCATTATCTGTCCCAAACAGACTGTCTGAGAGAATTTTATTCAAAATATATATTTTTTTATATAAATATCTATTGCATTTACATATAGGCTCATCATTGTATATTTATTGTAAAAATTTTATTTGAAAAGAGCAACTGTTGAGTTTCTACGATTCGAAAGTGCTTGTAATAGCCTACCTGAATAAAGAATATATTGTTTTTGACTAATTTTTTTTCTATATCGTAATTAAAACCATACAACGAACACATGGAATTTGAAAGAAAACTGAAAAGCATTTCACGTAATGTAAAATTTTAGATTACCACAACTCTTGCTTGCTATCTATTATTCTTAACCAAAAGTTTATATTTATTTTTTTACATGATACGCACGTAGACTAAACAAAGCGACTTATTTGCTACTATTATATCTTTATATAACGAAGCAGACGTGGCATAGTTTTACAAATTATAACTAAATAGTTAGACAGATAGTGAATTTTAATTGAAATACAAATGTTTATTTTTCAGGTGTGCATTGACAAACGACAATTGCGTACAAGTTTTATAGGGCGTAAAGTTTGCGTTTACTCTGTAAAATCTGTTTTTAAGCTCCTTTTTTATCTAAAAGTTTACCTTCCCTGAATTATATTTATTTATCATTTAGCCATTACCTTGTAAAAAAAGGCATCCCTAACAATGCCTATTAATAACTTAATTTCACGCTTTATCCCTAGCGGGGTGGTCGGAGAGAACGGAACGCCGAACGCGGTTGCTGCATACCTCTTTCACCTCGTCTACAGTAATTAACCTCTTCATACATGCTATTTATTAACCTACTATTGATAATTTTAAAAAATTGTATATGTAAGTTGACTTATAAACCTCTTCACGCCGATAATTCGTAGAAATAAATCTAACAACTCACCTGATGAGGATAACCAACATAACACTGATCGATGTCCCACAACCAGTCCTTATCCCACAGTATGTAAAGTCCAAAAGTGAAATTGACTACATAGAATGTAAATTTGAACGCATTCTCGCAAAATTTGACGAGAGTAGATGGTTTGTCTTGACACTTTCGTTGCCGCAACCAACGCTCCACCTGCCGTTCTGACATATCCAGCTGCTTTGCTAACGCACATAATTGCTGAAATAAAACAAATTCACTAATAATTCTATAATGTTTGGTAAAAATTAAATTGTGACAATTTCCATACTTATTTTTTAAATCATAGTATAAAAGCCGTCATATATATCTGAGTTGTGAAAAACTCATATCGTATCAGGGTAATTTAAGACATAAAAAATTACAACTTTAAAAAATAGTAATCTATTTTTGAAGTTTTAAAGTGGTTATCACACAAGGAAACGAAAAACATCTTTAGAAAACATTCAGCAGTTGTCCCACAGCGCTATGATGGCCTTTATCCCGCAGTAGAATAGTCAGACACGAGACATTGCGGGCGACAGTGTTAAGTGGCGGAACTTAACACCGCGCTTTGCTTTACAAGAGTGAAGAAGTGAAAATTATTTAAATATAATCAATCAAAGCTAAAAAAAACGATCGTGGTCAGCCGCACAGCCACGACGGCCTATTTTTTTTTTAAATAGTAGTGTTATATTATTACAAAGAATTTTACTTAAGTATTAGCATTTTGAAAGCGATTTTGTCAGGTTGAGATAAATATTTGTATGCTCTGTAGAAAGATATATTAGATATAAATTTTTTTAACAACTAATGCAGAAGGAGAAGAAGATATATGTTTAAATTTTAGCATGAAATCTTTCAAAAGTAAACCAAAACGTTAAAGAGCAAAGAAAAACAGATTCGAACTTCGAACCGGGTAGCATAACAATCAGATATAACCTAGGGTTAAAATAATTTATCAGTTACCGTTAGAGTTCGAGACGTAGCGAATTTCAATACCGCGTCGTTTTACCAAAATGGAAAAATGAAAGAAAAATAAAAATAGTTACATAAATATCTACATTAGTGTCCCTGATGACACGGTAACGCCTTGCCTAGCAACATATATATCATTTTATATAAACAAGGATATTAATTGTCAAAGACGAACCGCCAAATATCTAACGTTGTGATCCGGTTCGATAGCATGTAAGCCAGGTTTTCCCCTATTCCACCCTATCCTTTCCCCAAGATGTGGTGGTTCCGATAGCGAACTACTAAATTGTCCTCCCCTTCCATCTGTATCGTCTAGGTAGGCAACGCATTTAAAACACCTCTATTGTTGTAGATGTCTATGGGCGAAGGTAACCACTTACTATTAGGTGGTTCTTCTGATCCCTTGCCATCCGTTATCCATAAAAAAAAATCATTCTGCACTCCTTCGCTATATAAAGTATAAGTGTGCCAAGTTTCATGCTCATGTTCTCTATTGTTGTACATGAGACAGTTCAATATATCTATTCAATAGATACAACACTACACAATGTATAGACGAAACTACTGGCCATAGAAGCCTTAGCATATAAGCCTATATGCTTGCCTGCCTTGGGTAGTATAGTGCAGCACTAAGAGAGGTTTGTCGAAATTCCTACGAAAACACGAAAAATAAACGAAATTGCAGGATATATCTTATAATATGTGTATCTATAGCCTTTAGTTATCACTATGTACCTATAATTTACCTGTTATGTGAGGAAATTCATACGCAGCATTAGTCAGTATAGGAAAACGCACCATATTATTATAAGCAAATTTTCACATAAATATTCAGGCTGGCAATTAAAAATAATGAAATTACAAATATTTAATATATCGAACTTGGAAACGTAATAGGTATAAGAGTTTATTTTAAATCTCTACGTTTGATTGGAAAGTATATTTTTCATTCTAGTGGAATGTCTAACATTCCAACTTGGGTGCTTCTTAGAAAAAAATACAACATATTGCACAATATGTTGCGCGTATCTTAAGGTTATTAAAAAACATTCAAAGTAGATTATAATTCGAGTTATACACTACTAGCGTATTTAGAATTAATCGTAACGTATACGAAAACGAGTTGTATATATTCTTTTTTTCTTTAAAATATATTCAAATATGTCGTAGCGCAATTGTGATGCGTTCATCTTCTGCGTAGTCTGTATTTAAAACATATGTATGTAACTCTAATTTAGTAACATCGCGTTTATAAATAAACTATTTTTTACGTAAAAAAAAAGCAGATTCACGACATATCCCGCATAGTTGGTGGTAGGAGGTTAGTCCTCCTTCTGGCTCGCGACCACTATCATGTCAAAGACGAACCGCCAAATATCTTTTGATGTGTTCCGGTTCGTTTCTGGTTCCTCGTTTGCCATCCATAAAAAAAAACAAAAGAAGAAAAAAAAGCAGGGTTGAGGGAAGTGTCACTCTGTCAACAGTCTGACATTGAATTCGACATTGCTTGTTTTTTTTTTGTTATAAGGTAGCAAACGGGCAGTAGGACTACATGATGGTGAGTAGTTATCTTCACTCATGGACATCTACCTTTTCAGCGGAATTGTGGAGGCGTTGCCAGCCTCGAGGGTATAGGTCTGTACACTCGACGCTTGGAAAACGCTAAATCATAACGCTCCGGGAAAACCTCACAAGGAAGGTAAGTAACGACAACCCTACGTCACATTATTTAAAGAAAACACTACACCAATCTTTATTAGACGCAAAGATCATAAAGTAATAAATAATTTATAATAATAGACTTCTAAAACTATAAATAAATGTAGTTTGTAAATATACCTGTTTTCAAGGCAATATAATGCATATAATTATTATATTCTTATGTAAGAAGAATAAACAACCAGTAATTTTTATTAAGTAATTTTAATTATGACTATTTGACAAAATGAGGAAGGACATATTTTATTATAGAAGATACTTTATATGTTTGACATTCACGTTTTGACCTATAATAGCCGTTATCGCACTTCCATGGTTATTTTTGATTTAATAATTCATAGTTGACGACATCGTAGTATAGTCTGGCTGAGCATGCAACGGTTATGGGATCGATACACAGTATGTATCAATATTTTTTTTTATCACCTTACAGAGCAAAGCAACAGAGCCAGCACCTAGAGCAAAGTACCTCGAGACTTAATTTTCCTTTCAAAGTCTAAATATGTTATTGCTTGTTGTGGCGAAACTCAACGGTTTGTTTTTCAGATTAGAGCAAAGAAAGTGAACATAACTATATTAATGAAAGAGCGGAAATGAACATTTTTTTTTTTTTTTTTGCTGACATATTTAGACCAAGTGTGGCGTTATATTCCAGATACATGCAAAACAAAGGTTTGACTTTTCTACTCCCTACATATTCTTTTGGCGAAAAGTGGGGAACGGAAATGTTGAAAGAGAATGGAGTGTCTTAACACTAGATTATCTGGTTCCCTCTGCCTACCCTGCTATATGAGGGATACAGCGTGAAGTTAAAAAAACAAACATATTCTTTCTCTAACCCTCACTGTGCTTCAGATCGTCAAAGATGCAATAACCACAGTGTAAATACATTGTAAATGAAATAGGTGGTAACTGGTAATACAATATTGTAACACACTGTTGTTGTTCTAAATTGCCTGCATATTAAATATACTTTGTTATAGGAAGCCTTATAACTTCAACAATATTATCATACTCTATGACATGCTTTGCTATATTTTTTCTAAATCAATTTTCACCTAACGTTTTTAAAAAGGTAAAATGATGTTTCGTGTCAAAATTATCAGGAATGTCCAAAGGCATGAGTGGTTATTGATTAAAAATTTATTTAAAAAATATATTTATGGTTAAGAATTTTCCAAACTATCGAATTTAATATTTAGTAATAAGCTCGTTAATTTAAAATTCAAATTTATTTTTTTGATTTAAAAAAATAATTCTTATATATATAATGTCTATTCGAATTGATTACATAAACTATTGCGTTACCCAGCATATAAAGCTGTAGGACGAAAACTATAGAATGGAATTACTTGACACTTACGTTCTCTCTGTTACCTACTAAACATTTATAAATAAAAAAAAAATGTCACAAAAAACGTTATTACGTTACACGACTAGCATAATACAAGAATTGTGCAAACATTTTTGTAGGTCACAATTTGAGTGAAAAATTGAGAACTGAATAATCTGGTCATTAAGATCTTTTTGTTTGAAACAAATGACTACCAGTAATGCTAAAGCCACTCTGTGGCTTTATTTCTTTTTACCCGATTGTCAGAGGAAGGTTATGTTTTTCGCGCGTATCATGTATGTTTGTAATATTCTCTAATACCTCATATCTGCCAAAATCCTGGACAGATTTATATAATTAAGGTGACGTTAGGTAGGTATTGATACTCCAAGTGTTCTTAGATATGTGAGGTCACTCTTAAACTCTTGAAATATATAACACATAACTAGCTTTTATTGTCTACTTTATTTGAATCGGTGAGTGCAGAAACAACGTAAGTCACAAAAATGCAAAAAATCGTAATCGATTTAAACTAGCTTAGAAAGGGAAGATGCGTGTTGTTTTTCTCCCTCTTGCAAAATTTAAAAATCCGGACTTACGTTGTATTCATTTGTATTTGCTCCCTAAAAACAAAATTTCTTAAATGTGCCCCACACGTACTTTTCGATCCAATTTTTATAATATTTTTTCTTGTTTATATATTTATACAAATACAGTATGTAATTTTAATTATCTTTCAGTGGCGACGGCTTTGTTATCAGTAAATTCGCCTTCCTACCATTTGAGACACAATGCGCGTTGAGTAAGAGACGCCGCCATGTTTGTAACCACATGAGGAAAACACTATATAAATATCATTTTTTTATTCACCATCCATAACGTACAATACGACATGAAGAAAAAAGGATTACAAATTCTTTTAATACTATTTGGACTCACTTGCCGTTCTATTTATTAAAAAAATTACACACGTGTTTGGGTCCGATGATAATACAATATTTTCACAGCTTAAGCATGATATTTTTGCAGGACAGCCAGACTAATGAAAAATATATATAGCTTCTTTTTAACTGATTTATTATTACAAAAAAACAAGCTCCAAGTCACAGAAAAAACGAATATTTGAATCTTAATAAATAAAACTAGAGTTCCCGTTGACGCGTTAACAACGCGTTGTCTATCAATGTATGATACATGTCACTTTATATAAACATGGATGTCAAACCATGGTAGTGTGTGTATATTTATTAATTTATTAATTTAATCGTCCAAAGCATTTGACTGCGTTCAGCACTCTACGTTGGTCATGAAGCT
>JAKGSA010000345.1:27208-89877 GCA_033558755.1 Philaethria dido | reverse complement strand
TTCAACCCTTTCTACCATTTTTTTCGCAATAAAAAGTATCCTGTGTCCTTTCTCAATTTCAGTTCTATGTTCATACCGAATTTCATCAAAATCATTTCAACAAAATGGTTTAGGCGTGAAATCGTAACAGACAGACAGACAGAGTTACTTTCGCATTTATAATATTAGTAAGGATTATCGAGCGGTATATAAAACTGTCTTAGTTTATTCATTTTAATAAATATAGCTTTAATGTACTAATGTCACAATTAAAAATGATAACAAAAAAATGGACTTCGAATAAAATGTAATAAAAAGTAGGAATGTTACGAAAAACTCATAAACTACTTGTCAGATCTTAACTAAATTTAAATGGGATCACATTAGAAGAAATAACCATCGTATAAAAAATAATTATCAAAATTGGTTCACCTAGTAGTGTTACGCGATAATTTGCATAAAAATATACAGTCGAATTGAGAACATGCTCTTTTTTTCTAATCGGTTAAAAGTACTAGCTTATGGTGAAACAAAACTTATTAAGGTGTGCGAAGCAAAGCTTTACTGTATATTTTACAAGCATGACTCTCCTCATAGACTATTAGTGTGGGAGCATGAAAATTGAGATATGCCTCTTATAAGCTTTGCTACGCTATATTTTTAACCATGTACCATAATATAGTACGTGGGGCAGAGGCACAAGCGTGCGACTGTTAACGCGATAGGTTGTGGGTTCGATTTCCACTCCAGGAAATGGATTTTTTTATTTTCCTGGGTTTGGTAACAAGGCAAAGCGCGGCGTTAAGTTTCGCCACTCAGCACGCAATGCCTCAATTCGGCGAAAAGTGGGGAATGGAGTCTTAACACTAGGTTCCCTCTGCCTACCCTGCTGTATGCGGGAAATCTAAAAAAATAATAATCATAATATTGACAAAAACAACTCTAATATTGTTAAGCACTCATTTTTCTCTCACATTTTATCAAGATTTACAATCTACTTTCACACGTACCTTATTAATGACTGTTAAATTAGATATTCCATTGAAAGCTATTTATTACTTAAATTTGATTGTATGTAAAATTTTAAAAAATCATTATGTTCTTACTAAAAAACTTACTAAAAAAACATACAACACACAGTATTTTACATAAAGCAATACGCCATTTAATAAGTATATTACAATATATACCCACAACAACATCGACATGACCAACTCGACTAAAACCGAACAAACAAATCGATTATCCTACATATTATTCGATGAACAAATGTAAGCGTCTTAAATTCGTGACGGCATCGTGTATTTGAACAATAAGGCTCGTTTGCATTATTCCAATAGCATCTTATAACAGTTGCTTCATAAATCCATCCTAAACTTTAACCCGTAGTAGGCGGAATGGAGAATTCAATAACATTGTGATTGTCGAAGAGATTGCTGGCATACCAGCCATTTTCAAACAATATAGAAACACTTAATTTAATTTTAAATTGACACTTTACATATGAATTATTATTTAAATATTATAATTAGGTGGGGAAAAAAAATCTTAGTACAACGGAGTGTCTTAACACCAGGCTCTCCGGTTCCCTCTGCCTACCCTGCTATGTGCGGAATACAACGTGAAGCTGAAAACATAATTATGTATGCAAATAAATTAGATAAACGCCTGTTGTGGCGCAAAGTCACGTGCGACTGTAACCGCGATAGGTTGTGGATTCGATTCTTACTCCAGTAAACGTAAAGTCACAGTCAAAGTCAAAGTCAAATAATTTTATTCAAAATAAGAAGTTACAAGCTTCATTTTTTGAACGTCAAATAATTTACCACCAGTTCACTAAATTTAATGCCTCAGACCTGAGAAGAACCGGCGCAAGAAACTCAGCGGGACTATATTTTTTTTTTTTTTTTTTTTATATTCGACAATGGTTTACAATTCTAAAAGTTTAGTATCATTTCATTTCCTGGGCTTGGTATGGCGCGGCGTTGAATTTCGCCACTCAACACGCAATGTGAAAGTGGGGAACGGAGTGTCTTAACACTGACTGATTAATCGTGAAGCTAAAAAATCATTATGTACGCAAATAATTAAAATATTACATCTATTATACATATACCAAAAAAATAAATAATTTGATAGCTATAATGAAAGCAAAATCATCTAGTAAAACCTAAATAATCATCAAAGTGTTGTAATATTCACGCAGTAAAAATATATAAATTTAATGAAAAGCTCCAATAGTTTGAGAAGCACAGAAGAATGTTATCACGACTTTCATTTATCAGGCACTTCTGTTGCATTTCCGTAGCCTGATATACTTTGACCAATCGTAAACAAGGCAGCTTAAGTTATGAAACCTATAATTATAATTTATGTACTGCAGTAATGATTTCCTTACGACGGAGACGTTTTGCTTTTATTAATATTGGTTTACTTTTAATGTAATTGGTAATTCTCTGAATAAATTCAACGGTTCTAGGTTTAATTTTCGTCCAAAGAAGTATTTATGTTTTTGAAATTAATTTAAAAATCAATTAAAGCAACTTACTAGTTGCTTTAATTGATTTTTATATTACTAAGTTACTGCTTAGTACTGCAGAAAATAGCATATATCGAACAATTCTAATCTACATATATACATATATTTCTATAACTATTTCTAACATGTAAAAGCAATAGTAATAAATTCCATATTAATTAAAACAACATCTATAAATTTATTACAATCTATTCAAATAAAGTTTATATATCAAAAATTTATCGAGCTATCTTCATCCTTCTCACGCAATTACATTAATTTAAAGCAGAGGTGCCAAAGCGTTCATACTTAATGAAGGTTGCGTTCCCGTAATACTTTATCGAAGATATCAATAAATTTTCATCAAGATAAAATGAATTTGCCTCACGCGATCCCCGAGATCCATCCCGTCAAGATGCCGGTCGCGTGAAAGATAATGGAAGGTAAATATTTGCTGAAGCTGCCACAGCGTAAGTACTCATTTCCATTGTCATCCGACAGTATCGTGTAACGAGATTGTTTTGCATATAAAATTATTTTGCATATAAAATTGGAAATTTGTTATACTCGTAAATATACTTTGAAAACTATCACAATGTAAGGATATGTACTTTTTTAAGCACATTACGTGTAAAAGAAATTACGAATTTAAATTTTCTGTGATAAAAGAATTTCGTTAATCTAATATTAACTAGATTTTATTAATAATATAGACGGAAAGATTTACATATTCTAAATATATGTAAATAATCATTTTTCTATCAAAGCTTTATAATTTAAATAAATAATCTTAATACCTTTATATCGTTTTCACTTATTACTTGTAATTAATAATTTCCAACGTAACAAGAGTACAATGGAAACAGTTCGCACAGGAAGGTCTTGTCTAAACACAACCCAACATAATAGAAACGGACTAGAAGCAATACTCGACCAACCTGTCCCATATCGTTTCATATCCCATCTCATGTTAGCATTGCATTATCTTCCGATCTCCTCTGGACTGGTTAAATCACTTGATTTGTATCGTATAGTTAGAACATTTTACATCCTTACTCATATTATAAATGCGAAAGTAACTCTGTCTGTCTGTTTGTCTGTCTGTTACGCTTTCACGGCTAAACCACTAAACCGATTTTGATAAAATTCGGTATGAAGATAGAACTGAACTTGGAAAAGGACATAGGATACTTTTTATTGCGAAAAAAATAGTAAAAGGGGTTGAAATAGGGGATGAAAGTTTGTATGGAAGTTCCTTATTGTCAAACATAAAATCATGTAAGATTATTCAACTGTTTACAACTTTCACACCTAAACCACTTAACCATTTTTGACAAATAGTCTAGACCTTGGGAAAGACTATAGTCTACTCCTTACCATGTCGCGCGATATAACCGAATTCCACGCGGGCGAAGCCGCGGGCGGAAAGCTAGTAAACTATATTTAAATCAATAAGTCGATAATTGAATAAATTAAATGTTATCGATAGACGAATAAATTACTCGTACATATTTTAGTTATTCAGCTTTTATTGCTTAAGTTTTTAATCATCGGTTAAGAGGACCGGTTGCAAGGCATATCGACATAAACCAGTAACTGCGTGCATCCGTATTTATTTGACAAGACATTATTTTCTTACAAATTTATCATGAATAATAATTAATTGCTTTGTTAGTTTAAAGTGTGTATTGTTTTTCATGTCAGTTATTTTAAGAGTATTTAAAATCATTACATTAAGTTCTAACCAACTTCTCTATACAAAGTGGTATGTATGAAGTAAATAATAAGATATATTTTATTTTTTGGATATAACTAATAAACTCAAAGATTGTGAGTTCGATCCGTACTCGCAACAAATACAATATGAAAATTCAAGCTCTTGTAAGCTCTAGGTTCTCATTCATTAAGTTACGTCACGTGACACGGAATTTTCGCAACCTGTGTAGAAAATGAATAATCGAGTCTGACAGTAGGTTCCCTCTGCCTACCTACCTTACTAAGCAAAAAGAAGCGTCAAGCTGTTCAAGTAAGATTCTGACAATGATTTTCTCGAAGTTGTTACTATTGATATTACCATAACTTCATTACACTTTACTCATTAAATTTAGATAGTAATTGGTACTAAGACACGTGGCTTAGTTAAATTTTATAAGCGATTACATCCGAAACTACGAAAATACGAAAGTTATTGTGTAAGTACGACTTTAATATTATAATAATATATATATATATATATATATATATATATATATATATATATATATATTATTATAATATTAACATTTCCTAATTCAGGCTTAAAGTAATAAGTAATAAGGACTATTTGCAAGGAAACATGGTAAACACTATCAAAAACAATATAACTAAAATACATTTTTCTTTAGCTTCACGCTGTATCCCGCACATAACAGGTTAGGCAGAGGGAAACAGAGAATCTAGTGTTAAGACACTCCGTTCTCTTTTAACATTTCCGTTCTCCATTTTAAGGCATTGCGTGCTGAGTCGATATGTCTTGTGAACAAAGCGAGGAAATGAAATTACTAAATTATTTAATATTTTCATTTCCTGGAGTGGGGATCGAATCCACAACGCGTCGCGTTTACAGTCACACGCTTGTGCCTCTACGCAACAACAGACCTCAATATCTCAATTAATACTTGAATTAACAATAATTAAATATTACCCACTACTACTACTTAACTAAAGTATTTATACTGTGTACCGTATTTTTATGGACCGTTACTAAAGTAACCGCCCATTTCCTGTGAATCAACACAGACTCGCTAAATACTACAAGATTATCAGTTTTCAAAATACCTTTTTTTTTTTCCTTTTTGACTTTTATTATATTTTTTTTATTTTAATAAAAGACTGTGAAAACAAAATGTTTGTGGATGACGGAATACGATTCATCCGTAGCTTCCTACGTAATTTCAAATAACATAATTAATTAAAGCGTTTGGGAACAGAGAGATCACAGAAATTCCAAATTAAAACGCTTAATCTAATAAAAACCGATACAATTTCTTTTTCTCTCGAGACTTTAGGCATTAATCATATTTTCTGTTCCGTTTCGTTTGGATATAGAGCAAAACAGTGAACATTAACTTAATTGCCTGATATTGCTTTTTATGTAGCGCATTTGATGGGTGAGTGTTTTTTCCGCACAGAAGAGTAGTCAGAGAGAAGTTAGTGTCTAGACACTCATTTCTTTTTACTTTACGCCAGATCAATCGAAATAAGTGGCAGTATTTTGTCTTATAGTGGAGTATCTAACTTACCTAACTTCACGCTTTATCCCTAGCGGGGTAGTCAGAGGGAACGGAGCGCCAAACGCTACGGTCCTTGCATACCTCTTTCACCTCGTCCACAGTTATTAACCTCTTCATGCACGCTCTCCGGGGGGTCCTTATGCTTTTTACGTGACCTTAGAGTGGAGTAATGTAACTAATTAAAATATAATAATAATCATTTCACAAGTGGGGATTGAACCTAGGACTATTCGTGTCTGTTACAGTCCGACGCTGTCCCACTGGGCGAAGATGGACTGATCCAATGAGAGTCTTTGAAACACAATATGATTAAAACACTAAAAAATAATATCTTAATCATCAAAGTTCTAACCAACTAAATTTTTTAAGATTTTTTTATAAAAATAACAGGCAAAAAGAAACAAAGCTAAGTATTTTATGAACACAAATTTCTAATTAAATACATAATGAAAACGATCAAGTTGATATCTTTAAAAGTCTAAGTAAGTTAAGTATTCTTTAATAACCCATAAGCCTAAGCCTCTAAAGAAATCGCTTAAGCCTAATGCAATGATTGGGTAGAGAGGTAATATTGCTTTTTTATTAAACCAGCCACTTTTATAAAACCGCCGTACTTTAGGTAGAACAGAAATAATGTATAATAGGCACTCTATTTAAGATTCAAACTTTTTAAGATTTTTTGATATAAAAAATTAATTTGTTTTTTTTTATCTTTACGCTGTATCCCGCGCATAGCCGGGTAGGCAGAGGGAAAACCTAGAGTTAAGACACTCCGTTCTATTAACATTTTCCGTTCCCCAAGTAAATATATAATCGGTTAGTTATTATTAGGGTAAAAGTTATTATTTAAAAATAATTGACAATATAAACTTTTTTTTTAACTTCACGCTTTATCCCGCATATAGCGGGGTAGGCAGAGGGAACCAGAGAATCTAGTGTTATGACACTTCACTACGTTTTTATTCACTTTACCTATCACGGTAAATAAATTTGCTGTCCGATTTCCTTGAAAATTTTGAAGTTGCTGACATCTCTGGGTTAGAAAAGAACTTTAAGCGAGATTCTTTTTCACTTTTGTTGGTATAAACTATTTTGTTATCTTGATTGTTCTTTTGTACCTCTATTGCTTTGTATATACATACATTTTTAATGGCAAAAATATATTTATTTATTATATTAATCTAGTTAACTTCTAAGAAAAGAGATAGCAGGCGAGATGTACCTAAATAAAAATTATTATTTTTTATAATTTTTTTTATATAAAAAATGATTATCATGTAGAAATAAAAAAAAATCATACAAAAACGTTATTTACGTTCTATTCAAAGGGTCTATACCTCTTCCACAGTATTTACCTTTAGGATTCTATATGAAGAGTCTCATATGAAGAATGTCATGCTCATTACAGCTAATAGGCTTACGTTATCGTTTCGGGAGTCTTCTTATATTACAATCTAATCTCTGTAATTAGGGATATCTCATTTCTATCTAAGCCGTTTACGATATAGAGACGTATACGTAAGATTAATCTTCAAAGATATTATTTTACTCAAGTTACAATTAAATTAGCGTTTTACGTCAATATGGCAACGTGGAAAAGATACAAATTTACAATATATATGCGATGTTAACGGATTTTAGCTAAGGGTCTTTGATCAAGGGAGAATTTATCTTTTGTTATTTTTGCTTCCCTATTTCTGGTTAGATGAGGGCTGATCTAAAATCCAATGTATCTGAAATAGGTGAACAATGAAAGACAAAATAAAATAAACGTAAATATTAATAATAGTGACTGCGTAAAGAATATCTCTATAGCCGGGAAGTAAAATATATTTATAATATTTGCAAAATTTACAAACAAAAAAGTTGTTTATGGCAAATAAAAGAGAACTTTTGTAAGAAAATAATAGTCATTTCCATAATAATATATATAATAATTTCATTATTTTCTCATCATAATATTCGAAAACATATACGTATAATGAATTACTTTTGTGAATACTCATTTACGCTTCATTTTAATTTAAATAGTATTTATAAAATTGAATGCATAAAGGCGCTTTACTGGTTAATATTACAAAATAAATTCATAATTGCTCATGTTCTGAATTTCATTTCCTTTTTAACCGACTCCAAAAACCGAGATGATGATGATTAGTCCGACCGATTTCGGCCATGGCGACCGCTTCGGCTCCCTATTGGTCCACATTCGAAAGCAGTCAATTGCGCAGGAGATATTAAGGTGCACAAGCGTACGCGCAAACGCATGTGCACACACTCGTCCTCTGCCCCCTTAATCCGGTGGAACGGAAAACCATTACGACCAGAGGAGGGTTTGGATGATGTGTCTGGCCGACGAAAGTGACTGTGTCATCTACCGCCGCCCTCTAGGCCATCCACCTTGTCTTTATTTCCCCGCCGGGTCCGCCAACTTCGGTCGCATATCTGCAGTCGATTGCCTTCCCCGTCGTGATGGTGATCAAAAAAAACAAATGGTGATGACAAAACAAATGATGGTGACCAAAAACCACTAAGAGGCTCTTAATTCGACTGTAATTTTTATGCATATCTTACCATATAACCTTTTACTAGGTGAACCAATTTTGATAATCCTTTTTTATTCGATACCTAGTGCTGATGTCGTCCCATTCAAATGTAGTAAAAATCTAACAAGTGATTTTGAGTTATATTTTTCTTTGGTATTTCGATTTATAAGTTTTATAATGGTAAGATACGTCTAGATTTCGATGTTCAGTATTTTTTTGCCTAAATGAGCAATATTCATCTATCCTCACGAACTTTTGCATAATATTATGAAAATAACAATATTAGCTTTTAAACGAAATATTTAAGTTAAAAATGATTCAACTTATATTGACTCAAAAAAGAAGTTCATTTCGTAATTTTCGTTAATTTAAATGATATTTGAGCCCCATAAATAATAAATTAAAAACCGCATTCCGATGTTTTAAATGCAAAAATACAAACATGCACTTTTTAACCGAAAGTAGGCTCAGAAACTAATTTCTCAAATCAAAAAAACATTACATACAAAAGAAAAAGGAACGTGTAAAGAGAACGTGTTAATTAGCAACTAAGTACTATACTAATCAACGTTCCAGATATCAATTTCGTAATCCATGCGTATGGTAAACAATGCTAGAGGCAAACGTCTAATTAGATTATATTGATTGCTACATTTCGCATCTACGCGTCAATGTTATTAAGTAATATGATTTTCTACTGTTTGCCTTAAATATAAATTTCTCTAAACCTGCATGTTTTTTTAGCATCACGTGTATTCCGCATATAGCAGGGTAGGCAGAGGAAACCTGAGAACCTAGTGTTAAGATACTCCGTTCTCTTTAAAACATTTCCGTTCCCCACTTTCCGCAAGATTGAGGCATTGCGTGCCGAGTGGCGGAACTCAACGCGCTTTGACTTGTTAC
The DNA here is from genome assembly GCA_033558755.1 of Philaethria dido. NCBI lineage: Eukaryota > Metazoa > Arthropoda > Insecta > Lepidoptera > Nymphalidae > Philaethria > Philaethria dido. Next base: position 80,659 of record JAKGSA010000345.1, on the reverse strand, counting down.
TTAGAAATAAAAATACTAAATATTATTAAAAATTTTCATTTTCTGGAGTGGGCATCGAACCTACAACCTGTCGCGTTTGCATCGCACGCCTCTGCGGCACGACAGACGTTAGCTGCCATAATAATAAATAAAAAAGTACCATTTGTTGAATAATAAGAAAAAACAGTGTCACGCTTTTTCCCGCTTAGCAGAATAAGTAGAGAGAGTCTAGTGTAAGGACACTCCGTTCTTTCTATACAAATTCGGCACAATACATGTTGAATTGTGGAACTCAACGCTGTGCTTTGTCTTGCCAGAACAATGAAGTGAAAATAATTTAAAATATTTTTCGAATTGGATACGAATCCATAACCATTGCATTTACAGTCATCATATCATCCATTGAGTCACAGTGGCTTCTACAATAAGATATATTTTCAATAACTAGCGTCCCCGTTGACGCGTTAACAACGCGTTGTCTTTAGCCTTGTATATGTCACTTTATATAAAGATGGATGTCAAACGTGTGTAACATTTATTTTATTAATTTAATAAACTTTTTTGCATTATTTAAAAAAAAAATATTAGCATTCTGCACTCCTTCGCTATAAAAACTATAAGTGTGCCAAATTTCATGCTCTTCCGTCAGCGTAATTTTAGTAAAAAGGGGTAAAGTTTTTGTTTCACGTATTTATATATAGATAACCAACAAACTATCGAATTCTATACAAATAAAGATACAAATATAATCTTAATAGAGTTCTCTTATGACTGTTATCTACAATACATCTAACCGTGAATGCTATCTTCGCCTACTTCGTTGAATAGCACTCATACTTACAACATAAGTAATAAAAAAACTATAGTGCCAATTACAAGCTTATTCCTATTGTAAAAACTCAAGTATACAAATGAGTCATATATGTTTCGAAAACGCTATTTGTAGTGGATTATAAGAAAGATTAATATGTAAGCCTTCTTAGACCTTGATATTTTTTTAACTGACTTCAAAAAAGGAGGATTTTTCAAGGGTTATCCACTCGATTGTATTTTTTATGTGTGTTTTATTGGGTGAAGCGATTTTGATAGTCCTTTTTTATATGATAGCTAATGCTTCTGATATTTAAATTTAGGTTAATGAATAGTTTTTGAGTTATTCCTAATAGTTTTACTCTTTAGTGCATTTAAATTGAAATTGCTTTTCTTTTACCGTAAATTCTTTAAGTATACATTAAATAGTAATAAAATAGCATGGATTAGTAGCCAAGATATATTTGTTGTAACAGTTAGCATGCACACAAACATTGGCTCGCGAAGTCAAACAGATCAACGATGTTTAATATTCACAGGTGTTAGGGAATTTAAGTGTATGAAGTAAGTAAATAGTGAGTGTTATTGTTTATCTAAATTACGATTTTGTAATGTTGTTTTAATTCAAAGAGTTTTTATTTAAAAAGATACAGTTGGAAATACCTATAACAGCATTGTTATATAAATTTATATTAGACTAGCTTTCCGCCCGCGGCTTCGCCCGCGTGGAATTCGGTTATATCGCGTGACTTAGCCACCCCCTTTAACCCCCAATGGGGGTGAATTTGGAGAAACCCTGAAATACGTGTTTCATCATTTGTACCAAAAAGCATTAATTCAAAGTTTCATGCAGAAATGTGCAATAAAAATATTTTTCTCATACAAACTTTGCCACCCCTTGTAACCCCTTTAGGGATAGAATTTCCAAAAAATAATATGCCCATGTCGTTCTCATGAATGCAAACTATCTACATATCAAATTTCAGCAAAATCGGTTGGGTGGTTTAGGCGAAAAGGTAACAGACAGACAGACAGACAGAAAGACAGAGTTACTTTCGCATTTATAATATTAGTGTGGATTACTTGACAAGTGTAGCTTATTAATATTTGAAATATGATGTATTTAGTAATTAAAAAAGTAATAAAATATTTTTAATTTTAAACATTTAACGATCTAAAATATAAATTACATCAAAAACATAATATGAAAGCTAAATTTTATAATAATGCAGGCTTAATAATGATAAAAAATCTGAGATACCTAATTAAAAATTACTAGGTAAATAAACATATAAGTTAAAAAAATATATTTTTATTCATTGTTCATACTTTAAAAAAAATTTAAGGAATTCGTAGGCTTCAACGCAATAATTATTGTTATAAATCGAGAATAAGATAGCACGTCAAAAATCACTGCTTATTTCTAAAGCGTATTAAAACTACAGGTATTTTTATGCTAAGTGGATAACAAAACAGTGTTACTTCTGGAAAATATACGCATAACGTCCATAAAGCCCTGACCCTATTATTTAACAAAGCTGCACTACATGTCACGATAACAAGAAACAAACAAAAAAAAGCAAAAGAAATGCTTTAGAAGCGAAGTGTTGAAGTTTAAAACGTATTACGTAACAAGGTCTGTACGAACAAACAGACGCTCCATTAGCGCTAATTGTGTTAGCCGTGGCTGTTTACTGGCACTTTCTGCTATACATCATTGCCCCAGTAAAATACATTAATTACCAACACCTTGAAGACATGACAAATTGTAGCTTGTGTTCTCAAAACAATTGAATTGCACTTTATAACTATATGACACTGATATATGATTTATAAATATAGGTATTATAGTGAGTGAGTTCCGCCACTCAGCACGCAATGCCTCAATTCGGCGGAAAGTGGGGAACGGAATTGTCGAAAGAGAATGGAGTGTCTTAACACTAGGTTCTCTGGTTCCTTCTGCCTACCCTGCTATATGCGGGTTACAGCGTGAAGTTAATAAAAAAAAAGGTATTATAGAATAGTTTATTTTCACTTTTACACATTTTTGTCGTCGTTTTTTTGAATAGATATTATTTAATTTAAATACATTAAAATATTGAAAATAAAATGCTTGCTCAGAAAATACGGAACGCACAAACATAGAATTAATATTGGAACTAATTAAAATTTTATGGTATTAAATAGCTCTGCTCTCTATACCTAAATTATAAGTAAATTCCCCGGAAGGAGAAACCCACCAATGTCCTACACACACCCCCAATATCTTCTATATTTATTCTATTCTCTCTGCACACTAGAAAAATGTTATAATTATATCGTCGTCGTCGTCGTCGTTAAAATACATATATATTTTTTACATTTACATAAATTCACAATAAAATGATAAATAGTAAGTCAACAAAAATCAAATTTTAAACATCATGCCTGATATATTTGTACTTTTTATAACGATGTTTTCTAGTACTCTACTAATTTCACTTCTAATATGAATCAAAATCCGTCTTATTTTTAGAAAAAGTATAAAAATTTGAACGCAGCGGGACTCAAACCCGAGCCTCTTAGAAATCGTCCAAATACTCTGACCGCTAAATTTGAACGTATGGCTTAGCGGTCAGTTCGATTGAACGGCTTCCAAGAGACGCGGGTTCAAGTTCCGCTGTAATCAATTTTTATACCTTTTCTAAAAATGTTTTTCGTTTAAGTGTGTGATTAACACTTAAAAACTTTAAAAATATGGCTGTTATTTACCTATTATTGGTAAAGAACAACCATGTGGAACAAACAAACTTTAACTTTTTTTTTGTTTGGTGGTAGGAGGTTCGTCCTCCGTCTGGCTCACGACCACTATCATGTCAAAGACGAACCGCCAAATATCTTATGATGTGTTCCTGGTTCGATGGCATGTAAGCCAGGCTTTCCTCCTTTCCCACCTATCCTTTCCCCCAAAATCTGGTAGTTCCGATATGACTACTACATTGTCCTCCCCTTCTATCTGTATCCTCTAGGTTGGCAACGCATCTAGAACATCTCTGGTGTTGTAGATGGTCATGGGGCAAAGGTAGCCACTTACCATCAGGTGTCCTTTTGCTCTGCTCTGCCATCCGTTATCCATTAAAAAAAAAAAAAACCTGATTCATTCTGAACAATCTCCAGGCTTATAAACAAAAAGAGAATAAATCGCACGTGCTTCGGATGTCATGAAAAGTACTATGCACGGCCATTTAAACATCCGCGTCATACTACGAAATGATTTATTCATGACGCATCCACACCAATCACGCAGATGACATCAACTATTGCTATCAAAAAGTATGTGAATAGTCAAATATATAATATTTTTTTTAGCTTCACGCTGTATCTGTAGACACTCCGTCCTCTTTCAACATTTCCGTTCCCCACTCTCCGCTAGATTGAGACATTGCGTGCTGAGTGACGGAACTCAACGCCGCGCTTTGGTTTGTTACAGAATTGTCTTTATCTTAGACAAAATATCGAATATATTCATAGAACATGTTAGAAGAATAATAAATTTTTATGTAAATTTTTCATTTCCACGTTCTAAAATAGAAAAATCGTGCTTAAGCGATATCCGATATTCGAATACTTCAAAACTTTAACGCCGTAATATCCATATTTCTATAAAACTTATTACACCTAAAACAAAGATCTGAAATAAACTTAATAGCTATTATTTCTTTTATTATACAACTTTATAATACTCTTTAGTACTGAATAAAAAACATTTTTAATTATTCAAAGTATTAATCACACACTTAGAAATAGAAAAATATTTTTAGAAACTTTTTCTTGGACGACTACCAAGAGACGTGGGTTTGAATCCCATTATGTTCCAATTTTTATATGCTTTCTAGTAAAATGAGTAAAAAAATGTTTTTATATGTGGATTTCAAATACACTTTTCTGCTGAAACTGTAAGTTTTCATTGTCTGTCAACGTTTTATAATATTAAAAAATAAAAAAAACTGTTAGTAAATAAGAGAAACGAAATTGAATGATCCCACGAATTTTTCTTGTCTATATTAAAATATGACATATGTTTCTGCCTTATACCCGAAGATCCAAACCTAACTATCAAATCATCTCTATATAAATACGTGAAGCAAGAACTTTGGATCCCTTTTAACAAAAATTACGCGGACGGAGGGGCATGAAACTTGGCACACTTATAGTTTATACAAAAAAGGAGTGCAGAATGCTAATATTCTTTTTCAATAAGGCATAAAAAGTATATTATATTAATAAAATAAATGTATACACACTACCATGGTTTGATGTCCATGTTTATACAAAGTGACATATACATTACTAAAGACAACGCGTTGTTAACGCGTCAACGGGGACACTCGTATATATAAATATTTATCTGTTCAATTTTCAGTCATTTACTTATAAGTGTACTTTGTAGTATGTTTTGAAAACAGTGCTATACTTTTTCTTCCAAACCGTAGAGAAAACAATAATACGGACAAAAAATAGCATGTAAAGAAAAACGAACAAATATTCATACAACTTATAAATATTAAATTTATATGACTTATGAGTATTTATTTAGACAAGTTATTGTATTTATACGTTCTCTATACAACATATAAAAATGTAATATATCCAATTCAATATTTTTATAAATCCGAAGCAAGGAGGACAAACAATACAAGAAAATAACAATAAAGAATCCTTACTAATATTATAAATGCGAAAGTAACTCTGTCTGTCTGTCTGTTACGCTTTCACGCCTAAACCACTGAGCAGATTTTAATGAAATTCGGTATGAAGATAGGAACTAAACTCTGAGAAAGGACATAGGATACTTTTATTGTGAAAATGGTAGAAGGGGCTGAAATAGGGATGAAAGCTTGTATGGAAGTTCTTGTTGTCAAACATAAAATCATGTAAGATTGTTTCACTGCTTAAGCAACTCTCACCACATAAACCACTTAACCAATTTTGACAAATAGTCTAGACCTTGGGTAAAGACTCTGGATATTCCCTTACCATATCGTGCCGATAAACTGAATTCACGCAGGCGAAGCCGCGGGCGGAAAGCTAGTAACAAATAAATACAAAACTAAGTTATAACGTTTGAAAATAATGTCATATTATTCTCAATGTCTTAAAAAACATTTTGATGTGACAAAAAAGAAATAAAACTAGCCCGTGATTCATTTTAACAGTAAAGCGAAAATATTATTGCAAACTTTTATACCATAAAAGGAAGCCAGTGCTAAGAGAAGGGTGACAGCAAAACATATAGGATTTTCCATCGAAAACACCTGAAGTACGCAACTCTGACTAATAAAATTAAAAAATAACCAGCTTTTCTTTTCCTTGCATCTGTTCTCGTCTGTATCAAGAATCGCTTTATAAATACGAAGTAACAATGCTACTAGTACTATATATTATGTTTTTTTATATCTATTATGAATACTAAAATAGACCTTCATAATTTACATATATATTTAGGCCGATGTAATTCACGCTTATTCCACAAAAACTCTAAATTAATAAGTTTTGTAAAAACATATCTACATATGGTATACTAGAAATTACTTGTACGTACTACAAATATTTAACTTTTAAGATGTCTTGTTAAAACGTGTAATTGATACTCTGAATTAGCTTTATTTGAAACTTTTGGTGGTAGGAGGTTCGTCCTCCGTCTGGCTCGCGACCACTATCATAAGGTCAAAGACGAACCAAATATCTTATGCGATGTGTTCCGTTCGATGGCATAAAGCCGTGGTTTTCCCCTATCCCACTCCATCCTTTCCCCCAAAATGTAGTGGTTCCTGAGAGCGGACTTCTACATTGTCCTCCTTCCGTTCAGGTCCCTCTAGGCTGGCAACGCATCTTTGTAGATGCCTCTGGTGTTGTAGATGTTCATGGCGAAGGTAACCACTTACCATCAGGTGGTCCTTCTGCTCGTTTGCCATCAGTTATCCATAAAAAAAAAAATGGTAAAATAATCATATATATTTAGGTCGATGTAATCATGTACTTATTCCACAAAACTCTAAAATTAATGTTTGTAAAAAACATATCTACATATGGTATACTAGAATTACTTGTACGTACTACAAATATTTAACTTTTTAAGATGTCTTGTTAAACGTAATTGATACTCTGAATTAGCTTTATTTGAAACTTATAAAGTTTTATTGCACTTCTGCTTATTTTAGGTGAGGAAAGTTTGAAAACTGACGAAGACGGCGAAATTGCTGTATTTTCATTACCAGAACAATTATTCTATTTATTTTACAGTCAGATTGCAAAGTTTCTTAGTTTTAGAGTAAATTGTACCAAGTAAAGTTTGTAAATTTATTTTATTTTAATAATTATACCTTCGAGTATACACATTTTCATTTAAACTTTTAAATTTAACTTAAATGTATTAACGATACATTTATTTTCCTTCATTTAAATATATAAAAAAGATATTTTTTTTATACTTAATATTTAAAAAAAATATTTTAGAAACATACAAAAATAACAATAATAAAAGAAGCCTATCAGTTGTGGTTAGTCTCTTTGCCAATTTGGACATTTTGGTCTATACGTCAATATTTAACTTTTGAATTAGTATATCAGCGTTAAGCTCGACTTTTAATTGTACGTAATAAAAATAAAGTCATATATTCAAAGTAAATGTAAGCTTGCATTTAAATTTTAAGCCAACCCTTATCTTATCTTTGTGTATTCTGTTCTAACTTACCTTGGTTGCCTGGAAGAGATCACCTGTGATAAGGCCGCCTTTACACCAAAATTGTATTCTCTTCCTGATCAGTGTTTTATTACAATGTACATATATAACTTTGTTGGTGTAGGTGTAATAAAGTATTAAAAAAAAAGTCATAAACAATAGAAATTGCTACGTTCCGTCAACAAACGTTACGTCAGCTTATTTTGCGTATACGTAATACGCAAAATAAGCTTAAAGTGAAGAACGAAATCATACATTATATTCTCTACTCTAAAAAACTATTACTTAATTTGAAAAAATATTGATATAACTGCATCGTCACACTACTTACCTATGCATTGTCTATCTGCCTTTATACAAAAAGGAATAAACTCACATCTTGTCAATTCACCACCTACACTACACGTCAACACTAGTATTCAAAACAACTGGCCAACCCATAATTGTTGTCCGCTTGTCACATTGATTGTCATATGTCAAGAATGGATGTATGGACCTACAGCGTTTGTTGCATTTAAAATCAATACCCTCTTTCTATACAAGTTGGTTAAATCAAATAGAGAATCAAATAGGATAAATATTAATTTGTAGATATTATCAATTTAATGTCTCTTATTTTTTATTATTATTCCGTTATTGCGTGTTGAAACTCAACGCCGCACTTTGTCGTACTGATGCGAGGGAATGATAATATTTAAATATTTTTATAAGCAAAGTAGTCTAAGATGTTCTTATCACAACCCTCTGACCTCCACTTTCAATCTGAAATGAAGACATTGATCAACGCTGCGCTTTATCTCATCAGAACAGGAAAATAAAAATATTTTAAATATGATTCTGCGAACCCACAACTACACGTATACAGTCCTACTGCGCCACTATGGCTTTAAATGTCTACATTAGTGCTAAGAGAGAGCTCTCTCGTAGAGATAAGTCCTGAGGACTAATGTCACCCGTCAAACGGCGCTCCCGCCTTGAAATAGTAGATACTTTGAAGCACCTTACGAATCATGTAGATCAGGGGTGAACAACCTTTTTAGTATGTGATCGAAATTTTGATTTTTTTTGGTTTCGATAAAAGCGCGGCGTTGAGTTCCGTCACTTAACACGGAATGCCTCTATTCAGCGGGAAGTTAGGAACGAAAATGTTAAAAGAGAAGGGAGTGTCTTAACACTAGGTACTTTGGTTCCCTCTGCCTACCCTGCTATATGCGGGATATAACGAGGAGGATTTGGTGAGCCATTTCAAATTTTAAAATTATTGGCAGGCGACACTTCCTAATAGCACTTGAAATTATATTCATATTATAATCATTAGATTACAAAGATACGAAACATGAAAAAAAATATAGAACTTAATACACTAGCGGGAGAATATCTGTATCTGTCGTAAATAAACACTTGGCAGGTCCGTATAATTACTATACGGGCCATATGCAGCCAGATGAATATGGGTTGCTTACCCCTAAAATGTATGTGAATGCTATAGTTAATTGTTTAAATCTTACTCGAATTCAATTTTTTTTACATTTTACTTATTTTTTTTCAGCTTCACGCTGTATTCCGCACATATCAGGGTAGTCAGAGGGAATTAGAGAACCCAGTACTAACACACTCTGTTCTTTTTTTAACATTTACTTTCCCCACTTTCCGTCAAACCGTGTGCTAAGTGGCGTAACTCAACGCCGCGCTTTGCTTTGTTACCAGAGCGACAAAATGAAAATGCTAAATATTATTTAATATTTTCATTCTCCTGGACTGAAAATCGAACCCACAACCTGTCGCGTTTACAGTCGCACATTAACGTTGCTAAGATAAAAAATCTCAACCACTATTATGGGACTCAACTTGTATATAAATCAAATAATACAAACAATTTAAAAATCTTATCTAACGCCTGTCGTGGCGCAGAGACACAAGCGTGCGACTGTAAACGCGACAGGTTGTGGGTTCGATTCCCACTCCAGGAAATGTAAAATTTAGTATTTTCATTTCTTGGGTTTGGTAACAAGGCAAAGCGCGGCGTTGAGTTCCGCCACTCAACACGCAATGCCTCAATTCGGCGGAAAGTGGGGGAAAGTGGGGAACGGAATTGTTGAAAGAGAATGGAGTGTCTTAACACTTTGTTCTCTGGTTCCCTCTGCCTACCCTGCTATATGCGGGTTACAGCGTGAAGTTAAAAAAAAATTAAAGATCTTGTGCAAAAATTAAAAAATATGTTCAATTAAATTTAATATATATGCATAATAATGTTAATCTCGCATATCATAAGAGATCTGCCGCTATTATAATGGTCATAGTAATTACGCGTCCTCAAAAGCAACAAAGTGATTAAAAATAAATTTAAGAATGATATAATAGATACTTAATATTAGGTAATAATAATGTTTTTGTCAGTGAACCAGGTTAACATCTTATTTAGTTCAAGGCAGTATATACATTAAGTTAGACTATCCTAAAGAATTACAGGACTTAAAATCAGTCGAGGCACATGTGTGCAACTGTAAACGTGACAGGTTGTGGGTTCGATCCCACTCCAGGCAATGAAAATATTAAATTTATAATGATTAATATGTAACATTTTCATTTCTTCGCTGTGGTAAAAAAGCAAAGCACGGCGTTGAGTGACTCAGCACTCAACCCCCAATCGGCGGAAACGGAACACCGAAAATCTTATAAGAACGGAGTGTCTTAACACTTGTTTGTCAGATTACCTACTCAGGCACAGGGAATCTGAAAAACGCACATAGCAGAGTTGCTATGTGCGGGATACAGTGTGAAGCTAAAAAAAAACAAAATTCAGGACTAGATGAGTAAGATAGTTCTCTTATAAGTTGCATCTAAAAATTCGATATCATTGTCCTATTTTTAAGTGTGACCATAATAAAAAAAAGCATTTTTTCAAATCTGTTATGTCCAATTTTTTTGTATCAATTCCAATATTTATAATTCTATGAATAATGTTTTAATATATTATTTAGGTAATAATGCTGTATAAAGAGACACGTCAAAGGAAACGCTACGTAAGATACGATATAAATTGTTCATATTCATAAACTAAAGATTGAACACGTTTTAAAAGTAGTCATTTTATGAAAAAATAGCAAAATATATGTTACTAGCATAATTACTACCTGATTATGGAATTTAAACAGATCATTGAAGCTTTGTAATCCCTGCATAGTTAAACAGTGTTTCGATTGTTGTCAATTCGATATTTGTTAGGTGAAATGATTATATTTGAAATATTTTAATTTCTCTGGTTTAGTCAGATAAATTGCGGCGTTAAGTTTCGCCACCTGGCATACAGTGTTTGTAGAATAAGAAATATCAAATACATATATCACTTACCCGAAAGTATGTCTTAAAATAATTTATCCCCACAATCCCGCGTAAAATTATTTATAGTGTGAAATGTGTTTAAAAATTTAAAGTCTAATAAAATAAATCATTGCTCTCTTATAAGAATAGAGAAAATATCTATATCCTATTCATAAAATAAAATAAATACATGAGCTTAAAATAGAATAGACCTTCGTAAATAATTGTAAAGCAAACAATTGAAATAAATATAGGTAAAAATAATTTGAGAAATAATTTACACGACAGTTGTCATTTTTGATCAGATTACCAAGTAAAATGTTCGCACGGTCCAGCATACTCGTATACCGAGGTATTTGAAAATTGTTTCTAGAAACTTCGCACTAAAGGAGTCAGTATAAATTCAAGGTTTCTTAAGAAACAATAAACGTTTAGTTATAAATTAGCACATACGCTGTGAAAAGGAAGTGTGTCGGACGAAGCAATTTATAAGGCACACTATTCTAAGAACTGCAGGACATTTGTTGTGCAGTTTACCGCCTGACAACTGACTCCTCCTTTGGTTTTTAAATAAAAATATAAATATTTTTGCAGTAGATAGGATAAAAGGCTGTTATGGTGCTGTTGGCACGTGCCTTGTTTATAGGAAATGTAAGTTCCAATAGATTCTATATAACATATATATGTTATTTTATTTAAAATTTTAATACATTGAAAAACGTTAATCATACGAATGCGATTATGCTACATTGACAAATGCAAGAGATTTAGAAATTTATTTCAATAACAATAATAAATATTTATATGCAAATAATTCTAATCAATCTGCTTGAAAAAAACTCACCTTTTACACCAAATTAAATTCCTACAACACTATACGAGTATATTCGTATATGACTATACTCGTATATGGTTTGGTTTGGTTCTTATCATATGGCGTTTCGAGCGTGCCAGTTGTGCACTAATCATTTCGCCGATGTCACGTGTATTTAGAATTATAATAGCAATCATTATTTTTCTATTCGTTCTTTGAATATTCAATATTATTGTTAATCAAAGATAGCCGCCGCTACAAAATGGCGTGTCCGCCATCTTGTAGCGGCGATTATCCTCCCAACACTATATATAGTTTAAATAATAATTTCAATAACAATTGTATTTTGACAGTTTGTTTTTTTTTTCAAAATCTAAACCTAGATACTTAAATATATAAGCACATTTATACATAAAAGTTACAAATAATTTAAAACCAATCTATTTGATAATACGATGTTTTGAGGGAAAATACAAACTACATAGTTTATTTCATCCATAATCGCGCAAATCCTATTAAAAGAACGCAACAAATAGGATTTTCTATTATGGAAAATGTAATGTACATTTTATCCTTTAAGCTCTCTTATTTTTAATCTGTTTACTAAATCGACTCAACGACTTTCCATGAAATAACACATGGCCGGAAATAAAAAAAAAATATTAGTTTTTTTAATCTACTACCTTTTATTAGATAAATTCTGTCTGTGATGTTTTGTGTGACGTTATAAGTAATACTAGTCATTTCTAGCAAAAAAGAGATCTTTTAAAAACTTTTAATAGAGTGAAATTTTATTACATTAGTACATATTTCCCAATTATTTAGATCATATTAATAGTAATAATTTAATATTTATTAATATATAAACTTGGGTTAACTTAAATTAGATATACGCCAAAATTTAACTAATTAAGTAGTCATATACTCGTATAGAGACTTAATGTTTCATATCCTTTATCCAAAACGGAAGCAGTGTGACTAAGTTATAAGCAAATTATATTGACGCAAAAGAATTGACGTGTCTGGATTTACCTGTAGACAACTATTAGTTAAAATTAATATTAAAATGACACAAGAATGGAAAATGGTCGGAATTTTATATTTAATAACAATAAAATTTATGTGGTTGACAATTATCGGTAAGGTGAAATTTCTAGGATATTTCTAATTAGTTAGAAAAAAATAATATTCAAACAAGTACACTTTTAAGTCTCCAGGTTCTTGGAAATAATAAAAGTCATTTAGTAATTGTATTAAATATATTTATATTTTATACTACGTTACTATTCATACTATGCTAAAACAGACATAAGTTAGGGTTGCTGGTTCGTCCATTTCCTTCTATGTTCTGATGAGAGCATACACGTTGGGGTAGCGCAGTTGGAACTCACGTGACAAATGTGTTTTCATATCCATGCTCATTTTTAAAACCCTAAATACTCCAGACATCCACTTAGATTGTTGTAATTTAGTTTTTTTTTATTCACGCTGTAGGCAGAGGGAACCTGAGAACCTAGTCTGAAGACACTCCGTTCTCTTAACATTTCCGTTCCCCTCTACGCTGGATTGAGGTAATGCGTGCTGGGTGACTGAACTCAACGAGCTTTGCCTCATAACCAAATCGAGGAAAAGAGAATAATAAATGTAAATTATCATAAATATTTAATATTTCCATTCCCTGTAGAGGGAATTGAACTCACAACCTGTGACATGTACAATCACGATTTGCCTCTGCGCCACCATTGGCTTTAATTTTATTAATTCGTCTCACTCGTCACCCTCATTCGGTCTTATATAATTCGCCCATAGTAGATATTTTCTTTTAAGATTTTATACAAAAATGTAACATCACCAAAAATAATATATAATTTATCATATTGTCTATTATAAACCAAACCTGTCTCAATTTAATCTCAAACATTCAAACGCCTTCCATTCCATTAGACGATAAATACCCGTCTTTATACTTTGAACGCTCATTAATCATAATTATTCTTTTTATAATAAGGTAAAATTTATCTCAAAAAACCATACTAAACGTTCGTTATCTGTACATTAGGTTTCAACAAACAGGTTAATCTCTTCCGCTCGAGAATTTATTCTGAATGGATCCTTTTGTCATTTCACTTGACGGTTTCACGTATGAGCGAATATCAAATACCTTGTAATGCCTTTAAAATTTTCACCTTTATGAAAAATACTGAAAAGCTGAATATGTATGTATGTAAATTTAAATTCATATTTTATTTATAAGGTAAGTGTGACTGTGCGCGACAAGTAAGAAATAAGTAGCTTATAATTATATCACAAAGAGCATGTTTTGCAGCAGAATGGGAACTATTGATTCTGTTAATCTCGCTTTCCCACTTTAGTTTGCTTATTTTCTACTACTAATAATATATTTAATAAATGTGTTATAAGTACATATTTAAAAATCCGGTATTCACGCTTTATGAAATAGGCCAAAAACATTGAGGAATGACAATAATATACAACAAATACTTCTTTTATACGTAAATCTTGAACAACTTCTCATATCTATCGCTTATCAGTAAACTAGCCAAAGTGGATTAAAGTACTTAATGTTCTGTATACAATTTAAAAGAATCATAGCATATTGTAGACAAATGTCTTATTTTGGAGATAAAATAGAGAAAATGTTAATTTTTTCTTGCAATATTTTTTTAGCATCACTCTGTATCCCGCACATAGCAAGGTAGGCAGAGTCAACCTAGTGTTAAGACACTCCGTTCTTTTTCAACTTTGCCTTTCCCCACTTCCGCCGGATAGAGGCTGTTACTAATAATAATTTCTATGTCATACACGTCGTTAGTACAGGACATGTAAGCGGACGCAACTGTGTCTGTAGGACAGTCGGGGAATCCCGGATCGAATGTGTAAATTGTAATATCAAACGTAACTCGGGGCTTTCCCCGATTAAAATTTATTTTTAACTTTACCATCTGTAACATTTATAAAACATATACTTTCCTTATTTTATAAACTAAAATGTGGCATCAAATTATGCGTACATTGAGAACAAAATGATTTACATATCTAAATTAACACATATATTTTCCTCCTTATATAAAGTAGATTTCCGAACATTGTCAGAACCTGTCACTGCGCCACAATGTAAAAAAAAATAAAACATTAGATATGTATGTGCACTAGGAGACTCCGGCCCCTGGTTGCTTCCCTCGTTAACCCGCGTGCAACGAACAAAAAAATTAAAATATCCAATTAACGTGTTATGTTTTCAATAATAATGTAAAATTTAATATTTTCATTTCTTCGGTTTGGCACAAGGCAAAGCGCGGCGTTTAGTTCCGCCACTCAACACGCAATGCCTCAATTCGGCGGAATTGTTGAAAGAGAATGGAGTGTCTTAACACTAGGCTCTCTGGTTCCCTCTGCCTACCCTGCTATATGCGGGATACAGCGTGAAGTTAAAAAAAAAAATGTTTTCAATAATTCTGTCGATCACCGCGAGCAACGGCTAACACAGCAAACATAAAACTTGCCTCCACAAATTACATTTTTATATAGTAGAAAGATATCAGAACAAATATGGCAAATCAATATTAGAAATGAAATACAAATAACAGCAAATGACCAACGAAGGAATGGATTACCGTCGAATCGAACGCCCAGGTAGCGAGCTACTAGCAGTACATTCTCATTACTTTGACAGTTTATTAAAATACAAGTAGAAACCTCACAAACTAAGATATATAGAGTTTTGTCACGGAAGAGCTTTTTTTACCGTTCGTAAGTTTGTAGGCGAAGACATTACTTAATAAAATATTACTTCTTATTTCAGTAACGCTATTGAAATATATGACATCAGGAATAAATAAAAATTATTTGTACTATTCAGTTAGGGCTATAGATTAATTTTGTAAATTTTGCTTGCTTTATCGATTGTGGCAATTAGGCCGAAAGAGAACCGAAAAGGCTTTTTAATGTACATTTATATTCATACCATTCCTTAAACTGTTTGTTGGTATATTTTATATCCTTCAAACTGAATTTTTCATTTATTTACTTACAATTATTAAAATATTTCATTAAATATTTTTTATATGGAATTAATTTTAAAGAGTTTAAAATACAATATATATTTATTACACTAACTGAATAGCAAGTAAGTAAATTTGACCACGTTTTTTCCGAAAGATATACTTTGGATTAGATAAAGAGCGATTTGAATTTCACCATCTTAAGCATCTATAATTCTATACTGACGACAAATATAACTAAATAAATAACATCGAAATGAGTAATGCAGATATAAAACGAAACATGATATATTCATAAGGAAATTGTCATGAGAATCAAATAGGTTATATAGGGCACTGTAAACGTCATTTTCTGTGAAAGTTCTAAGTGGTATGGTAAATACCTGCATTTACGCATATTTTGTTATCGTAATAAGGTAAAAATATTTCAGTTTATGCAGAGGGTATAATTTGATTGCTAACAGCGTGATTCATCTGTCCACAATGCTCATACATCATCATTAATGATAACAGAGTACGGTGTGGCCGCTACGTTCTATGTTTTATTTGACTTGTGTCGTTTTTATTATGTCAAGAAAGACATAAGTACATATTAGAACTGTTCTGTTTTGTTGTAGCGCCGTCGTAGTGAGTCATAATCCCGTGATTATATGAGTTTGCAAAAATAGCTAACATTAGACACAGAATAGGCCTACATTGACCATTCCGAAAACAGTTTTAGATTTCTTATAGTGTGTCTGCATTTGTAAACATAATAACGCATTTAGAATGCATGTATTTGTTTTGCGCCTATTTTTTTCTTTTAAATCCTGTTGAATAAAATATTTTTATTTTTTTACTTGTAATAATTTTTATTTTAAGCCTAATTCACTTATAAATCCTCCAATTTCGCCTATAATTACAAAAATTTGTATCATTATTTTTCCAAACGGCTAAACGATTTTATTAAAATTTACCATTCATAGTATAATCTAAATACAACATTTTCCTGTAACAAATGTGGCTTTAAATCTATTTCTTGTTCATTTAATGTAATTGATATATTTTATATGTATTTAAATTTAGTTCCCTAGGACTCATAAATAAAGTCACAAACTAGAAGGGTATCATAAATAATTAATCATGAATACTAACTATTAGATACTCCTAAATCCAGTAACCATATATATTGTTTAATAAACTTAAAAATATTAAAATATTTAAGCTTTCAAATATTTATTGTTTTAACCTATATATTAATCTATGATAGAAAAACATACACGAATGGTTATCGTAACATATTTAAAAGATGATAATTCGAAATACCAAAATTATCAAAATCATACTGAGGAGGACTTTCCTTGAAAATATTATCAAACTGTGAAGTAATGTAGTAGATAAGCGCTATAAATAACCCGGATCGTTCAAATATATATAGCAAAAATATATGAGCCATACATGGAATTTACGTATTCAAATATATATGAGCCATACATGGAATTAACGTATATGAGCCATTTTTCCTTCTACAAAATTTAGTTTTGTCTTAAGTGTTGTAACAAATTTGAGGATGATTGCATAGATTGAATGAGCAATCGAAGTGAAATCGAATCGTTCAATGAAATGTTTTTTTCTTGGAATTTATTATATAATTTTTTCGTTTATATTATGATGATATGCGACAGGTTAAGGAACTTGTTCTGGACAAGGAAACACCTACAGGGTTATATGAATATTCCTTAAATTGGATTTGAGCATCATCGGCAGATGACGTGCGTCAGTCACATATGTCATCCGCACACACACAATTTATGGTTTATACCTCAAGAGCCCATATAATATGATGAATGAAATATCTATTATTATATTATATTTGAGGCCAGTCGTGGCGCAATCGTGCAACTGTAAAGGCGAAAGGTTGTGGGTTCGAGTCCCTCTCAAGGGAACGAGAATATTAAATATTTATAATAGTTAATATTTAGTATTTTCATTTCCTCGCTCTGGTAACAAGACAAAGCGCGGCGTTGAGTTCCGCGACTCAGCACGCAATGTCTCAATTCGAAAAGTGGGAAACACGTGAGTATGTTAACACAAGCGTGAAGCTAAAAAAGTGAATTGAAATATATGTCTTGTATAAAAATAAACACAAAGGAAAGAAATATAAGCACTAAATTCTAATAAGTAGTCTTCTTTAAATTCATGATATAACTAAGCTATCTGGGCTTTTCTAGTCGATTTAAGTTGAATAAAATTACATAACGTTGTAAAGGCTATAAATCATACTTAGCGTAGGAACATTTTAGCTTACTCGTAAACATGAATGGTGCGTTAACACTGTCTAATTAGCATAAGCCTCATATATCAGTATTAACTTAGACTTTTGATGTACCAAAAGTCATGTGACAAGGCACTTGTTGTTATTATAAATTATATGCTTAATAAATTTTGTTACGAACATATTAAATTTCAATATTGATTAATAAAGACTATTTTAGAGACAACATCGAAGAATATCAATAAATCTAAGTGCAATTAGACTGGTTTACTTGTAATAGTAAACCAGTTCAAGCGTAAAATACGCGTTGTCTAAGCAATGTGTTTACTTTAAACAAAACTGTATGTCAAAGATATAGTTGCAGGTGTAATATTTATTTCAATTTATTTTTTTTTAACTTCACGCTGTATCCCGCATATAGCGGGGTAGGCAGAGGGAACCAGAGAACCTAGTGTTAAGACACTCCATTCTCTATCAACAATTCCGTTCCCCACTTTCCGCCGAATTGAGGCATTGCGTGTTGTGTGACGGAACTCAACGCCGCGCTTTGCCTTGTTACCAAACCCAATTAATGAAAATACTAAATTTTACATTTCCTGGAGTGGGAATCGAACCCACAACCTGTCGCGTTTACAGTCGCATGCTTCTGCGCCACGACAGGTGTAAATAATTTAATGTTTTATTATAACAAATATTGTCTTTCTGTACTTCGTCGTTTTATAAACTTTATCTATGCCAAATTTCATCGGTCAGTACATTCGGCCCACATAATTTTCCTAAAAAGAACTCTAGTTTTCCCTTGACAGGTTAATTAGTTTATTATAATAACTTATATGTAAATTTATGATAATTATAAATACTATATTTAGGTATGTTAGACATTAATCCCCAAAATGGTTATTAGTTGATTTATAAGTATTTATTCATTTTTAAAAAGTAATTATTCCACATTTTTGTTTAATTTGCATAAGAACTATATAATTTCATTATTTAACACCTGTCGTGGCGCAGAGGCACAAGCGTGCGACTGTAAACGCGACAGATTGTGGGTTCGATTCTCACTCCAGGAAAGTAGTATTTTTCATTTCCTGGGTTTGGTAACAAGGTAAAGTGTGGCGTTGAATTCCGCCAATCAGCACGCAATACCTCAATTCGGCGGAAAGTGGGAAACGGAGTGTCTTAACACTAGGTTCCCTCTGCCTACTCTGCTATATGCGGAATACAGCATGAAGCTATTTATGTATGTATGTACGAGTATATTACGCGTCTCTTAGAAATTCAAAATACTTTATATAACTTTGAAAAAAAAGATTAAGCTTCAATTAATTAAAACTATCGTGTATTTTGTTTTTGTCATTATAATAAAATAAAAATGTCACTTTGAGACTCTACAATTACTATTGGTTTATTACGCACAGCTCCAGTCTACATGTTTTGATTTCAAATATTTTTTTAAGATTTTTCATATTGTACTGTATACGTTGCTAGTTTAACTAAATGGTAGTAAGTTTCATTCTCAATTCGATGAAATATTTGCATTTATAATACTTATATAGGTATTAATACGAGGGTAACGCCTGTCGTGGCGCAGAGGCACAAGCGTGCGACTGTAAACACGACAGGTTGTGGATTCGATTCCCGCTCCAGGAAATGTTAGTATTTTCATTTCCTGGGTTTGGTAACAAGGCAAAGCGCGGCGTTGAGTTCCGCCACTCAACACGCAATGCCTCAATTTGGCAGAAAGTGGGGAACGGAATTGTTATAAGAGAACGGAGTGTCTTAACACCCTAGTGTTAAGGGGTAGGGTAGGGTAATAGGGTAAGCAGAGGGAACCTGAGAACCTATTCTCAGGTTCCCTCTGCCTACCCTGCTATATGCGGGATACAGCGTGAAGTTAAAAAAAAAATGCGACGGTATAAGAACTTCGAGTTTTCGACCTTCTTAGTTTTGTATCCATATTAAAAAATTACTATGCGTGTTCAAAAACCAATAATATACGCTTATTGACTATTAAAATTGTAATCCAATGGATTATAGCTATAAATAAAATTATTCTACAATTTATAATAGAATCGATATATCTTATAATCATAAATTTTACATAATCTTCATATAACTAATGTAATTCCACCAAATATACAGATCGATCTTATAAAAGGTTAAGAGTAACGGAAAAAGCAAATCTACTTTAGAGCGTTACATACAAAATGAGCTTTATCAATATTTTGTGTGATAACATAAAAGTACCCATCAGCCCGAATAACTATTGGAATGTGCTTAGAAATATTAAAAATGTGTGCGTACAGCTATCAATGCTCTGTAGAAATAGGTGATCCTATTAAAAAGCGTAGTTGTATATATGAGCATACATACATACATACATAACTTCCCGCTGTATCCCGCATCTAGCAGGGTAGGCAGAGGGAACCTAGTGTTAAGACACTCCGTTCCCCACTTTTCGCCGAATTGAGGCATTGTGTGCTTAGTGGCGGAACTTAACGCCGCGCTTTGCCTTGTTACCACACCCAGGATATGAAAATTTGCATTTCCTAGAGTGGGAATTGAACCCACAACCTGTCGCGTTTACAGTCGCACACTTGTGCCTCTGCGCCACGACAGGCGTTATACATGAGCAATTTTCTACTAAAAAGTTGTTTTAGACACTTGAGTGTTTGACAACTTGCTTACCTAAATTATAAAGTGCAAATTTAAATACCGAACTTCGTCAAGTAATGTTGGGTTTCTCCATAAATATGGAAATCAAGTCCACTTTTGTAATATTATTTAAAAGCTTTAATATTTACTTGCCGAAAATAAAACGAAATAGGTCATATCTTTCATACCTTAAAAATTGGCCTCGATCAGAGGTGCAACTGCGGCCTTTAAAATTGTATTTACTATCTATAAATAAAATAAAAATAAATGAACTGAGGTTGCAGTAATTATTCATTTATTTAAATGAAAAAGGTAAACAATAAATAAACTTTTATATATTTTTTTAGCTTCATGCTATATCCCGCATATAGCAGGGTAGGCAGAGGAAACCTAAGAATCTAGTGTTAAGACTTTCCGCCGAATTGAAGTCAATGTTTTTTTGAGTGGCGGAACTCAACGCCGCGCTTTGTCTTATTACCAAACCAAGGAAATTAAAATTTTAAACTTTTACATTTCCTGGTGTGGGAATCGAACCCACAACCTGTCGCGTTCACAGTCGCACGGCTGTGCCTCTGCGCCACGACCACGACAGGCGTTAAACTTTATATTTTAAAGTGAATTTGCTACTTTCTATATATAGTAACAACAAAAGTAAATTTTGGATCAATACAGTATCTAGTATCTACTGTGTTCTAATTAATTACTGACATAAACGAAATTAACACAAAGGTTTTGTGGGAAGGGCCCTTGATTGTTCCAGAATAAACAAGGTTATTTCTTTGAATGAATGATGAAAATCTTCGTAACCTCTTTCAATTGAGTAAAATTATCATAAGAATAATATTATAAAATATTATTATTATGTATCTCGATACAGGTTCTCGGGTTCAAAGGAACCCGGTCCTTTGGAAGGCTTGCGTGGGGACACAGGTCCAACACGTAGAGGCCCCTTTGAGACAACAATATTTTTTAATCTGACGCATTGACCGGGATCCATCTCTGAGTAACCATAGGCAATTGCTCAGAGATGGTCACCGGTCAATACGTAGGAGCTATGGAACATATGGAAAACTAAACCAGGGCTATGGAATGGAGTTTGGATGGACTAAGTACTGGGCTATTGATTGAGACTATCGGACGTCCGCCTTTTCAACAGTCTCAAATTGAAAGGTTAGCGGACGGTGACTCGCCTCCCACTAGATGGGCCCCCACAAAGCGGCGTAGTGCCTCGGGCGCAACATCGGTGTGGTCGGCTAAGGGTGTCGAGAGGTGTGCACCGGTTTCACCATCGCGAGAGTGCTCGTGAGCGGGTTTCCCCGTTATTACGCAGATTGAGCACTTCCACCCTTCCGAGCATATAGCTCTTGCGCTCCACTCTGCCGGCCAATGAAGGCAAGCCAGAGGCGGGGGATAAATTACAATTCCCCTCTGGAGGTCTCAGGTCCGTGGGGTCGCCACTCCCCAACAGCTCGCCACAAGCTGCCCTGCGGGCTTATTATTATTATTATTATAAAATGGAGTGTCTTAATACTAGGTTCTCAGGTTTCCTCTACCTACCCTGCTATATGCGGGATACAGTGTGATGCTAAAAAATATGATATATTATTATTTTTTTGTTTTACGCATTTTTTCCTACATCGCAAGGTAGTCGGATAGTACTTCGTGTTAAGGCACTCCGTTCTTTACTTTCCTGCACTTCCGAATTCGAGAAAGTATGTGACGAATGGAGAAACTCAACACCGCATTTTGTTTACAAAAGGTTAAAATAATGTAACTATAATAATTTCTTTATATTCTACACGGAATGGGGATCGAACCCACAGCCTTCGCGTTTACAGTCAAACGGTTAGCAATAATACCTTTAATGTAATGTAGCCTTTATCTATCTCTATGTTCTGAACTTAATACATCTAGATGTAGGTACATGTGTAATATATCTAAATACTTTTTAGTATTCGTTATAGGTACTCATTTTTTTACTAGACAGGAAAATACCAAAATTATTTTTATGTCTTCATTAATTATTTAGATTACTAAGTTAATATGCATGCAACACACACTACAGATATGTCTTGCGGCTTTGCGGTTAATTGCGACTCCGACTTCTGCATTTGAAATGTCCAATATTAGGTATTGGCCAAAATTATTGAATACAATAATTACAATTTATAAAATATGTACGTTTTTATGTTGTCAATTTTACATTGTTTCGAGCTATATTGGCTTCTTCAATGAATAATAATATTACTAACAGGAAAATATTGGTAGTGACTATGACACACTAATTTACCAGCACTAAGTGGAATATATAATTGCAAAAAAGTATTTAAGGAATAACTAAATATTTTTTGTCAGTACTGAAGATGAATACCAAATTATGGAGATATACGGGCCTTTTAGACGTATCACACACCTATATATTATTCGATATTACATTGATAAAATAATTGCGCAATATTTATCGCTTACATTAATCTTATCTATTTAAAAAGTGTGACAACGAATCAGGACAAACATATTAAAAAGATACGTATATTTTAAGTTATTAAATATATAGTTCAGAATAGGTTGACATCTTGTATCGTTCACATTTGTATCGTGGCATCAAGAGTCGCTATTTCGTTTACCAAAAAAATATTTTAAGTATCAATTCAAATGGAGTAAAATTATCACGAAAATAATATTGCAATAATATCAAAAAATACTTATATTTTTTTTAACTTCACGCTGTAACCCGTATATAGTAGAGTAGACAGAGGGAACCTAGTGTTAAGACACTCTGTACCCCACTTTCCGCCGAATTGAGGCATTGCGTGCTGAGTGGCGGAATTCAACGCCGCGCTTTGCCTTATTACCAAACGCAAGAAATGAAATATTCCATTTCCTGGAATGGGAATCAAACCCACAACCTCTCGCGTTTACAGTCGCACGCATACGCACGCTTACGCGTACCTCAGCGCCACGACAAGCGCAAAAAAAAAGTACAATTATTAAGTTGCATCGAAAAATATAATGTATATTTTTTAGCTTCTAAACTTCCTACATCACAGAAAAGGCAGAGAACCTGATGTCAAGCCACTCCACTTTTTCTTCTTCACTTTCACTCTGCTCACCCTTGCCAATTAGACTACGAAGGATACACTACGACTAATATAACTTTATGTATAAAATATGACGTAGAATAAAATCGTTCCTAAATGTCCTATATTGGCTAAAAAGGGATAGCATTCCATTTCTTATTTTAAAAGAGGAGCTAACTAGTGGATAGAAAGGAACCAGTTCTGCCACCTCTTGTCCCCCTTTCCTTTTAAATACTATGCATTCAGCACAAGTGAGACTAGTTCAAAAAAAAACTCCACGAGTCCTAAAGAAAAACGCATTTCAAAAGATGAATTTTGCTTACTTTATGATAAGTTACCGACTTCAAACCGATTCTTAAATGTTTTTTTCTTGTATGACATATAAAAATTGTACTAGTTAAAGTTTTTATGTTGTCATTGGTTTTGTAGAAGTTATAGTATTTTTTACGTAATGATACTTCATTGCATTCATAATTGTACTTTTTTTTTAATTTACAAAATTTTACACTCATAACTTATTTTAGTCAATTAGAAAAAAAAATTATTTTGAAATGTTATTAAAGCTTAAAATATGCTTCAAATATAGTTTTCGATAACTTTAAAGGTATGACATAAACGTAATATAACAAAAAGAAATATCACCAAAATATATTTCAAGTTTTAATTTATAAACCTGTTTTCCTCTAATGGAGGCAATTGTTCAAATTGAAAATCATAAAGTATCAGGACATTTTATATTTCAAACAAATGTCTAACATAACTCCTGATGTAACAAACAAAACTATACCTCTGCAAATATCATGAAATATTGAATACTGAACTGGTTCAAAAGGGTCGAATATTGTGTCCATATTTATAGTAAGGCCTATCTATATTTTCTACTTTGTTATGTAGCGTTCGTAACGTTATCTTGTCGGTCTCGGTCACACGCAGAAATGTAGGACACCTCCCCATGACAAGGATCGTCAAGTTAGACGTGCCTTTGTAAGGGATGCGACTTGAATTAGAAAGGAAAACAAGTGCCTCGTGCATACATTTGTGTACATTATGGAAATGTTGACTATTGCCGTTTTTTCTATAAGAATATTAGATTATTATTATGTAATTTTGTTTCTAAAGAAATGTTAATAAGCTAACAACAAATTTGTCCTATTCGAACCTAATATATTTTATTTGAACATATAAAATGTGGCTGACATATATTTCTGTATGTCCTTGAAAATTAGTGACCTCATTTCAAGAGTACATGAATTTTGCACTAAGCTAAATCTTAAATCAGTTAATTTTAATATTATTTTTAAATCATCTTTCTCTCAATAATAATATATTTCCAGTGGCACAAAAAAAACGTCTTCAGAGTTGGTTACTTTAAAAAAGGCAACATGCCCTACGTCCACTTAACTTGTTAAGCACATCTTCAGTATAACCTGTAATCCTAAGCAGGTTGCGGTTACGCAATCTTCACGCCGCACGCTGCCGGCCATTGGGACTTGACTCAACGTGACAGGGATTATTTTATGCGAACAAGTGATCACAGAATATTCAAGCGTGTTATATTTTTTGATGGAGTGTCAAAATTACTTAAACATGAGGCATTTGTTGAATACATACCATACAAAAGTAGGAAATTAATGTCATTTTCTCTGTCTGTCTGTCTGTCTGTCTGTCTCTATAATAAGTATATGTTATGAAAATTGAAATCAGTAATCATGATCTAAGATAAACTTATAATAAATAAAAAATAATCGGAAGTTAAAATAGCTATAAGCCTTTTTATAGTATACAAAATGTTTAGTTATCTCGTATCTTGTTCTCTTACTTCTTATTTTTTAAAAATATGCATACTATAAAAAATAACGCCTGTCGTGGCGCAGAGGCACAAGTGTGCGACTGTAAACGCGACAGGTAGTAGGTTCGATTCACACTCCAGGAAATGTAAAATTTAGTATTTTCATTTCTTGAGTTTGGTAACAAGGCAAAGCGCGGCGTTGAGTTCCGCCACTCAACACGCAATGCCTCAATTCGGCGGAAAGTGGGGAACGGAATTGTTGAAAGAGAATGGAGTGTCTTAACACTAGATTCTCTGGTTCCCTCTGCCTACTCTCCTATATGCGGGTTACAGCGTGAAGTTGAAGAAAAAAAAATAACCTTCTTTTATTAATAACTTCATTCTAATCAAATCAAATATGTTTTTAAAATTTAAAAATTTTAAAAATTTCTAACATCACCAAATTAAAGTACTTTCAAGAAAGTATAAGAACTAACAACAACCTTGAAAATCTTAGATCATTATATAGATATTCATAACTTGTGCACTAACCCAATATGAATGATAGACAAGTGTAATAAATAAATCGATATTCGATCAAATAGAGAGCATTATCCGATATTTTAATCTATAATGTAGAACATTTTGTGGCTTGAAGTACGTTATCAGGTTGCCCTTAATTGTCACATTCGGTGATGATATTGTTATTCCAGTGTTGCCTCACGTACGTGACTGCAAATCGTGTTAGTTGGTAATTATGAAACGTTAACTTAATCTTTGTAAAATATTTTACTTCCGTATACATAACGCTTACAATGTTTGAAATAATAATTGATACATGCGTGTAATTTTATAAATACAGAACGGCTAAGAACAAAAATACTTATTGTTGTAACAAGCGCTAGCGCTATAGGTATATAGGAGAGTGTATAGATGCAAGTTCGAATTCTGCTTCGTTCAAATTTTATACGTCTAAAATATTATTATTAACTTAGAAACTTAGAAGTGTCTTTTTGATGCTATCTGTATAATATTTTATTATTTGACATTACTTGTAGATTATTCATTATCAATTTTCCTAAAGCGTGACGAACGATAGTTGAGGAACTAATCATATATCAAAAAATAAAATGAACATACATAAATAGCTTCACGCTGTATCTCGCATATAGCAGGGTAGGCAGCCCTCTGCCTACCTACCCTGCCTCCCTAGGCAGGGTAGGTAGCGTTAAGACACTCCGTTCTCCACTTTCCGCCGAATTCAGGAATTGCGTGCTGAATGGCGGAACTCAACGCCGCAAAATTGAATGAAGCTATCTTATAATATTATAAGATTTCATCTACTCGCTGAAATTCGACATCGATTTTCAGCACACAATGGTTGAGGACAAAAATCCCCTAATTGCTTTATTTAGAAGACCAACTCCAATATTTACCCTCATTACTTGTCATTCTGAGGCCAACCAAATGCTAATGCCTTCTTAATTCGGTCCGTATTTCCGAGTTTACTAAACGCCTTTATTCGAATCTGAATGTCGCCGCATCATAATTTATGAAAGGGAGGCTTATGGTTGTTCATAGCCGTGAGTTATTGTCCCATCGAACGCCCTCTATAATTTGGAACGTTTCGGTATTCGCGAATGTACAGCCGTGGCAAATGACGCGGAATAGGTAGCTATAATGAATTCCCCTGGTATAATGAAGCCAGGGTTTGTTATAAATATTATGGTGTTATATATTAAATTTTAAGTATTTGGTGATTTTTCATATGTTTATAGATTTTTGAAATACGTATGATTTGACTAAATATACTAGTGTCTCCGTTGACGCGTTGATAACGCGTCCTAACCACGTACACGTCACTTTATATAAACAAGAATGTCAAAGTATGGTGTGTAACATTTATTTTATTAATTTTATATATTTTTATATATAATTTTAAAAAGATATTATCATTCTGCACTCTTTTGCTATATAAAGCATAAGTGTGCCAAGTTTCATGCTCCTGCGTCCGTGCTATTTTCGTAAAACGGAGTACAAAGTTTTTGCTTTACGTATTAATATTTAGATACTAAATAAGGCACTTAAATTTGTAACCGCTTTTCTTATAGATAAGTATTAAAAATACAAAATACATAATAAAAGAAATAATTAGCGCAAGTTAATACTACCACTTTATTAATAGAGCGATCAGTGTTAATCGAGTTATTTGATATTATAGTAATTTGATATCTCGCGCGAACAATCGGATGATGGCTTAAGTTCTATATTTAGTTTTAATAAGACAATGTTTTTATTAGTTTTAATAGAAAGTAAATATTTAAAAGAATTACATTTCCACGACCTACAAGTTGATTTTGGTAAAAGTTTTATTATAACTAGCTAAAAAGTAGAAACGATATAATTTTCAGAGGTAAAACATAAGCTATGCCCTTATCTAACTATTCATACTTATTTTGCCATTTCAATACAAACGGCTCAGCAGTTTAACAGCGGAAGATTTTTAATAATATTAGGATGCATACAATTATGTCATTTTATTTACATATCACAACAAAATCTAATAATAGTTCTTAGAATACTTTTAAATTGCCTCAATTCAGCGGAAAGTGGGGAACGGAATTTCCTAGTGACCGGACGGAGTGTCCTAACACTAGGTTCTCGAGTTTCTCTCTGCCTACCCTGCTATATGCGGGATACAGCGTGAAGTTAAAAAAAATACTTTTAAATGTGTAAATAAACTACAATAAAATCAACAATACATGACATTTCACTTCAATAGAAATAGCTAATACATTAACAAAACAGCTTTTTTAAGAATAAACTTTATTATAATATATTATAATGACCAGACACAAACAATTTTCATCTGAATGGACATATTAAACCAAAATATTTACTCGCTTAATGAACCCGGTGGAGCGATTAATAAGTACATTTGAATGCGGAAGCTACCGAATGATTTGAATTTTACCAAACCGCAAACTGAATTAGTTACATTTTCTTATTTAATTAAACATTTTATTTCATTATCTCGATGCCATTTCACTGTCGAATCAAAATTAGTATTACGGATTGAGCAACCATATTTATTACGGCGGTTTTCAAATGTAAAATGAACAATATCATTTATATTGTAATGTACTCGTAAATAAACATTCGGTTCGAGAATATGAGGCATACTTGTAATTTGTATTAATAATATTTATATTCAGAAAAGGGCTGTTTTTATAAGATTTCTGAGTAATAAGAAAACCATAATTAAGATTTTAACAAGAAAATAAAACTTACTCTCAATAAAATGCACTAAAAAGTAACATTATTACGAATAACTCAAAAACTAATTGTCTTTACTAAATTTAAATAGGACCACATCAGATGCAGTAGTAATAGTATAAAAAATGATCAAAAATACCTACACGTACACCTATTCAAGTTATGCGGTAACACTCATAAAGATACATTAAACTCAGAACCCTCTATTTTTGGAGTTGGTTGAAAATATCAAATAAGACAAGAAAAAATTATGTTATATGTATTAAATTATTAATATCATATCCTACGTAAGCTTATAACCTACAACAGAAGATTAATTAATTTTCTTTACAAAGTTCTAGCTGCAATTAATTGAAATAAACAAAAACATATGCGCGGTAATTAAATATTATTCATACTGAATAGCTTTTAATGTTTTGAAATATAATATAATAAAATAAAATATATATTTTATATCGCATTTACATGAAATTTTTTCGTTAATTGAAATTCCTACCGTTTGTTTATAATAAAAAATAACGTGGAAAGTTTTTTTTTATCAAATTAGCTTTTAAATAGCATATTCACATTTAGTTTAGCTTGAAAATAAGTTTTTTTTCTAGCTTCACGCTGTATCCCGCGCATAGCAGGGTAGGCAGAGGGAACTAGAGAACTTAGTGTTAAGACACTACTTTCCCTTTTAACACTTCTGTTCCCCGCTTTCCGCCGAAATTGAGGCACTGCGTGCTGTGGAGGCATTGCGTGCGTGTGGCGGAACTTAACGCCGCGCTTTGCCTTGTTACCAGAGCGAGGAAATGAAAATACTAAATATTATATAAAGAAAATAAGTTATTTTTATGTATATACACATATATACATAAAAAAAGTTCGAAGGATTCAGTCAAAATTAAAAATTAATCTCAATTTCTAAAACAAAAAGAAAGACATAATTAATTAAACGTCGTTCAAAGCTGTCTTTATAATAAAAAGTTAATTTGCTTAATTTGAGCGCTCTACATTTCGACGGACGATTCTTTGCCAGCCCACTGATTACAAAAAGTTCCGCTTGTTCACGATTCATTCATTTATTTGTGACTTTGGATCTTTGTGAGTAATACTACCGTTTTAGAACCATATCAGCTGAAATGGCTCTGAATTAATTTCTTTTTTACTTTCGTTTTCTAGCAATTTAATTAGCAGATATTAAAAATATAAAGGCCGCGTCTGATTGTAGAGACTAGGATTGTGGGTTCCATTCCTTAACAAGGGAATTATTATAGGTATTTCAATAATTTTTTCATTTTTTCACTCTGGTAAGACAAAACGCGGCTTTGAGTTCTGCAACTCAACACGGAATGTCTCGAATGTCTCAATTTGAGCGAAAAGTAGAGAGAGCAGTGTCTTGACACTAACACGAGGTTCTCTCTGTATACCTTGCTATACCAAGATAAAATATTAAGCTAAAAAAATTGAAAATATTTGACAATAAAGTGCAATATTTAAGATGCTAAATATTTGATCTTAGAACTTCCTTCAGCCTAAAATAAACAAATGTAAATAAAAGCTTTAATTTAACGGTAGCTGTAATTGTTATTTCTAAAGTTAGGATAAGTTACAAATAACCGCGACACATGTGATTCAAGGTATTTAATTATAGTAGAACACTGTCTCCAAATTAGTATAAAGTGAAGAAAAGAGTGTTACGTCACTTGACTCTATCTTGGTACACTGCGTCATACAGTAATTTATAGATAAAAAAAATGATAAACGTCTAATAAAAAAAATATATGTTACGTATATAAACTGATAGAATAACTAATTTCATAGGCATTCGAATAGGGATCTTATCAACTTTCCATATTGCTTATAAAATACTCCGATTTGTATAATATTTTAGGAAAAGCACGTAAGCTGCTTATATTAAAGTAACATATATTACCAGGATTATAGACATTATGAGGTAGTGTTTTTTTCAGTCTCGCCGCCGTCGAGCTTATTACAACGTATAACATCATTTGCGAAACAAATTACATTAGCTTCGGCCTAATGTTATTTTTGTAACGATGTTTCTTAGAACGGAAAAAATGTATGAGTTTCCCCCTGCTAATGATTATATGGGCATTAAGACTTTTTTATGGAGAAAAAGTGTTGTAAAATAGTAGGTAATATTATGCAAAGTTAATAAAGTTCATTTAGTGCTTGCTTTCACGTCTTTACCTATAAACTCTAATTATAGTATTTGTAATAAAGCTCAAATATTATAGACTGTTTTGATAGTAGTTAATAACAAAGAGCAATCTAGAGGCAAATATCCCGCATACATACAGGCCAATAGAATGCCGAAACTGACCAAATCAGAAGCTGTAAGGCCAATCTACTGAACAAAGCTAGTCCATCTCCGGGGAGTGCACTGTCCTGTAAAACAATTGCTTGTATATCACATCTAAGCAGCTTCGCATATAACGGCCATAACTCATCCTCTAGACAGATAAGGAATGGAAATGTTAATAAAGCTACAAACAGAACTTAATATTTTAGCCATTATGGTTGCAGTCGACGATAGACGCGTAGGAAGAATATGTACTTAAAATACTTCGATGAAAATATGACAAAAAGCTTAAGGCTGTTCTTTAAATCGATAAGGTCCATATAATTTATGTTTTTGTAATATACGAAGCTACTGCCTTATAAGGTAGGAACGCAGTCAAAGGAAGACTCATTGTTTATTACATTCTTGTGTGCTGGCGTAGTTTTTTAATCTGTTCCGATCGAATGAATGCAACTGGGCGCGTATTGTAAAAAGTCAAATAGTGTTCGCGTCGTAAAGGTATTCGGCATATTGCAGAATAAACGGTAAACAATGGAGCGGATTCAATAACGATTCAATTGACGCATCCAGTGAAAGATACGATAGCAATTACTCACAGGGAAATTATTTAAATAATTAATTTTAAAATTGATGATTCTTGGAAAATAAGCTTACCTGCAGACGAGTATGTAATATATATCATTCAAAATGCAATTTCGGATTCAACATATGATTATGTGAAATTAGCAAATATATGGACAAAAATACATAAAATCCTTACTAATATTATAAATGCGAAAGTAACTCTGCCTGTCTGTCTGTCTGTCTGTTACGCTTTCACGCCTAAACCACTGAACCGATTTTGGTGACATTCGGTAGGAAGATAAAACTGTACTTGGGAAAGGACATAGAATACTTTTTATCGCGAAAAAAATGGTAGAAGGGGACAAAATAAGGGATGAAAGTTTTTATAGAAGTTCCTTATTGTCAAACATAAAATCATGTAAAATTGTTGACAGTTTTCACACCTAAACCACTTAACCAATTTTGACAAATAGTCTAGACCTTGGGAAAGACTATAGACTACTCCTTATCACGTTGCGCGATATAACCGAATTCCACGCGGGCGAAGCTGCGGGCGGAAAGCTAGTCTTAAATAAGTTTAAAATTTGACACCCTTGCGTAAACCTATATTAGTTCAGTATAAAATATAATAAAAACTACTAATAAGTAAAGATCTTAATACATTATAGAAGAACAAAAGATACTCAATATAAAACAAAACGGAAATGTAGAAAACTATAAATTTTCCAAGTATTTTCCTGATGCGTCCTATTTGTAATGTAACCCTCGGTTTTTATAAAAGCAGTCTAGCGTTTTGTACAACCGATAAAGGGCAAAAGGATTCTACTTATAGCATTCCATCCTCGAATGTTCACGACAAATGCTTTAGCTCAGCACAGTGCGCTTTCTTAAGAGGATATTTTTCTTATAAATATGAGAACTATCAATTTAAAAGCAATTTCTTGTGCCTTAACAACCTATAAGTATTTTAACGTAGTATCCATAACGTCTAAATGTAAACGTGATTCTTTGAATTCGATTTCCATTAGAGGGAAATAATAACATTTAAACTATTTTTTTTACTCTGTTCTGGTAAGATAAGCGTCGTTGAGCTCCGCCATTTAGCACGCAATGTCTCAAAATCGGACGACATGCAATATGCGAAAAAATGCGTGCAGTTGAAGTAATAATTATAGCTTTTAAGGTAACTAGCAGTATAAATAAAATGTAAAATTCTCCAAATCATGGAAATTTCATAAATTCAACATTAAAACAATCTAAAATAAATAAAGATAATTGAATAGGACTGAATAACTCGAATTGAAATGTGTCATGTGGAATGTAGATAACTTTTAATTATATACGAGTAAAATTGCAAAATAGGTAACGGATAAAATCATAACAAAATTTAATAAGCTTAATATAAAATGACACACATATGACACTTCATATTTACGGTGATATGTTTTAAGCATAATAATATATTTAAATTACGTAAATTCGAAGCGCCCATCATTTTATACCTAAAACAAGTTAAAAATATTAACATATTTTTCCTGTATCGTCTCAAATTACAAAACAATAAGGCATATTGACAATGTGAAATTGAGGCAAGACAAGGAGGCTACATTACCGAATAAAATTTCATAGAAAGCTTGGCAAACAACGATCGGGCGCCATTAGGCCCATGCATAAATTGTTAGTTCAGTGACGACAGGCGAGCATCCCGACAGCCGCTTTCCCGCTTTAGCTACTTTATTCTTCGTCGGAATATCTTTTACCAGTTTATTGGATAGCTTATAGCCGTATAGAAAAAAGATAAGTTGTATAAAAAAGAAAAGATGATATTTTTATACGAAATTCAACGAAAATATATTGCTACTATTATTTATACGATAATAATATTGTTACTCAACAATATATATTCGTTTTTAAAAAACTGTCTATGTTCTCTAGATTAAATGCTTAAGACTATTCCTTATTATCATCGTCAGTTCATTCCCTTTAACTGCTGGGCAGGCCTCTCCATTGGCACTCCACCGAGCGTTCTCACTTTTAATGTTCTAATAAACCCCCCTGCAAACGACATATGATGATTTCCATAGATGCATAAGAATATATAAGATAAAATTTAATAATCAATAACAATTCTAAAATATATATTATACCTGGATTATTCCATGCTCAGTGTAAAGCGATAAAAGAAAAAGTAAACAACATCAACTATATCGACCCCATGAAACGCCCGAGGCTATAAATTCAATTTATTCAATAAGGTATAGGTGTCCTTAATTTACATAAACTAAAATACGATGCAACTTCCATATTTACATTGAAAGACTTGTGAACATACTATTAATCGCGTCTCTTTGTCGTCGTAAACCATGGCGAGTGTGACCGATACTTTAAAATTACTTTCATATTGAATTATGCACCTTATTGCGTATAGAATAAGCGCTAGAAGTTAAATTTATATGTTTTACTAGCTCTGTATACACGCGTGTGACAAATTGGTCGGTGAGCACATTGTTTGGTCTCACGGAATAGGCGAGTGGGTCCTATCTCTTACTTTGTACTCGCATGTACCTTGTTATGTTGAAGGAATGACTATGATTAAAGATCGTTTCACTACAGAATTGTAGGAGGTCCGACATCACGTAAATATACGTTATAAATGGTTACATGTTTATGACATTTCGAATTTGTTTTTACGTTTACGGCCTGTTGTAAAATAGCCTTTTTAATTTCGACCACGTTGAAATTAGCCGCGTAATATTAGATTGTTTTGATATTGTTTTTATTGTTGCTATAAATTTGTATGTTTAATACTTGTACGCTAGAATAACTTAATTTGGTGGACTTTTATGGTTTCTAGCACAGATTGTATAAAATTTTATTTATTTCCATACATTTAGACTATATTCGTTTCGTAATCTGAGCAAAGAATTCTTTGTTTAAACATATGCATATAAAGTAAGCTTTTCCTCAAGGTATTTTATCTCCACGAACAACATCAATAAAACCTTACTATTAATTTATGATAATGAAGAATCACATTTCTCTCATAAAGTTATCAGCGTCCCATATTTAATCTTTGACACGCAACATTAGCATATAAATTTTATACCAGACTTTTCATTACCATTATCAATTATGTAAAAATAAGCAGTACCTACGAATGTAGGACTATCTCTTGTGCATAACTCTTGATAAACTAAAAAGACTATTATGGCTAATGTTATAGAGTTTACTTTAGTGTGTATGTATGTATGTGACAAGAAAGATCGTTAAGCCGCAGTACTTCCCGCCCACGTATTGTTCGGACCCACAAGAACTTAATTAGAGGCATCTCAACACATCTCAGATTATTTATTGTCTGACACACAATTCAGTTGATTGTAACTTCTTTCATCACAAGATGGATGTGCCATTCAAACGTAATAGAAATAATTAGATGTCGATATCGATAACTGATATCGATTATATGTATTAAAAGTCTTAATTTTATAGTCCCTTGCGGCGTGTCATAAATAGTGCTGGGGGAAAATTAAATTTTAAGTGCTTTATGGATAATATTTTATGTTGTATAATGATTAATTAGTTTTAATAATTATATTTATTTTGTTTTAACATATTTTTGTCTTCAATATATATTTATTGATAGTTTAAAATATATAACGCCTGTCGTGGAGCAGAGGCACAAGCGTGCGACTGTAAACATGACAGGTTGTGGGTTCGATTCCCACTCCAGAAAATGGAATTTTTCATTTCCTGGGTTTGGTAACAAGACAAAGCGCGGCGTTGAGTTATACCACTCAACACGCAGTGCCTCAATTCAGCGGACAGTGGGGAACGGAGTGTCTTAACACTAGGTTCCCTCTGCCTACCCTGCGGTATGCGGTATATGCGGGATACAGCGTGAAGCTATGTATGTATGTTAAAATATGTAGTAATTTTAATAAGTTTTACATGTTAGGAACTATAACTAACGGAAGTAATGGTTATGTATTCAGATTTCACTGGAGTTAAATATTTATCTTTGTAATATAGCTATGTCCCCGATTTGCTTGGAAAGAACGTGACTTTATGTATGTGTGTTCTTCATTACACTACAATAATATTTTAAACACATATTATTTTAGCAAACGAAAAACTAAATAGTCTGCTGTTTCTATCTAATTTTTTTTTTTTTTTTGCAACGCAAGAAAAAATTGTCAGTATTGACAAAAAGCATATGAAGTTAAATTAACCCAAACAAGAGGAACCTGCTACACTTCACTAAATTACAATGACAGATGCAATAACACAGGGCCGATGAGTTGTTTTTATTTGTTTCACCAACATCCACCCTCATCGTGTACTCTGTATGATCTTCAAAACACAGCCAATTCAAAAACATTTGTTTTTCTCAGCATGATTCACATGCCATATTATCTTATTCATATGAAAAACATCAGTTTAAATGGTTTTTTTAAGAATTAAAGGGTTATTTTAATGAAATTTGAATCGCTCAAATAAGGAGGTCTAAATCATTATCATAAAGCCTAAAAATTAATTTGTATTTTGTTGTACCATACATATGTAACTAATGGGTGTTATAACATTACATTTAGAGTGTAAATTAAAAGCGAACTTATTTTTTATACCCGCGCACCCCGCAGAGATTTTATTACATTGTTAGTGAATAACAGAAAAAGCGTTGTATTCTATTATATAATATAATTGGAATAATAAAACAGTTAATGTCGCCATTCATCATATATCGATTCCAATTGAATGGAATGGAATAAAAATTCGTTCACTGACCGAATAATTGTTTTACCAAGTAACTAAATAACCGTTATTGTAAATCCGTTTATTTCTATACATTTTTTTTTTAAATAATACTAGAATTGACAGCTTTTTTAAAAAATTTTGCTCTTTATAAGCCTATGTGTTAAAGAAAGGCTTTGAAATAATCGCAATTGTAAAGTAAGTTAAAATTGAGATTAGTGCATGCATTACCATTATAGTCGAACATTTGACTATAGGCTTAACTGAACACGATGATTGTATTCGAATCGTACGCATAAGAAAATGTATGCAGTATGAGTATGCAGAATGCGACAATCGCGTAATGATTGAAAAAATTAAGTATTTACGATATCGGTACATTTAAGATAGTTCTATTAGAATGAAACTACACTTACAATAAATGAAAAGAACTTTGTATAAATAACTAATTTATAAAACATGAAAATTCCCTTTATATTCCGTAAATAAAAATTAACAGCGATCGTTTAAAACGTGCAATGTTACTGCCTAGAGGCGCCTTAGGTTTCTCTATCAAACTTGTGTTGATCTTTTTTATCGTTTTACGCGATACTTGTTGCAATCTTTCTAAACAGGCTCTACTCGAGGGATGCGATGGCTATCTTTATTACTAATGAAGGTTATTTAAAGCTGCATTAACCTGTTACATAGATAAAAAATATTTAACCTTTGTTATAGACATTTGTGGGTTCGATTCCCACTCCAAGAAATGTAAAATTTAGTATTTAGATTTTTTGGGTTTGGTAACAAGGCAAAGCGCGGCGTTAAGTTCCGCCACTCAACACGCAATGCCTCAATTTGGCGGAAAGTGGGGAACGGAAATGTTGAAGGAGAATGGAGTGTCTTAACACTAG
This sequence comes from Philaethria dido, assembly GCA_033558755.1. Taxonomy (NCBI): domain Eukaryota; kingdom Metazoa; phylum Arthropoda; class Insecta; order Lepidoptera; family Nymphalidae; genus Philaethria; species Philaethria dido. The sequence continues at coordinate 43,442 of JAKGSA010000345.1, read as the reverse complement.
GTTCTCTGGTTCCCTCTGCCTACACCGCTATATGCGGGATACAGCGTAAAGTTAAAAAAAAAAACATGCACACCCCATTAGCATAATACGAGTATGTGGACATATTTTGTATTTAATAACTAAAGTAACTTAGAGACTGTAAACGTGACCGTTCCATTTCCTCGCTCTGGTAAAAACGCAAAGCGCGGCGTTGAGTTTCGCCAGTCAGCACGGAATGAATTAATTCAGGAAAGTAAGAAACGGAATTGTTAAAACAGAATGGATTGCCTTAACACTAGGTTCTCTGGTTCCCTCTGCCTATCCTGCTATGTGCGGGAAACAGCGTGAAAAAAAGTAACTTAATTAATTTCAAATAAATTCAAATATTTAAATATTATTATTACTATGGTTTTATAGTATATACAAGTTTTATTAGTAATGTACTCCACTATCAACATACTATATAACTTTACAAGGGTCTGATTACTTTGTGTTAGAAGTAATTTATCTACTTAAGCGTCGTCAATTGTCATTACATATTTTCCTTTAATCTTATCTCACATGATAAAATTCAACGGCTATATTGACATATAAAACAATACAAGTAGTAGACCATGAATATGATATTTTCCAATTTATTAAAATAAGTCACAGAAATTGCTAAATCAAGAAAAGCTTGAAGATATCAACATTGTTATTGCTAGTTTTTATACAAATAGATTCCCACGAGAATGAATTCAGATCATATGTAAACTAATATTTTTTTAAAGACAACTTTTTTATTTTTAAGAAATATAAAACGAAATACATTGTAATTATTGTCATTGTATCATATGAATATTATTGTGATTTAGTTCTTGTCGTGGCGCAGAGGCACAAGCGTGCGACAGTAAACGCGACAGGTTGTGGGTTCAATTCCCACTCTAGGAAATGGATTTTTCATTTCCTGGGTTTAGTAACAAGGCAAAGCGCGGCGTTGAGTTCCGCCACTCAGCACGCAATGCCTCGATTCGGTGGAAAGTGGGGAACGGAGTATCTTAACACTAGGTTCCCTCTGCCTACCCTGCTAAATGCGGGATATAGCGTGAAGCTATGTACATATGAATGTGATTCAGTTGACAAGTATTTGTCTATATACATGATGCTAATGAGTTCGATTTCGGCTAGGACTAATATATTCTATATTTAAATTATATTCATTTCCCTAGTCTAGTAAAATTAGGCATAGCTTCGAGTTTCCGTGCAGTGTATCTAAAACTGTACAGAGAGTGTAAAACGGAATTTCTTATTTTTTCTCTTACTACAACTGAATAAAAAAAGGATGTAATTTTTTACTGACAAATTGTTTAAATTTGTAATGTTTAAAGACAAATAAATTTCTTTCATTCATTAACCAACATTTTAACATGAAAAAGTCGTCAATATTTATATATTTAAATTTTAATTACAATTTAAAATGTAATAATTATAAAAATGCCACTTAGCTTGTTTTTTAGAAGGCAAATCGCTTCGCCAAATACAAATAAGATAAAAAATCTAGAAATCCTCATTAAATACAGTCTCACACTTTAAAGAATGTTACTTGAAGTTCTATAACTAGTTCAAGTAGCATTCTTTATAGTAAAGCTTAAAAAGTAAACCATCTGTTTATTTTCTTTTCCAAGTATTCTCATATTGGTACCTAATACCTATAGATATTGGGCAAAGTTTGTATTAGTTTTTCCTTATTTACTTCTTTTATTTTTTATGCTATAAATTAATCTAAAATCTAGTTTAACAATACAATATGGTTAATTACCTATAGAACTATTTTTTTTTAATATATATATAGTGTAAATTAATCATTAAAAAAAAAAAGAAAAAACGAATAAGTAGTAGCCTTCGTGCACACGCGGAGTAAAAGTATTACTTTATTATTACATCATTTAAATCTTAATATGTAATTAATACCTAGTAATAATAGTAAAATTATATTTAAAATTAAATATATATATATATATATATATATATATATATATATATATATATATATATATATATATATATATATATATATATATATATAGACATGTTTATCATTTAATAATTATTTAATTAATCTCGCTCTTAAACCTAAAATTACACTTAAATAAAACAAACTGATGTAAGATATTACTTACTTGAGTTGAACGATTCAACGAACATTCGCTATCGATAATCTGTACATATATTTTGATGTATTATCGATTTGATTCTGAATCGATGTATTTTTCATATTAATGGTTCGTAAACCAATTTTTTTTCCTTCCCCATTAATGTTGTAGTTAAATTGTAAAAATATTTAAGTACATGTAAAATATTTTAGGGATTTTATAACGTTACTGTAGTTTTATTTAGTTTTAAAACAATAAAAAGAAAAAAAATAAAGGCTTTCTATAGTACCTGGTAACATTTTAATTTTAACAACGTTCTGTAACATAATTTAAACGATTTGCACGGAAACTAAATATTAAAGAGTATAAATGACGGGTGGAAATAATGAAAATTTTGGTCGATTAATTTTTTCATAGTTTAATGTCACGCAATAAAATAATAATTTCGAACTTGAAAGTACCTACAAGTAATTTGGGCAACACAGATAAAAGAGAAATATGGCGTCGATCTTTTCCGATAGCAGCCTTCGAAAACTTCGTTAACATAAAATACAATTACAGTTTTTTAATCTTGCACTGATATAAACTTTTTGTAAATTAAAAATACTTTTATATTTATTTAAAATGCTTCGTACTTTGTATATTGACATTTCTACAACCTTTTATACTAGATGGATCGAATGTATCTACGAATAATATAAAATACTTACAGTATGGTTTAAGTACACTGCGATATTGGTTTAAAAATGTGTAACTTAAAAACTGATTTTAAATTTTTTTAAAAAGTTTTTGAAAGTAGAAAATATAGGTTTTTTCCATGTTTGTGCTGTTTGTCAAAAATTCGAAGGTGTAGCTAAAAGAACGTTATTTAAACGGGCTGGTGCTTTAATTTTATTAGTGTTAATTATACGGACTCATCGCGTGCTATGACCGCGTACCTGGAACTATGTAATCCATTAAAAATTCAGTTATTTCTTGGTCAACTGATTATTGTGGGTAATACATAATTTTATTTATCATACTTTTTGACACCTGCGTATAATAATGGGAGTAATTTAATGTTTGATTTACGCGCAATTTTTACTTTAAAAACTAAATTAAATTATAGAATTTATAATAAAAAAATCTTTAAAAATATCTAATTACACAGTGTTAAGCTTAAAAACCTAACGGACTCTTCCAGTAAATTAATATTAATTAAAAAAACTAACACGATGACTTTCGCAAAATGAACTCTGAGAAAAGTCAAGGTTTTATACAAATTTATAATTAAAATAACTTAGTTACTTAAATGTTACCTTAATAAGCAGATGTATGCTTTCTTCGAAAACCCCACGACAACATTAAGAAGGAAACTTTAATATGAAACATTTCAAAAACAATTTAGATCACAAAGGAATGGAATCTGTCATCCAGTTAGTTTTTAGTTACACGAGATATCAACATGATTTTAAGAAACATTTAAGAACATACAATGTGGACAACCTGTTTGTTTTTACTGGACGCACATACGTGCAATTACGTGAATTGCGTTAAGTCACGACATATTGTATGTGTTGTTTATGTTTTTATAACATAGTCATAATCTGTACATAGTAAAGTAGGTAAATAATAAAAAAAAAATCTTTTGGACTAGTAGACCGTATTTGCATAAAGCAGTTGCTTTTGAACCATGGATGACATATTATAAAAAAATGTATGACAAACACATAATAATGTGTAACATTTAACGTATGATTACAAAAACATTGGTTGTCTGCTCTTTATCCTCATATTATAAACTTTAATTGTGTCAAATATCATACTTATTTGTCCACATAATTTTTGTAAAAATGTGTAAGCACAAAAATTTGCCTTCATAACACTAATTAGCACTAATTTTTATTTTAATTAAATTCATTTAGAAGAATCGAAGAATTACAGCACTCACAAAAATTGACCGCTACCGTATTTAACCTCAACCTTACAATTTCATATAACGTAATTGCGTAAAAATAATTTATTTGACTATTAACTTAGGTTCGTTAAAAGATTAGAAATTTCCAGTCTTATTTTATTGAAGTTCTTTTGTAGGATATTTGATTACAAAGCAATAAAACACGCACGTAGTAAACAAAGCCATTGCTAAGCTAATTAAAGTACAATGATTGTTATCTTCCAAACAAAATCATATTACATTAATGCCAAAATTAAACGTGTAATTTAAGCTAAAATTGCCAATTAAACAATGTTTAATTTTGACAGTAAATGGATCATATTTTAATACAGTCTCATAATTTTTGTTTATTAAAACATGCCATAATGAAAATCTTCTATGTTATGTTTTAGGTAATAAAGAATCCATAAATTACTGTGAAATAAGAAGACGATATGAACAACAGATATATTGGATTTCTGTTTTCCATATTTTACAAATATTGTTTTGACCATGGCTTAACAAATTAGTGTACAATAGCGAAGATTGGAAGAATGGTGCTGTTTCTCTTTTTTCTATTCACTTGCGCGAATGTATATTTATTAATGGATACTTATTACTTATTATAGGTAGTTATTGACTTCGTCGAAGCACGCACAAAAGGTAAAATACTAAAAACTCAACCTACTCATATGTGACTTAAAATGTATACTATAAATAAAACCCACAACATGGAAAAATGATGTTTTAATTATAATAATTTACGCCTTTACTTAACCTTTCTTATATCATTTTATTAATTCTAACATGATGAAAATAATTTAAATATCACCCGAGTGGAAATCGAACCCACAACCAATTGCGTTTAGATTCAGGCGTTATCCCATTGCGCCACAGTGGCGTTCTATAACTGTTTGTATTAAAGAATTAATAAAAAATAAAGATCTTAAATCTTACAGCTCCTTTTATTTTCGAAATGAAATCTTGATTTTAAAACAAAAAACCTTTTTCCCGTGAGAACGATCTCAATCAATCGAGGTGAATGAAAGGATGCACCTGTAACCGTAAGAAATATAAACCATAAGGGATTCCTACCAAGACTTCTTCTGAACCATGACTTCGTTATAATACTTATCATATCATTCTATCTTAGATCACGCGTTTTCACATATATTATGGTGTGCTGAGCTAAATGAACAGTTACACTTTGTCGACAATGGAGGATATCGACTACGCTGCTTCAGCGCAGCCTCCTCAACGACAGATAAACCTTCATAATTGTGCCTTCATAATTAAATAATAGGTATATACATAACACGATATGATTTTATCAACATCAATCAAAAAGAAACGTAACTTATATACACCTAAGTCATACCAATATCTCAAAATGATTTAATATTCTTGTAAAATAGGCTGTCCGTGTTACTCAATATTTAACCTACTTTTCTGTAGCTTTTTACTGTTTTTGATATTGGAAAAGAAAGAGTGCTTTTTAAGCGACTTAAAAATCCATTTCGCAAACTGAAAGAATATTTCAGAGCGCGCTAACTTTGCTGGCAGTTCCATTGTGGCAGTTTACAGGCTTACGGTACTTGAATATTCATAATACCACGGAAACGGAGGGACGGAGCTATGTTTGAACTTAACCTACTATAATAAAATCTAAGTTTTATTTCAACACTCGTTAGTCATTTCAGGCAAATCTAAAAATAATTTCTTTACATCATGCAAACGTATACGAATACGTGTTATATTTATAAATAGAGCTCGTGGTACAGTATAAAGTTTTGGTGACATTAAAAATTTCAAAAGACATCAAAAATCGATTATAAATCTAAATAAGATTAAAAATCGAAAATAACAAATTCTGACGTACACACGTCACGAATCACGCAAAAATTTCATTGGGCAATCCATCACGGGCGAGTTCATCAAAATCTACAAACACGGCGTATTTGATTTGGGCGAAATTGAAAACAAGTTCGTTACATTAGCTGGGCATAACAGGTGAACGAGTCAATCAGACGTTATTAGTTCGTAGCGCGTGCAGCGAGCGTAGGAAATTATTGATTTGTGCCTAATTTCCGGCTGATCGTCCACGGCGGGCGGCGGGCGTGGACGCGGTCAGCACCGACCAGTTATTACACCAGACGTCTCCATATATATTCGATAGCGATTGCCAATCAGCCCGATCATATCGTGCCCACTGACTCGAAGGTTTTTTTGTACTTTTTCCTTTCGTCTTTGAAGAATAAATTACTATAGGATATGGAAAATGAAACGTAACATTGTTTTCTGTATTCGTTTGTGAACGGGTTATAGATCAATATGAAATATTATGGTAGCCAAACGTGCTATTTATCTCGATCAATCAAGTTCCTTCTTCAACTTTACTTTTATAAGTTAATGGATGTCCGCGCTCACGAGTTCCTCGATACCCTTTGAATGCCAAGGGCGCATCATCCAAGCGGTCATATTTATTTATTAATATCAGTTTTAATATTTAATGAGGTGACTCTTGAATCACAATGAATAATTTTTAGAAAGGTACCTCTTGAATCTCGCATTAATGGACGGTATGAACTATAAACATTTTTTTCTTTTTGGACAAACATTGGTGTTTTAGTATAGTATACATATTTATTAATGAAGTAAATATTTATTTGGATTTTTATACTAATAACCTTTTCGGACTATAATTCGTTTTTAAAGGTCAGCTGTACAAAATATAATTAAAAAAAAAGAAACGTCATCACGATAATACACTTAAGAGACGAGATTTCAATTCTACTAAAGTTAATATTGGTAACATTATTTATTCGGGGCGCGTAACCCTTGTATCAATTGGATTAACAATTTGCGTAAAGGTCGAATGTCAAAAATTGCAGAGGGTCCGCAACACGTCCGGAAAAATATGGTGCTGGCTACACTGAATAAATAATAAAACCTACGAGCCATGAACCGATAAGAGAATGTTGTAACATGCTTAAAGGGAAAACGTGTATAAATGCGATTGATTTTTTAAATCCAAAATACCATACCATATAAATAATCATATGATTTTTGATTGTAAAAAGGCTGAGAGACAACCAATATACTTGTACATAAATTATAGGATAGAAAGTTAATATATTACAAAAAGTGTTCATGCGTAAATTATGTAGAAATAATAATTTTAATATTTATATTATTTTATATAAAAAAGAAAAAGAATGAAACATGTATTCAACGCAATATTTTTATCAATTAAGACTTTTTAAATTTTTGTTCGTCCATTATAACTTGTCCATATAATAGTTGCCTCTACAAACTATATAAGATGAATTTTGATTATGATTGATTAGGGTTATTTTATTACCTTAGAAAATATTTATTTTACCCAGAGGGCATGTGGTCCTTTACTTATTCAGCAAACATTATTAGGTACCTAGTTTACTAGGAATTATTATAATTAATAAAAAATCTTTTCACAAATAAATAAAATTGATTGCTTTTCCAAAAACCATATGAAGTTAATATAGATAGAAAATGTATTCAACATGTTGCACTTCTTACTTAATGCCTAACTTTGAATTCGAAGTTTGTAGGAATCTGGAGAATTCATATGCCTAGTCTATTTGAAATTTTGAACATGACTTTCTGAATGTTCTACATCATTGCACTATATTACAATACTACATATCGTTAATAATATAAAAAAAAAAACACTTTTATTTTACTTAATAGAGAAACGTGAATAAGATTTTTTTACAGACTTCCGTTATGCTTATATGTTGTTTTTTGAGAAATCTAGCGTCAAGACAATCCGTTCTTCACTTGTCGTCCAATGTCAGAAACCCAACGTCTCGCTGTTTAACCAGAACGGGAAAAATAATTTAAAAATAATCATTTCCACGTATGTAGATTCAATCCACAACTTCAATTCAAAAAATTTCGGGCACAGTCAAATTATGTTTCACTGAGCCGATAACAATAGCCTGAACATTACTTCCCTCTAACAGAGTGCCTAAGTCACAATTTATTTGTTTACTGGTTTGTCACAAAGCAAATTTATAATAAATACAATTTAATGTTAAAAAGTTTTTTTCGCCTGTCGTGGCGCAGAGGCACAAGCGTGCGACTGTAAACGCGACAGGTTGTGGATTCAATTCCCCCTCCAGGAAATGGATTTTTTCATTTCCTGAGTTTGGTAACAAGGCATTGAATTCCGCAACTCAGCACGCAATGCCTCAATTCGGCGGAAAGTGGGGGAACGGAGTTATTGATGAATGGAGTGTCTTAACTAGGTTCTCTGGTACCCTCTGCCTACCCCGCTATATGCGGGATACAGCGTGAAGTTAAAAAAGTATTTTTTTTTTTTCAAAATAAAGTAACCATACACATGTTACGATAAACACCACATTCAATTACGTAACAATTATTAATTTTAAAGTTTAATGCATTTTGTTTACCTTTTTTTTACATTATATAGTATTATTAGCGTTAGCTTTACCCTTTTTCCCTAACTTGGTAATCAGATAGAAGGGTGCATCCAACAATACGGCACACTGTCATTGTACACAAAATTCAATATTCCAAAAAGACTAAGCGTATTTAAATCTTTAGGAATAAAGTAATTTGTATCTATGCTTATATAAAAAAAAATAACATTGTAATCTTTCCTTTAAATAACTTCAGTCTACGAACACTGAAATATTAAAATATTTTCAAAACTGATCTCTCTGCTCATACGGATTACCTTGACAACAGACAACCAGTTCTAACCCAAAATTTTTACGTTTGTTTACAATTGATTTAAAGTTAGTTCGAAACAATTAAAATTTTAACAAAAAAAAACTTCAAGTAAAATGCACAGAAAAGTATAACTATTACAAATAAATCAAAAACCACTAGTCCGATCTAACTTAATTTAAATGGTACCACATCAGATTCATTAACTATCATTTAAAAAAAGAATAATCAAATTCAGTAAAAAGTTATGCCATAAATAACATACAAAAAAATTACAGTTAAATGACAACCACCTTTTTTTTTATATAGTTACAAAAACGACACAGTTAGTTATAAAAACGGAGGTTGTTTTAAATTAGAACTTTTATACAAAAACAAAAAACCTAATTCGCAATAAAAATATCAATAGAAACTATAAATTAATAATAAAAAATGTTTCCTGCCAAATAATAAAATGATGACACTAACTAAATACTAATTTGAAATTGATTTTTGAAAACACTCAACAATTGCTAATCTCTGATTGAATCTGTGATCATTATGTAAAGCTAATATTAGTTGAAATTTGATCAACGAGATTATAAAAATGCAATAGTCACTTGAAAATTATAATGATTTCAATGTATCCGATATATTTTGTAATATAATTAAATTTTATTAATCATACAAGTTTGTTGAGATTAGTAACTTAGATATCCATCTATCTTAAAAACGTCTTATCAGCGTAAAGTTAAAAAGAAAATGTAAGACTTGGCTAGAACTAAAATTACTCAATCATTTCTAATAAACTTATCGGCGTGATGAGATAACAAAATAAATTTAAATTCGTAGAAACATATCGATAATAATGTGTAATAATAAACAGTATCAATTATTTTCTTTTCGTTTTTAAAGAGGACCATTACTTATGATCTATAAAAAATATATGTGAATAATAAAAATCAATGTTTGTATAGAAAATATTTGGATATGTCGCACGATACATTCCGATACACACAATCAAAAGACCTATACTTATACACAGAGCCTTAAGCTATAAATAGGATAAATAAAGAATTACGGAAAATTTACAAATAACTTTTGAAATCAAATTTAGGATAAATCTGAAAAGTAACTATCCCATATTGGCTCTATTATTACCTCATCATCTTGTCGCAGCGTCATCGGCGGAGACACTTCTCGCTCAACATTCACTGGGGCACTCGCATCACTCACAGCACTTGTAATCACGCTCGAATAATTATCCTCTATCACGTCCCAGGGCACATCGTAGTTGAACTCCTCCACATTTTTCAGTCCAGTGCCTGAATGGAACCTCCACGGAAGGTCAGTCCCACTTTGTCTCGGTCTTCGTCTTTTGTGCCTAACTTTATGTCTCGGAATCCTTTCGGAGCCATGATATTCATCCCCCATCATCGCATCGTGCAAAGTTTCCAAGTTAACTTTTAGTTTATGATTTTTAATTGTTGTTGGGGTTATGTCCGCAATAGGTTCCCGGCTTAAACCTTCCGCGTCCCACAGTTGTATTCGCAGTATATTGTCATGTGAGGGAGGCGACATGTGAGCGACCGCGATCGCGATCGTCGCGAATACGAGAACTAACGCGCGCACAGTACCGTCCATCTCTGCCGGCGGGCGCGAGCCTACTGAGGCAAGCAAAGCGACTCAATGATAGCCGCTTTTCCCGCGCTTTCCCGATAACACCGCTACGAGCTACGTACACTCATTCGACATCAACGCCAGTCGCACCGACGAGATAAACATCGGCAATGCCGCGCTTATCGCGATACCGATTTGTTTGATAAAACATTGCACCTATCGCACGTGGACGTTATATTAGAGATAAACGAAATAAAACAAATTGAATCACAGAAATTAATTAATTTATTGCAGCGACAAATTGTGACTAAAATTGTTTTTGTACTAAATTGCAACAAACACAACTGAGTGCAGCGAGGACTAAAACATTACAGCTATTGCATATCAACCCGGTACCTAAACAATTCCCAACACTAAATCTAATCTAAGCTGTTTACAGCCAAAGTACCATAATAAGTTTTTTAAAGACAGCAGTATAAACATAAATAACTTACTAACTAATTATTCATAACCGTGGCAAGCATTGACAGTGAACCCTATAAACAACAATATACCATAATAGAAAACATAAATTGTATTTATATAATAATAATAAATCTATTAACTAGTATAATTTCACAAACCATTTTCACTACAGTACTAATAATGTTGTATTAGTAATTATATTTCATATAATATACCGATGTAACAGAGTACAAAAGTATCGGTGGTACAATTACTGGTTAGTACTAAGTAAATACACACGTTATGTAACACTATCCCTATTCTTGCATGTTTAACGCCACAAAACACAATCGCTATATTAATTAGACCAAGTGAACGTTTACATTACATTTAAGCTATCAACTTACGGTTTGTAAAGGTCATGCCACACCGAAACCTTATAAAATATTTATTAAAACAACAAATTAAACCTACACCAAGGGTTTATGAATTATAAATTTTAAGTTATGTAAACATTTTTAAGTTTTTATTTGTTATTAATTATATAATATGCTTTATTTGATATATACGTATATTGCATATGTATATATATTTTTCTATGTACTAAATACATTATTTTAAGTACGTAATACAATAATAACCAACATTTCAATATATACGATCTATATATTTGTATTCAATGAAAAAAGCGACATTTTTACGTATTAAGGCCAAATACTACAATCAAGTTTTGTTTTAGGAAAAATGTCCAAATACAGCATAAATAAAAGAAAAAACCGACTAGAAGTACATAATTACAAACTTCAGCAGCCAACTGTTTTTGTTTCTTGAAGGAGAACTTCTAGATACTTTAAACTAAATAAATAACTTCAAACTTGCTTAGTCTGGCTTTTGAAAAATTCAACGCATACTTTACGGAGACCAATAACTTTGATTAATGGTGAAATATCGTTACATGCACTTACGTAGTTATGGAGAAGATAATATATAGCACTCAAAATGGTGGACAACTCTTTAAAATACATTGCATAATTATTACATATAATTTATTAGATAATAATATTTAGTATTTTCATTTCCTGGGTTTGGTAAGAAAGCAAAGCGCGGCGTTGAGTTCCGCCACTCAGCACGCAATGCCTCAATTCGGCGGAAAGTGGGGAACGGAAATGTTAAAAAAGAACGGAATGTCTTAACACTAGGTTCTCTAGTTCCCTCCGTCTACCCTGCTATGGGCGGGATACAGTGTGAAGTCATATATAGATATAAAAAAAGATATAAGTCATATATATAAAAATGAATGACGTTAAAATAATCTTTAAAAACTAATATATTTAAATGTTAATTAAGAAGACCTTTTCACTTATTTTATCACTAATAATCAAATTCTATTTTTGTAAAAAAAAAAAAAAGGTAGACCCATACCTAAGACACTTTAAATCGTGAGCATGTTTATATAAGCTTTCCGTATATAAAACACTTTGCCACCCACAAACAAAGTTTTCTAGTGAGTTGTTTACATACTATCAGATACTCACTCTAATTAAAGACGTGATTGGGTAACCTTGGTTGGAATACCTTTTTAAGACACGATACCGCGTACTGTGAAGCTAAGATTTGTTTTTTCTAATTACGTTATATACGTAGGTGTAACTATTTTGAATAATAAAAATAATATATTGTCTATTATAATATATTTGGTAGCAAGGCAAAGTGCGGCGTTGAATTCCGTCTCTCAACACGCAATGCCTCAAATTCGGTGGGGAACGGAATTGTTGAAAGAGAACGGAGTGTCTTAACACTAGGTTCACAGGTTCCCTCTGCCTACCCTGCTATATGCGGGATACAGCGTGAAGCTATGTATGTGTGTATTAATACGTGGTATATAAGTCTTAGACTATAACTCAATAACAAAAAATACATAAATTTAACATTTTAGTACTTAGCTCGATATTACTGTCTAATAATGAGCTAAAATTTTGAGCTCGAAATGAATAATGGAAATGCGTTCATACAAGCAAACAAAATGGCTACAATTATGTAGACTTTAAGATATAAATCGTAAAAGCCATTCACTATTGTTCTGTTTCAAAAGACAACTTTTTGTACGTCTGTCCTTATATTGTGTTCATTACGATAAAACGTATCAAGATGAAATATGTTCACGTCGACTGTACAATTTGTGTTAATTATTTACATTTGTTGACGATTATTATAAGAAAAAATATGTTAATACGCATCGACAAGTTTAACCATTCATTTAGTTATAAATTTAGCTTATAGTGATGTATATCTATAAACATATATGAAAAAAAATTCATTAATATAAATTATATATATATATATATTTTTTTACTTCACGCTGTATAGCAGGGTAGGCAGAGGGAACCAGAGAACCTAGTGTTAAGACACTCCATTCTCTTTCAACAATTCCGTTTCCCACTTTCCGCCGAATTGAGGCATTGCGTGTTGAATAGCGGAACTCAACGCCGCGCTTTGCCTTGTTACCAAACCCAAGAAATGAAAATACTAAATTTTACATTTCCTGGAGTGGGAATCGAACCCACAACCTGTCGCGTTTACAGTCGCACGCTTGTGCCTCTGCGCCACGACAGGCATTTTTAAGAAATATTAATAAAAGTATTTTCTTTGTTTAAAATGAATAATAATCCAACAAGACATACATACATAGTCTTCTATAGTTCTATAGTTTAAGCCAGTCAACAACAGAAGCTCCCTTGAGGCCCAACTAATTTAAACGAACCCGGCGGGCGAGAAAACAAAAACATTAGATTTCCCATGAGTACTTATAAAAAAATTATACAATATTAGTTACAAATACCAAACATTGGGGTGACCTTGGGAGACCTTCGAAAGTATTGAATTTAATTCTATTGTATTTCATTGACAAGGTCCTAAGTGAACGTCGCAAGTAATTTTGTGACATTGTCCACATAAAACAGTTATACGGTCGCCGTTGCGATGATTACGGTCCTAATTAATTCAATTTATGTCAAAAATGAAGCTTGGCCATGGGCGAAAAATTGATAAGCTTTTTTTACTCAGATCGAGAAGATTGAGAAAATAAACGAAAATTTACTGGGTATTTTCTAGATTTTATCAGTTTAAACATATCAGAGCTAAAGATAAAATTCTGAACAAGTAACGGTTTACAGTTAAACTAAATACCAGCCCCGACTTTTTCGATCTTTTAACATAACAACTATAAGTGATGCTTTAAATCAGTTTTCATTTTTTCAAATCACAATTTGAAAGATGTTGAAAGATGTACAAAGAATTTTTTTTTAAAAAATTAATCACTTGTTGTATGCTTGTAAAACAATCGCAAACGAAATCAAAAAGAATATAAGGTAGTCAAACTTCTCTAGTACAACCTAGTTATTAAGTAAGGAAATAGGAAATTATAGTTGATATACGTGAATAAGGATTCGAAATTTGGTATTTATCGGTTAAAAATATTTATATTAAATTAGTTAAATAACTTTAAAGATACACTCCGCAATATGATATATAACTGAAAAGCTTTGAAAAACACATACATATAATTAATATAACTGTAACAATATTATCATAAATATCGTTAGTAGAGGAGTTATTACTGCCTTAACTAGCACGAACAAATCAAATCAATTAGCTAAATTATACAATTATGGGTGATCAAGTTGAGGCGGGACCGACGCTGTTATCGAATTACCACTCAAATATACGTATTATGCATATTTCAATTCCGCTTACTTATTAAAAGAAATATATTATTCTTGTGTTAATTAAAAATGCTATAAAATTATAAAAATGTTACAAATTTCTTCTTTTCCCGCTAAAAACTCATTTTATAAATGTATCAACTGATATACCAGTTAAATATATTTAAAAAAGAAGTTTTTAACGTAAAAGGATTACCAGAATTTTTTATAAATTTAATCTATATTAAGCCAATTAATGTATTATTGGAACTATCTATAGAACAAATGTTTACGTATAAGTGTGTTGCTTGAGATATTTCACCATTTTTTATTCACACACGTTTTTTTTTAATTAAATAACTAATTAAATAATTTTAGAATGTATTCTTGAACAATCGTTTATCGTTAAATTTTTTACAAAAAAAAAACGATTTCAAATGAAATGTACTGAATCCATTTTTTGTAACATAACAGATAACTCAAAAACTACTAGTCGGATTTTCAGTAAATTTAATTGTGACCGCACAAGAAGCACTAGCTAGTTCATGAAAAAAACATTAAAATTGCTTTACCCAGTAAAAATTTATAGCGTAACATAAAAAAAAATACAGTCAAATTAATAACCTCCTCCTTATGGAAATCGGTTAAAAGATTAAGAATATCAATGCAATATTTATTTTACGAATCATTTTACATAAAAAAGGTAATTTTATTTTTTGTTTTATTTTAATCTTACTTTTTGTTGAAACTTTTTCTAAATTTAGTTAAACAAGCTTACATGTAAATTAAGCTATCACTGAAGTATTTTGTCTAAAGAAGAAAGTGTTATATTATAGTAATCATTATCAAATTGCACTAAATAAAACAAAAAAAAAGTCAATGTATAAAAAAATAGAAATCTATAGGTAATAATTACAAAATACAAAAATATACGTTATTTCAAACATACAATAAAAAAAATATCCTAAAGCCATATACAGTTTTAATGTTTAGCGCTATTTATTTAGATAGTTTTTTCTATTAAAAATTATCATGAGCAGTAAATTAATATAATATGCAAGAAGAGGAATGGCTTTCATTTCAAAAAACGTTAGGTATTTGTATAGTTAAAAACTTATTGTTAATGGTATGTATATATGTATGTATGTATATACGTTGTATATATGTATGTATTTCTGTATGTATGTATGAATGTATTTATGTTTGTATGTATGTATTTGTGTAGTATATAAGTTATGTATTTGCTATAATAAATCTATAAGTATGCTATTGTTTTTATTTAAATATTATTATTTCTTTATTTTTCACACCCTATCTGATTTTTCATTTGCGCTTTCTTATGCCTTAAGGTTGCCTGGAAGAGATCGCTATTTTAGCGACAAGGTCGCCTATTGTATATCTAATCCTTGTGTGTATTTTCTATTTTATTTATTTTATGTGTGTACAATAAAGAGTTATAAATAAATAAAATAAATATTGTTTCAACTTAATAACAAAATATGTCACCTTATACTATTATTACTAACACCTTTACTAATAATATGCATATATTGTACTAAGCAAATCACTAAAAAACAATATATACGAGGTTATATTAAGGACAACAACTAGTCTTTCTTTTCATAAAAACCAATATATTAATTGGTTATTTAGCACATAAATATATTTAAGCAATGCTATATTAAATAACTGTTAACATTTTAATAATTGGAAAAATTATCCATTTTTAA
>JAKGSA010000345.1:0-27106 GCA_033558755.1 Philaethria dido | reverse complement strand
TATATATATATATATATATATATATATATATATATATATCTTTTAATTGATTGTTAGAGAGGAGCGTGGACAGTGGAGGTGAACGTTAATGCGCATTTTAAAGGGGCCCCTTAAACCTACACTTTTTTTTTATTATTCAAGTAATAGATTGTTACAACATATTGAAATTAAAGGTGCTCGTTCGAGTTTCAAACTTTTATATAAATAAAGACGTATGACAATTGAATCGGTGAGTGCAGAAACAACGTAAGTCACAAAAAATGCAATAAATTGTAATATATTTAAACTAGCTTAGAAAGACAAGATGCGCGTTATTTTTCTCCCTCCTGCAAAATTTGAAAATTCGGACTTACGTTGTTTGACTCACCGATTCAATTATAAAAACAATATTCACCGACACTTACTACACATTTGAAACTTTACAAGCTAAATTAAGGTACATTTAAATTAACGACTTGGGTTGTACTCAAACTCCCAGGCACTCTCCAAACTTCTCTCTCTGCAACGCGATGGATTCTTAGGAGTTTCTCCTCTATCATCTACTTTTAATATATATAAAGTACATATATGCATTTCTATTTTATTCTAACTAACAATAACCTCGCATATTTTCAAAATATTTCAGCTAAATTGTATACAAAATGCAATAAGACGTTTATTGTCTAAGCCATGGGGTGTTGCTCACAATAAAGCTCTAATTATTCGTAAAAACACCGAGTGGCATTCAAAAATATGAACTTTAAATAATTACTATTCTTTATATATAAACATATATCGGAATGATAAATCACTTCGAAAAATCTCATCTGATTTTGACCATTTCAGTCTTCACAATATTGTTTTAATACTGATGTATTTTAGAATAATGAAAAATGGTCTCTAAAAATTACATATATAGCAATGTAAGAAAAATTTTCAACGCTATTTTGATCTATTTTCGTCTCAAATGTTATGAAAATTTGCACATGTGTCCGGATTTGATAATAATACAATATTTTCATAACGTCAACCTGATGTCCAAAACATACTTCCAAGCGTTTTTTTTACTTCAAAAACTCTTTTTTTTTATTATTACTATTAAATGAATCACATAGTATATAAGTAAACATCCATATGTAAATAACAAATATGTTATCTGTTATAAGGTGTTTTTATAAATTTTTATTATGTAATTAATTAAATAATTATTAATTTCAAAATTATATTGAACTATTGAATTAAATTAATTTAATTGCTTAAAATATATTTTTACTAGATATTTTTGTTTATTTAGAGACTATAGGTATACATACATTTACCAAATTTATTATTGTATGTCTTAAACTTACTATTTGTGACATCTTCTGAGTACTATTCTTTTTTTATTTGAAAGTTAATCTCTTATTTACCAGTTTATTAATCTACATAAATTTCAATATTATAAATACAATATATGGTCTAATTTGACATACGATTTGTAAATTGTTTAAAATATTTATTTAACTATACTGCTTTGTTCCTTTACATGTTCTAGAAGTGCTAGTATCAACTTTTAGAACTAAATTTACAACATCATCTTCCACTTTCCGTTAATATCTTGAAAAATGTTCGAAAATACTTCAATATTGGTAACTACATATTAGTATTGTTATAACTTTACAATATTCTTGCCTTCAACAAGAATAACATCTACAGTATAAAGAATTAAAAACCAAAATTTATTTTGATATACTAAAAACATCACTATTAGGCGAATTTATGAAAAATGAAATCAATAAATATTTATATTAAAAAAAATGACTTAAACAAGCTAAAAAAATGAACAGTCCGCCATATGCAAATTTATGCACAATATTAAAAATATAAAAAAAAAATATACAAAAATATTAATAAAAATTTAACTTATTATACCTAAATAATAAAAAAATTAAACGATTCAATGACAAAAATAAAACAGCAAAAGAATTAAAACGACCGCCTAACACAATATTAATTGTCAAATTAGACGCCATCTTTGCGTTTCGTTGCCGGTGAACCAGGCAAGTAACCTTTTAGTCAGTCAATACTTAAGTCGTTGGAAAAATGGCGGGAAAGCTTAGCAACGTCTAGTCCTGTGAAATCTGTGAATATATCTGTAGTTGCTGTGGAAGGTTTCGACCTGCCAGGAGAAGTGCTGGTGGAGGCTTCCATACAAGGGTCGAGGGCGACTAGACGGTCTTCTTTGCTGCTCACTTCGAAAGGTTCTGATATGCCTGGGAAAGAAATTTTAGATTGTAATAAATTTACTATTTTACTAATTATTTGTAATTAAATAAAATTATTTTTTGTTCCAAAAAAACTTCACAATTTATCCGATTTCCATCAAAATTTTAGAGATTCTGTGTTAAGTCGCGGAACTAAACGCCGCGCTTCCAGAGCGATGCGCTTCTAAATCTTTCCAAAGCGGAAAAATGAAAATAATTTTAAATATAATCATTTTAAGCATAATTAATAATATATTTAAATTACACTACGTAAATTCGAAACGAGCTTCATTTTATACCTAAAACAAGTTAAAAATATTAACATATTCTTCCTGTATCGTCTCAAATTACAAAACAATAAGGCATATTGACAATGCGAAATTGAGGCAAGACAAGGAGGCTACATTACCGAATAAAATTTCATAGAAAGCTTGGCAAACAACGATCGGGCGCCATTAGGCCCATGCATAAATTGTTAGTTCAGTGACGACAGGCGAGCATCCCGACAGCCGCTTTCCCGCTTTAGCTACTTTATTCTTCGTCGGAATATCTTTTACCAGTTTATTGGATAGCTTATAGCCGTATAGAAAAAAGATAAGTTGTATAAAAAAGAAAAGATGATATTTTTCAACTTTTATAATATTTGTTATGCTCAAATATATCCAGTATGTTGCCGAATAAGCGTCTTATAACACTCCATTATCCATTCCCCACCAAAGCATAGACATTGCGTTCTGAACAACGAAATATCGAGTTTGTGTAATAAGACATCAAAATTCAAATCCAAAAATAAAGAGTACTGTCTGATAAATCAATACTAAGCCACATTGTAACATTTTACTTAATGCATACGATTACTATTATTAAAGTTACTAATGATTAAAAAAAATATATTTTTACAAATCAAACACCTCTCGTGGCACAAGCGTGAAATTATAAACGCGACAGGTTGTGGGTTCGATTCCCACTCCAGGAAATGTAAAAGTTAGTATTTTCGTTTCCTGGGTTTGGTAACAAGGTAAAGCGCGGCGTTGAGTTCCGCCAGTCAGCACGCAACGCCTCAAAAAGCAAGTGTCTTAAAATTAGGTTCTCAGGTTCCTTCTGCCTACTCTGCTATCGGGATACAGCGTGAAACAAAAAAAAACAAATCAAACATATTCAGGATTCTTCATTTTCCGCCCGTATTGAAAACATTGCCTCATGAATGGCAAAAAAGATACATATAGTCATTCCACCAAATCCACACACCCATCGCGTTTACAATCACGCGTGTCCCACTGCACTACTATAGCCATACATTTCGTAGCTTTCTAAATAATTTTGTTCACTAAAGTGGGGATAACATTTAAAAGTTAGCTTTAGTTTAACACTTACCCAAAACACTCCTAACTTCATTATTAGGTTGACTAAAGTATATAAATCTGTAGAAGCCAGGCGTCCTCACACCGCTACCGACCGGGAAGCTCAGTGTGACGGTGCGCGGCGCGCCCCGTCCCGCGCCCGCCGGCGACGGGATGCTCACCTTAGCGAGATACTCGTAAGCTATGTAGTCATCTAGATTGTGGAAATTTGCCTGAAAATGTTTTATTTTTAATTAGTATTGGCTTTGAAGAGAAATAAATTTAATTAATATGTATGTATGTTTTAATATTTTTAATAGTTTTTTTTCATGAACACGTGTCATTTATTCAAAGTAAGAACTATAATGGCCGTTACATTATCTGTAGTGACAACATAGATTTTATAAAAATGTAATTGGTAATCATATTTAACAGTAGACATATTAAATAAAATTTTTTTAAGTGAGATTTTTTTTGAATTGGCTGGACAAAAATAGCTCTTATATACGATTTTGTAGTAGCTTTTCAATAAGAAATTGAGTACTAAAGCTATTGTTGTATATTGCGGAAAAAAGTAAATAGAACTGACTCTTTCAGTGAAATTTCAATTTACAATTACCCAAAAGTCAACATAAGGACATAAACTAGATCAAAATAACTAATTTATTAAAAATAAAAAAATGAGGTACTTACATCATAAATACCGATCCAATCGTTAGGATTTATTTCCACATCGGGAGACAATGTGCATTGCGTCCTAAAATCAGCGTCACCGATATACCAAATGCGTACAATTGGCGCAAATTCCACTGTTTTCACTGTATAATTTGCAAATGCCTGTAATAAATTAAACAATTATATAAAAACTTTTACATTTCGACGTAAACTGTAAATAAAAAAAAAAGGTGATTGAAGCAACAGGAGAATAAAAGTGTGGAGTTAACATAATTACCCTTTTCATTCTTTCCCACTATATATAATGGTAATTCTTTAACTTATTTAGTTCTTACTTGAACAAAATCTAAACATTGTAAGCAATCAAAGCTTGCGGTGCATTTAAAATTAGTAGCTATATATTACTATTTCACTATTTCTAGCAATCACCCTTTTCCTTTCATACTATTTTTTTTAACTTCACGCTTTATCCCGCATATAGCGGGGTAGGCAGAGGGAACCAGAGAACCTAGTGTTAAGACACTCCATTCTCTTTCAACATTTCCGTTCCCCACTCATACTATTTGAAATTTACAATATTCATTGTAAAAATAATAATTAACCTATTAAATCTATTAGTTTTTGTAAATAGAGAGAACTTGGTGTCAAGACACTCCGTTCCCCTATTTTATAGTTAAATATCCATTTAATTGAAATAGGTAGCTAAGCCATGCGTTTATATCCAGCTACGCCGAAATTTTTTTACGCTTGTTACAACTTATTTTGTTTGTTATTATTGCTAACAAGTTAGCAACTATCGTTTGGCAAGAGAGAGCTATTTATTAAATATTAATAGCGGTCTGACGGGACTCTTTTTTTTTTTCAACTTTACGCTGTATCCCGCATATAGCAAGGTAGGCAGAGGGAACCTGAGAACCTAGTGTTAAGACACTCCATTCTCTTACAACAATTCCGTTCCCCACTTTCCGCCAAATTGAAGCATTGCGTGTTGTTTCCAATAGGCGCGGGCTTTAGTCCCGCTGTGTTCAAATTTTTATATATTTTCTAAGAATATTCGTCCTTACCTAAATATGTGATTAGCACTTCAAACTATAAAAAATATTAAAGCACTGCCAATCTTTAAAAAAAGCTGCAAATTAAAATAACAATTCATACCTGTTCCTTTTCAACAGTATCTACATCTGTAACTAAATAAGCAGCTCCTATTAGCGGCTCGGGCTCGACAACCTCCGGTTTTACTACCGCTGAGCGCATGCGTATCTGTGCTTTCTTTGCTATCGGCTGTGCTACGGGTGGACTTAGTCGTATCTACGTGCATAATTTAAAATCTATACTTCTAATATATACAGTATATACATAATTAATGCTAGCATATTGTTATTGTAACCGACTTCAAAAAAGAAAGTGAGAGTTCAATTAGACTGTATTTTTATGCATTCTCGCATAACTTTTTACTGTGTGAACCAATTTGGACCATTTTTTTATATGATAACCAGAGCTTCTCATGTGGTTCCATTTAAATTTAGTTAAAATCTGACAACTAGTTTTTGAGTTATTTTATTTGAAGTCGGTTTTCTGTTTTTGTTAAAATTTTAATAATGTAAATGTTTTTGTTTGTTTACTATTTTCATGGAAATTGTTAGTATCATCATCGGTGTAATACAAGCTTTTTCTTTTCTTATACTATGAAAATATTATTTAAATAACATTATAAGGTAAAATGGTAGTAAATTCGATTGAGAAATGAAAGAGATTTAGTTAAAAAAAAATATAGTAATAAACTCTAACTGTAAGAAATAATATACAGAAATTATTTATACTAAACCAAATTATTTATACTTCTATTTTCAAACACTATCACCTATGTGTTTTATAAAAAACTGAATATTACTATGTCCATAGATATATCGTAATCAACAAAAAGTCATTTTGGACTTTGTCCTATTCTACTTGAATACGTCAGCTACTTTAATATTATAATAAATACAAAAAAAAAATACAAAATTATGAAACCGTTATATTCATTCTTAACCAAATAAAAATATTCATATTATTGAGTTTCAGTAAAAAGAACTTTGTTGATTCGAGAAACATTACATAAAAAATAAAATTACATGTAACTTTTTTTTAAAAACTACAGTAATAAAAGATAAAAAAGAAAAGCGAGTGACATAATTTTTTCCCTCATAAGTTAATAAATTAAATAAATACTTTTTTATTCTTTGTATATAAGTTATTTTATCTCATTCTCTAATTAGTTCATTGTAATAGATATTAAAGCATTTATTGTAGTATGTAATCATTGAGACTAGTATGGAAATAAAAATATTTTAAATATAGACGGTCCGGAATCGAACCCACATTCATTGCGATTAAACAATGTTCTACTGCGCCACAATAGCCTTAATAAACACACAAGAAAATTATTGTTACTTAAACCGTACTTAGCCTTGACCGGCCCATATAAATTCTGACGCAAATAGCTAAAGCTTAACACATAAATAATTTACCGTACGGCACAAAGTTTCAGTACTGACATTGAAGTAGGCCTTTTATTTTTCTTTAATTATATTCATCCATACAAAAATAGACTTTGTTCTGTACACGATAAAGCATTTTTGAGTACAATGAACTTTTAAGATTAGATATCAAATAAAGATACGTATTTACAGGTCGAAAACTCGAAATACTCGAAACTGTATAATTTGATTTATTTATTTATTTTATTTAATTAAATAATCGATTTCAATTTATTATTTTTATTGCAAATCGCGTTTTGTTGTTATTTAAAAAAAGAACCATGAGGAAAATATTTTTAAATATAAATTGCTATATTTATTGAAAAAAAAAAAGATATAAAAAAGTCTTATAAAATTTATGTCACCGGTTGTATGGTTATGTTAACATATATAATTATATAATGAATAAATAAATGTATTGCCGCCATGCAATAAAAACTTTGTAAGTGCAAATTTTCATTTCTTGACTGCGTAAGAATTTTAATGATAATTTTTTTATTTTTTACAATAAACATTTTTTATTGTAAAAAATAAAATTAACAAGAATTTACTTACAAGAATTTACCACAAAACTACTAAATACAAGCAATATGTATGAGTGTTAATCAAAAAGCAACGCAACAGTACTAAAATCAGCAGTACTACATACTGTCTTACATTGAATACATATGGTATATAGTATCACCTCGATTATCTGGGGTTCGATTAACAGGGGTTGCAAGGGGCCAATTGCTTTTTTTTTAAGATTTGTGAAACAGTTTTCAAACAATTTATTTTATAGTTCACAATATTTACTTTATACTAATTATTACATGTGATTATTTTTAATCATTTCAATGTAATCGTTAATCATGTGTGTAATTGTTCTTAAAAATAATTAAATAAAGTACTGGATAGAAAAACCCGTCGTGTTTTTAAGTTAGTAGTGTAATCAGTTTCCGGGGATTTAGATTATCCTTGAACCCCCATACCCATCATTACCCCTGATAATGGAGGTTCTACTGTATATAGGTATGTTTTTACTAAGAACTACAAAATACACTACAGAAATATACTATCAAAATGCGCAAAAAACCCACATACCCATCTACAAGTGTATGTATCATGCATTTAGTAGAAATCCCACATTTAAAGCAAAGGAAAATTATAAGTATACATACCTTAATATTAAACTGTGCGACCACTGGCTTATGATCGCTAACCATATAGTGTGGCATGTGGTTATAAGAGATGAGGTCCGCTCTTAATGTTATATTCTCATAGTTATTAGCTATCACTTTATATAATACTCTGTCTGTCCATGACGGTTTACGCCTATAATAAATATATTATAAATTTAAATTATGTGGATTGAGGATTGGTAAACGTGACAGGTTCGATTCCCACTCCAGGAAATGAAAATATTAAATAATATTTACTATTTACATTTCCTCGCTCTCCTCGCGGCGTTAAGTTCCGCCACTCATGCCCGCACTCTCAAGCACGCAATGTCTCAATTCAGCGGAAAGTTGGGAACGGAAATGTTAAAAAGAGAACGGAGTGTCTTAACACTAGGTTCTTAGGTTCCCTCTGCCTACCCTGCTATGTGCGGGATACATAAAAATTACACGTAACTATATTTATTACGTATGGCTGTGCGTCATCATTTTTCTTATTAGTTTCCTATTTTTTTTATTTAGTTTTAACTTCAAAGTTCAACTTTTTATTGGCAAAACAATAAAAATATATATTGTTTCTTTTTTATATTTTAAAAATAAACATGATTTCCTTTTTAAACCATTATTACTGATAATTGCACTTTAGTGGCGCATTAGAAGAGTAATTTCATCGATGATTGTAATTTCGAATGCTACACGAAAGTACATGTATGTACATACTTTTATTATTTAAATATACTATTAGGCTCTATCGTTAATTATATATATCGTTATCCTTTTTAAGGTAAAAATTTATTATTATTTTTCTCATCATCAAAACTTAAAACAATATTTAAAACATTGCGCGTCCCTTTTTTTGGGTTATGATGAGATGTTTCAGAGAAAACAGTTATTATCTTAAAAAACGATAATATAATTTTTCTAATCTCAAGTACTTCCCAAGAAATGTATAAGAAAAAGTAATTTTAAAATAGCAGTCATTTTACACTTATAAAACCTATAATAAATCTAAACAATAAAATATAATAAAAAATGTCATAATTAAAAAAAAATTAATTATGACATAGAAAAGACATTTTTCTAACAGTATTTTAGTTTCAAAACTCGAAAGATACGTAAAGTAAAAGAAACTTACTTTATATCATAATCATCGGTGGCCATTACAAATTTGTACGTGGGAGGAAATCTTATTTCCGCTTCTTTAAACTCTGAAAACGCCTCCCCACTCTCCATTACCGCCAGTAATTGGTCATGTTTTAGTAGTGCTGCATATTTGTCTTTTTCCACCTTTTGTAGGGTCGCAACAATTTCTTCTGAAGTAGGACTGCTGCCTGTCGGATGATCTGTGCGGAAGTTGAGGTCACCAATCCAGAATACGTAGCTGAAAATAAATGGTATTTATTTATTGAATATTATATATAGGTATACTTTTTTAATATAGAAGCTTCTCGTTTTATCTGGCATAACAGTGAAGTTAGAGAGAACCTGGGGACACTCCGTTCATCACATTCCGCCCGACCGATTAGAGAGAGCGCGACTGTGTCACTGTCAACATCGTACTCGATAATAAATGAGTTTTAAAAATGTTTAAGTTCGCCAAATTAAAGTGAATCAAACACAACATACAAACAGTACTTAAGCAGCTTCGATTAATATAAAAAATATAGTGCAAAATCGATCCAGTTAATTCAAGACATCCATGTTAAGTGGCGGAACTTAACGCCGCGCATTAATTCTGCAGTCTTACCAAAGAGGAGAAATTGATATAGTTTAAATATAATCACTGCCCCGAATGGGAAACGAACCCACAAACAATCATGTTTATAGTCAGACGCTGTTTCCCTGCGCTACGATGGCCTCTACCGAAAGTTAATTTAATTAAAACTATTTTAAATTAGGTAATGCCGAAAATGTACAAAATTAATAAAAAATATTTTTATAACTTCAAAGAACGCCTTTAACGCCTGTCGTGGCGCAGAGGCACAAGCGTGCGACTGTAAACGCGACAGGTTGTGGATTTGATTCCCACTCCAGAAAATGTAAAATTTAGTATTTTCATTTCTTGGGTTTGGTAACAAGGCAAAGCGCGGCGTTGAGTTCCGCCACTCAACACGCAATGCCTCAATTCGGCGGAAAGTGGGGAACGGAATTGTTGAAAGAGAATGGAGTGTCTTAAGACTAGGTTCTCTAGTTCCCTCTGCCTACCCTGCTATATGCGGGTTACAGCGTGAAGTTAAAAAAAAAAAAGAATCCAGATAATTAATTCAATTTTCACAACATATTATCTATATAATGCGGGATTTAAAAATAACTTTCTGTCCATTTAAGAGATATCATGTGTGAGACATCAAAACCTACCATGGTGTAAATCCTAAAAGGTATCGCTGAGTAAGGATATTATACTCGCTATTTATATTGCGTGTGCATAAGGAAGAGATGTTATTTGTGTATTTTACTGTTATTATACCACTAATAATAATGTTTGTACCATAAATATATTTACGAATAAATATTTTTTACTGTCTGTACGTACGCGAAAATCTATTAAAGTATTCGACAGAATTGAACGAAACTTTGCCTATTGAATAGCTATTAGATCTAGGCGGGATTTACGGCATAATTTGTAATAAAAAAAATGATCGGCGTAAAGAGCATTTTTTGCTGACCTAAAAAAATTAAAGGCCTGGAACATCTGTTAGAGAACCATAATAGTTCAACTCAATAAAGGTAAGGCAATCGTGGGCAAAAGTTTGAGCGACTAATTAAAATCATTGAAAATTGGGACCATCGTGACACAGTGGGACAGCGTCAGACTGAAAACTTAATTCACATATATACTCGGGGGATGATTGTTTCTAAATTGTTTTCTTTTCCCCGCTTCGGGGTGTAAGTTTCAATGTCAATGGTTGGTAAATAAAAGCAATAAGGCAAGGGTCATAAAGTCCACGCTAACAATATCGCAAGCATCGACCAGTAATATATAAAACCAAAACACTGAAAATATCACTTACATTTTTTGAATTAAGATACTTAAACATTAAAATACTATATATAGTAGGCAGTTTTACATTTTAATCAATACGAAGCAAGGACGCACTACAATTTACTTGACTGAACACAGTTATGGATTTAAATTCCACTAGGAGGTAAAATTATATATTTGTTTCTTGGGTAACACTAAGCACGTTGTCAAGTACGTTTTATACCTTTTATTAATAGAAGTACAAAACGGAATGATTTATAACCATCCATATGCCTTTTATTGTCGTTTATTTGCCTCCTATAGCAAAACCTATTTTGAAAGCTTCACGCTTTCTCATAAAGCTAAAGAAACTAGTGTTTAGACATTCCTTACACCACTTTATATCATAATTCAAGACAATGCTTGGAGTCCAATTAAGTGGCGAAACGCGTTCATCTAACGACAGTAGAGAAATGAACATAATTTAAATATAAAAATTCCCACAGTTGGGTATCGAACCTACAATCATTGCGTCACAGTCACTACTATACTACTGCGGCACGATGGCCTGTTGCACATAAATAAATAAATATTTTAAATCGTTTAAAAGTATAAATAAATGTGTCTGTTATAAAAAAAAACATACTTAAAGTACTTTCTTCGTCCGTTTATATTTTATATGATACCATATATCGACATCTTACTTTAACCCTTCAAAGTTTATTTATTTACGTGTAAATGAAGTCTTACAAATGGATAGAAATCGGTTTCAGGGCCGCTTACTCATGTATAGATCTAGTGATACTAAGCTTTATTGATAATGGCCGATATCAGAAGATAACGTACCCAAGTGCAAACTATCGTAACTATTTACACAAGGATCGTAATAGCATTTTTGTAATTTGAAAAAATATATTGCAGAATTTGTCATGCTCTACAAACACCCAAGTTTATGTAACGGACATGTTATTCAATAATTAAAACGCTTAATCTAAATACTTCATACTATTTCAAAAATCTTAAGTAACATTATGGTATCGTGATGAAATGGAATAGAGTCTGAATGTAAATGCGATGGTTGTGAGTTCGATTTCCATTTAGAGGTACGATTGCATTTAAATTATTTACATTTTCTCGGTCTGGGTTCCGCTACTCAACAAAAAAATCCAGCAAAAAGCGTGGAACGGATTTTCTTGATACTAGGTTCTTTCTGCCTATTCTGATATGTGATATACTCGTAAAGCGTGAAGCCGAAGAAAAAATATTATCAAGAAATAATTTAAAATTATTCTTTAAGAACCAACGTGTAAGCAATGGGAACACAAGGTTTCATATATTTTGAATACAATATGTTTAGTCAAATAAATTAATTTAAATTTGATAGTCGATACCGTCTTTATAATCTTGAGAAGGAAGACAATCAACCTATAGATATTCAATTTTATAAGGAAATTATCGCTTACTACAAAAGCATTTCCCAGACCCAATACGATTTTATCAACTGAAACAAAAAGAAATAGTATAAAATAAACTTACTCATGATAAAGTATATTGGAGGTTTCGCTGATGTGATACGAGTGTTCCTTAATGATTGTGTTGTAGTCGTTAATGCGGTCCGCAAGCAAATGCTCGTGGGCGGTCAAATGGCAGTTCACAAGGCACACAGAACACCCGTAAATATTGAACCTCACACTCACAGCTCCTTTGTTGCCCTACAAAAAGAAACAAGTAGTAACAGTTATTTTAAAGTGAATGTGGTATAAATTTATGTTAGGAGTTAATAGGTGTTTTTAATTAAATTAGAATATAAAAAGTAACAAATAAAGTGATCTTCATCACTTGTTCATATTTTCATTTATATTGACACAAAATAATACCCCGTAAGGTAAAGTTTATAAAAATTACGCACATACTAATTAAAATCTACCTTTACTTACATTAGACAAAGTTAAGTATAAAAAAGGAATACTTTGATTGCGATGAGATTACAGGGCGGTCGATAGCACCCACGTCACTTTTTGTATAAAGAAAACAAGAAAATAGCAAATGCATATCTTTTTATAACTATGATATGGTCACGTGTTCTGCTCTGACGACATTGTATTAAATGATTAAATAAAACAAGAATAAAACAATACAAAAATAATTGTTTTAAAATAAATGTGTAAAACCTTTACTAATTGTTTTAGCCACGGCTTGAGAAAAGATATACAATAGTTGTTATGAAACGTATTAATATAATTTTTATGATCATTTTTAATACAAGTCGACGTACCATAATCTGCAATAATAAATACAAAATATAAGATGACCAGAATAATTACGATATCCATACAAGCACTTGCTTGTTTAATTAAGTATAAACTATAAAAACTAAGTGTTGATTGGCATGTAATATTTAATTTTTTGTGTGTAAAAAAAATATGTATTCAAAACTGTTACATCGAAATCGAAATTTTAACAGGTTTTTTTAAAGAAAAGGATTTAGAAGGCCAAATAAATATATATGAATATGAAGAAAAAATTGCCAGTTTTTTTACGAAAAATAAATATAATACTTTTGTATAAAATGGCATACATATATATGTATTTTTATGTGTCAACGGGGCTACCTACTAGTAGTTGTTAAAATTCACTTTCATATAATCTTTTTTTTTATAATCATAATCATGACGAATTACTCTTGCATTTAACGCTCTTAATGTCAAATATATTGTCATAAAACTTTTCAAGTTTATCGTTATATAAAAAAAAAATCTTGTGAAACAAGTTCTTTTGCAAATATAGACACATTATTTCGCAAAACTGTGCAATGAATGCTTTAAAAATTATTACAGTAGTGCGATGATAGGTGCAAGATAAAGTAGGTGCGTGTGATATATTTTTTGAAGTTACAATTATCTTCATATCTTGTTAAATCCTGTTTAAATATGCTTTATACCTACTTTAAAAGAGGACATAAGATTCCTTCTTACACAAAGTTTCATCTATAATAAAAAAAGAATGGTCATTGTCATAAAAACAGATTATACATACAAAGCACATTTCCAAGTTAGATTTTTCTCATAGTTTTAATAAAATAGTGAAATCATAGTCACGTGTTGCAGCGGTAGAACTAAAATGAAAGACTGTAATTATTTAGTTTATATAATATTCTGATGTAACAAGTTCAAGTTATATATTTTAAAACATTGCGTGCAGAGAATTGCTATTTGTTCAAAGATTTTTGTTTATTAACATTACTAATAAAGTTTTATCTTTAATATAAATATTACATACGGATAGATTTATAAATTTTTGTAAATATTGTAAATAACCTATCACATAATTCTCAGTGAATATAAGTAATTTGACAGATTAAACTAGATTTTTGCACTGAAATAAGTATTTGTGTTCCCTTTTGCACATAACACTACAATTATATATACATTAATGCGAAATCAAGGTCTTATAAAAACAAAAACAACAGACTCTACTGCACTAAAAAAAGCTGAAAATTACAACCAAGCCCAACATGGCCCAAATCAAAGTAACATTTCCTAAAAAAGATTTCAATGGCTAAAGATGAGTTCTAACTGTTAATCTAGTGTTAAATGTTCCCCTTTTCCCTATGTAATTTAAGACAAGGTGCTTTGTGTGCTAAATGCCACTCTTTGTCTCAGCAGAGTGTGAAATGAAGACATAAAAATAATAATTTTCTTGAGTGGGATTTGAACCCATAATCATAACCTTTATAGTCAGATCATCTCAATCCTACTGTGCCACAAAGGTGCAGGTATGTATATTTTATCAATCACATTTTTGAAGAGCTGTGATTACTATCAATGATTACACAAGGTGCGTCAACATATATGACACTTATTATAGATTTGATACCAAAAAGGAGTTTCAATCAAAATAAAATAATCAGATTATTGTATCTAACATTAATATAATACTAGGGTCCCCGTTAACGCATTGTCTTTAGTAAAGTATATGTCACTCGTCAAACTATGGTAGTGTTGTGTAACATTTGTTTTATTAATTTAATATACTTTTTATGCATTAGTTTAAAAAAATATTTGCATTCTGCACTCCTTCTCTATATAAACAGTAAGTATGCCAAGTTTCATGCTCCTATGTCGCATAATTTTTGTAAAAAGAGATCCAAAGTTTTTGCTTCACATATTTATATATAGATAAAAGATACTAATTGTTAATATAACAAGAAATAGATAAGTACAAGTGTGATAAGCTTCTGTGATTTTCAACAATAGTAAAAGTTTAATCTTATATTATACTATGATAATATTTAGTTTCTTTAGAAGCTATTGTAACACAGTGGAACGGATATCACTGCTTTTCTTTAGTAACTCAGCACAACATTTTGTCTTATCAGAACAAGGAAATGTAAGTAATTTAAATATAAACTTATCCCTGAGCAACTGGAGCACTATTATTACAGTAAAACAGAATGGTTTCTGTAAAATTTTATTTATAATGAGGCAAGAGCAAATTAAACTAAGGTAAAATATGACATTGATACATAATAAAAATAAAAACTATTATATATACTAGTCTAAAGGAAATCTGTGTCAGATGATAATATGTATACTAATTACCCAAATATCTACGCACTTAATATGACATGAATATTACATAGTAAATATGAAGTTTGAAATAATATTAATATTGACAATAATGAACTTATTATAGGCTATTGATAATTATATTATAACCCTATGCCTATAGTAAATGATCTATTTAGAATATTAAAAATATTGAACTCACCCACAGTCCACCTAAACCAGTTTTAGTATATTGTGCCTCAATATCTCTAAGATGTGTAACATGTTTCATTTGAGTGTAAACTAGAAGAATGATGCCTTGTAATCTTATACTCTTTGCAACAATAAATCCTTGTCTGCATAAGATTTTATTAAACATAGAAGTCCATTGATCAGTAAATAGACTGTCCATTAACATATTCTGGGGTTGTGATTTAACTTCTTGCAGGCTAAAATCCATCATAATATGAGTAGATGTTTTATTGAGATATTTTATTATAATTCATTAATACATAATAAATATAAAATCAATACAAAATTTAATAGAAAGTTTGTTTATGAGTTAGATATTATTTCATCTGATTTTTAATGTATGTTATAATCATTGGATATTAAAATTAAAAACACTTATGTAAATGTAACACAAAACTATAATTAGCGTATATAGAAACTCACCCAATGACATAAAAGTCAGGTAATTGTTTATTTTTGTTAAACTGTGATGGAAAATCCAGTAATGAGTTGAGATCTTGACCTGGAGACCTAGTTGCAACATTCCAGGTCACGAAATAAAATCTACAAAATATATAATATCATATACTACATGTACCGTTGGTAAGAATGTCTCATATATTTTCAAATATTTTTAATTTTGTTTATTTAACACTTATTTTGTTTACCTACCTGAGAGTATCCATTGTTATTTTATCAATTTCACTTATGCGTACATCAAATCTATCTTTTTAAATTACCACGAGTCCTATGTATTTCAATATAAGATTAATTGTGCAGAAAATTATAGATAAGATGCAAGATAATAACTATTTAAAAGACACAATCACCATCGCCACTACAAAAAGTGAAACTGCCAGTTTACGCTAAATTGACATTGACATTTATTTATAGCCAATATAGAATATCAATGTAAATGTAAAATCTTCGTTGACGTTAATTTTAATTGTCGTATTTGATAATATTGATCTCAGAGTTTTTATTCATTATTAATTATTTCTTACTTATTCTTTTCTAAATATTTTTTCAGTTATACTTTGACCCCACAACCTCAATAGTAAATAATGTGAAAATTATGAAATTGTATAATAATTCAGTCAAAGACACTTCTATTATTTATTTAAATATGCTCCAAAAACTTTCTCAAAGAATTTATCTTATACCGTACCGATCTTAACCTAATGTACCGTAGAACTGTTTTTTATCAGTTTCACGCTTTTTCCTACATTGTAAGCTAGTCTTGTGCTTAGTATTCCATTCTTCATTTCTGATCGAGCAATAGCTACTGTATCTAACTATTCTATCAAAGTGTTACGAAATTAAATAACTTTGTCTTGTGATAATTTCAAGCAAATTTAAAAATATTTAGAATCTTTCTTATAATACACAACCTCCTTTAGAATGTTATGTTATAATTATATTTCAAATAATGACTTTCTTATTAATTAAAGAAACCAAAAAAATAAATTTAAAATATATCTTCATTTTAATATTTTTAAACCCAGCCATTAGTGAATTAAAATTTTATATAATACTAATTTTAGTTAAGTTTGTAAATACGGATAATCATAATGTAATGTTAAAAAGTACTTCTAACGTTTAGTACTGAACTTATAGTGAACTTGATACATATTAAGATTAACGTTGGGCAAGTAAATCGAACGTATAAATCGTTATTGTCAAACATAGTGACAGTTGTCAAATCAATAGCGGCATTTGGTATTTGGCGGCAAACGCTACAAGTAAAGTGATACTACGAGAATTTTAGAGATCTTTCAAGATCTAATTTAAATATAAAATCAGGAAACGTATTCTCAGGTATACATTGTCAAAATGTTTATATGAGATATTTATATTTATTATATTTTATTGTAGTGCAGTATTATTACTTTGTATACACTTTGAAGAATTTTCAGGTTATCTTTATGTTATTGTGTAAACTCAATGTTGTTGTTATTGTATGATTACAGAAAATGCCGCGGACTACTCGTAAATCTCTTAAAACTCTACAACATGCTGCATCCGACACAGAAAATCTTGTGGGTAGACCTAAAAAAAGTTTAAAACACCAACTTAGCCAAGAACCTGCAATGTAATTTTTAATTTATAAGATTTAAAATTCATGAAACTCCTGTTGTATATTTCGTGTATTTCATACAATATTTTTAATTTTAGGAATGTTGAAGTGAAAAGAAAGAACCTATCAACAAAAGAAGTACAAGTAAATCTTGAAAATAAAATCAGTGCTGATGATTTAACAAATCCAGAAGGAGCTTCTGAAAGATATTGGCAAATCTTAGCTGAAAAGAGGCAGTAAGTATACACCAAAAGTATCTTAAAAATTATATATCTATACCCATATTATCTATATGACTATTATAACATATTTTTATTTTAAGAACTGCCTTACAAGAGGCTCTAGAAGAAAATGAGAAGCTTCGAAAAATTATTGAAGATTTAAAAGAAGAAAATGCTCAGTATAAACAAATGTTAGATGAAGCCAATAGTTTTGTAGAAGTCATCAAGGTATATTTCATTTATTTTAATTATTACATAATAATGACATGTAACCCAAACAATGTGTTTTCAATGCATTATACATATTATGTGTACTGAGCTTTGAGCAAGATAGTTCAGATTAAAATATAAGTTTACAAAGTTTATATGAGGAAAACTTGATACTTTTATAGTAAATAAAATATGGTAGAAGATAATTATTCTAGTATATAATTTATTTTAAAATATTGTCTGGTATTATTTGTAATCATTGAACACAATAAAATTTCACCAATTATAATTTATTGACATAAACAACATTCTGATACATTATTAATAATTTCAGGAGGAGCTTGCAAATAATAGCAAAGATGACACTGGCATTGATGTCAATGACGTGAGCACAGCTGACGAAGCTCATGATGAAGAAACCAATAATTCTGATTCGTCTAAAAATTAACTGTAATTTTTTAACTTATATTATCATTTAGTTTATTTTCTTTGCTAAGTTAGTTTAATACTTTTTTAACATAGTTCACTTATTTAAATATATATTTTTCTAAACCAAATAGATATATCATTTTGCTTTATTTCTTGTAGCAACCTTCACTTGTACTATTTTGTTCTAATTTCAACTAGTACAAAGAAAATGAGGCTTTTAGGCTTGTAATATAAGATTGGGTAATTTACTTTTGATATGTTTTATAAACAACATCACACATTTCTTTTTATATTGATTGCCTACGCTGACTATTTTAGATATAAATATATGAACTAAATACTTTGTAATACTTTAGATAAGGTAAAAGTATTTTTAATAAAGGATTTAATAAAATAAATGTATGTTTTACTAAAATTCTATTTTTTTTTCTCATTTGTCCAAGAACAGGTACAATTTTATATAATACATTTCTAAAATACATATCATTAAACATTTTAATTTTCATATTATTTAAAGTAATTATTGCAGGGGAAATTTTAAGCTGGTAGAACAATCAGATTTTTTCAAAAATTCTTTGAATTGGTCATCAAAATTGGATTCATATGTCCAGGGCATTAAATCAGGGTACATTGTAATTTCTTGAAGAATATTCACATTTGAGTTCATTGGCAATACACTTCTGACCTTCTCATTTAGACATCCTGTAGCATAAATATAGTGGGTAATAATTAAATTGTATATAAAGTTCACATATTTATAGTCTAGATTATCATTTGTGCTGGGAACTATTGGTGTAGGATTCTTTATTCTATGTAAATATCCTGTTGTTATAATAGGTACTATGAAGTCAGCCTGTAACAAAAGAAAAATATTTAATAAATTTGTTTTATTTAACAATATACAACTAAATATTATGGCATCCGAAATATCCATTTGTATTTCATATTTTCAATGTAGGTAGGTATCAATTATATAAATGTATTAAAAAAAACATTAAATATATATAAAAAGATAAAAACTTCACAAGCATCCCTTAAAAAACAAAGTAGAAATTTATGTTTCAATAAGATATACCTTTTCAAAGTATTCCCTAATAAATTTTTCTGGATTTTGAAAAACTTCTTCCCTTCTACCACTAAGTGTTAAAATTTCTACCGAGTCATCCCAATTGCTAACATACTGTTGAATATTTATGGCTGTATCAATACCATCTTCTGTGTATGTTAAAAATAAAATTGGGTAATCATTTTGTTTTTTATCTTTTTCAATCTTTATTGGTGGCTTTAATGATGGATTTCGGTTCTGATCCTTATCTTTATTAACAAATTTTTTATTTAAAGCTGGTGGTAGATCATTCTTTAAGTTTTTTGAAAATGTTACTATTTCTCTTGTGCCACCACTTTTACTTCCACTGTGATAACCACTATCTTCTTTATTAAAGCATTGAGCTAAGTTACAAAAGGGTCCTTCAATAGCTTTAAGAATGTCATATCTTTTCATTTCTATAAAAGCATCTACAATTTTATCTAAGGTGGCAGTTTCATTTTGCATAAAAACTTTTAGCACAATATCTGCTGGATCTTCCTTCACTGAATTAGTAATATACTGAAAAAAGGTAAGTCAATCAAATTATTATTTATTTCAGTAATAAATATATTTACATGATATTTTAATATTTGGCTTACATTTAAATCATCATGTGATATCTCCAAAGCATATCCAAGATCCTTCCATGTATTTGGTGAACCTCCAATTTTCTTTACTAGAGTTTTCCATGCCTCATAGCAGATCTCACCTCTTTTCGTCTTTGCATTCCTGTAATATAATATGCTTGTATGGAGGTAGATGACTTTTAAGCTAAGCGTGTTCAATTCAGATATTTCTTGCGCTCTCTCCTCTTGTAAAGCTTCTTCAAGGGCTAATGTATCAATACTTATCGTATCTGCGTTGTCGAAATCTTGTAATAAATCCCTATAACAAATAATTTTTTAGATAACATTTTGGTTTACTTATTTGCCAAAAATCTCTTCATAATGATATCAAATGCATTTTACACACATTTTACTAATTCAATCAAACTACTTCACTTATATATAAAGCTTTTGTTTATTTCTTAAAGTAATTCAAAACATTGCTGCAAAATTTGAGGAAAAATATTTAAAATTAATAGTAGGTAATTATGATTTTGACATATAACAATTGACTTTGACATATAAATTACAGACTATTAATACTCGTATTTGCAAGTAAAATGTACTCAAAGAACTTCGTATGGAAATGGAATCACAGTTGTATTACTTTTATAAAAAATTCTACAATAAAAGAATGACATAAAATCCATAAATTGATAATATTTGACTAAGATTCTAAAAGTTTTACGAAATATTTGAATACCAAGCAAACCAAATTAAATTAAATATATTTAAGTATGAATGTAGCTAAAAGTAAATATTTTAAATAAGTTCTGTCTTTGTGTGGGCTTATTACATTAAGCTATCTTTAATTTTTTTATGGCTGTGAGATGTGTACAGTATACCACTTAACTTTAGAAAAAAAAATATACCGACGATTTTATTATCCTGTTTGTATTATTATTGTTTTAATTTTTGGCGCGACTAAGTTTCTGGGAATTTATTACATGACAACAGTATAAAATTCAGGGAATAGTGATTGTATATGTATAATATGCTTGAAAATAAGTAAGTGTTAGCGAAAAGGAATTGAAGTGTTGTATGTACTTATTGCAATTGTCGAACTTTAATTATAAATTTATTTTTAATAGCATTTCCAATAGCCAAGATGAAATATACAACTCCCAACCAATTTCGTTACCATCTTCAAATAATTCTGATATTGTTCAAGTCGAAGAACAAATCTTGCCGAAACAAAAAAGACCGCCTAAGTATACGGGTCAAAGAGGAAATTTTCGAAGTAAAGAAGAAATAGGTAAATGTTTATGAGCAGTAACGTTTTTTTGTAAGCAATAAATAATATTACATACTTGTTTTTTAGATCCCAAATATCGTCATGTATTTACATATTCGTACTTTAATGAAGTGCAATCACGCGTTATTGAAGACACATTGTATTCAGGTATGTAAGTAAAATTTTATTATGTTTTTATATCTCAAATTATGTAAATATGTACCTAAGTACTATGAAGTATTTTAAAAATTGCTGTTGAGATTTCTCGATGACCACAAGAAACTGTTACAGGACGAAACATATCTAAACGAAAAAATTGGAAATCATAGTTTTTAACTATAATTATATTATTTATTTTGGCAGCCTATGTTTTTAATATGTGAAGTTTTGAAAATTTTAGTTATTTTTTTTCTTAAACGATTTTCTATTTTTTTTCGATTCTTAATGATTATGTAATTGGTCTATAAACGAATAAATAATCGTTAAAAAAGGAGACTTATTTAATATCAACATTTCTATCACAAGGCATGATAATTAATTTAACCGATTTAACATTATTTATACTTTTGCTTTTATTATTTTCGTTAATTAGATAAATCTATGGTGGTATGTGCACCGACAGGCTCTGGTAAAACGGTTATATTTGAAATGGCCATAGTCCAGTTACTTATGGAACTTGAAGACAAAAATTACACGGACGATTTTAAAATTATTTACAGTTAGTAATATATTTTATTACTTAATCTATTACTGTTCTTTCTAACATGTCTTTGGATTGAAGAATGATTGTATGACTTTAAACAACAGTGTTAGATCAAAATGTACTTATATTGCAATTGTATTCTTAGTCGATTAGATGTTGCGATTACTAATTAAAATTCGTTTGTATCATTAGTAGACAGCGTTTTTGGCATCTATTGACGTGTATTCTTTAAATAATTATTTGTGTTCAACTGGCACGTCCGAATCGCCTTAATTAAAGTACTGTACTGAACTGAACTGAAATCTTTAAAAAATATTTACTTTGCGATATTTGGAAATGGCGTTTTACATTTTCATTGTCGCCGCACATTGTTTTACTAGAGCGGTGAAATAAAAATGATTTAATAATCATTTCCCCTAGTTGCATCGAACCTACAACCACTTCTGTCAGACACTGTTCTACTGTGCAACGACGATCTCACTATTATTCTTTCCAACGTTTTATTTTATTTCAACCAAAGAATGTAGTTTATATGAAATTTTAGTGGCCCCGGTAAAAGCTTTATGCACGGAAAGACTTACTGAATGGTATCCAAAGTTTACTAAACTCGGCCTCTTATGTATAGAAGTAACTGGTGACACTGACGTTGAATTTCCTCAGTTAAAACCTTACAGGTATTACGTATATTTATTATCTTACAAAAATATTTTTAGTATGCGAATATTAAAAAAGTTTGAAAATAATTAAATCGCTTGTCCTTATTAGCATTGTCGGATGTGAAAATTGGCCATTTTATAGGTCTTAATGTTTAAATTGTAATTTTTTTTGTATATGCCGTATACGGCATATATACGTAACCATTCATATATGAATGGTTAACAAAATCAACGCGCTTTTATATATTGAGAAGTTTAATGACATCGAAGTAAATAAAATACAGAAAAATATAATAATCATATTTTTTTGGTACATCTACTAAAAATCTATTTTTAAATGATTAAAATGTATTAAAAAAAAGCAGAAATGCATATACGACGTTGCTAATATGAACAGGCGAAGTCTATGTATTGAAATAAAGATTAAAGGATAAAAGAATGAGTGCGTAACATTAAAAGGTAATTTTGACCTTAACGTCCAATAGACCTCGCAGAAAAATTCTTAAAAATATACTTATTACAATAAAATACTTTTGTCCGTTTAAAAGTCAAATTAAAGGCCTTTTCCAGATTTCTTTTCTTCTGTTATAATACTACTTACTTAACGATAAAGGTTTGATATAGGCATAGATTTTTTATGGTATTTTAAATACTACTGTGAACTATAAAATTTAGTTTACAATGGTATTCACAATACCATAAAAAATGTAACCATATTAGCGTTATGTGTACCAAAATATACACAAGCGGATAGATATGATATGAAATGATTATTTTATAATAAGTAATTTATTTAAACACATTTTGAAGACTGTAAACGCGACAGGCTGTGGGTTCGATTCCCACTCCAGGAAATGTAAAATTTAGTATTTTCAGTTCTTGGGTTTGGTAACATGGTAAAGCGCGGCGTTAAGTTTCGCCACTCACCACACAATGCCTCAAATCGGCAGAAAGTGGGGAACGGAATTGTTGAAAGATAATGGAGTGTCTTAACACTAGTTTCTCTGGTTCCCTCTGCTACCCTGCTATATGCGAGTTACAGCGTGAAGTTAAAAAAAAAAACATTTTATACAATCATTTTTTAAAACTATATAATATAAAATATGTCAGAATTATAATAACAACGCCAGAGAAATGGGATATGTTAACACGAAGGTGGAAAGACCACAGGAGTTTAGTGGAAGTTATTAAGCTGTTCCTTATAGATGAGGTTCATATACTGAATGATGAAATACGGGGCCCGGTGCTAGAGGCCGTTGTAAGTCGAATGAAAACTATTGAGGTAAGAATGTACGGAATTATAATAAGCAATTAAATTTATAATACATATATCTAAAACTTCAACAATTCTTATCCAATATCTTATATATATATTTATTTTTTTATTTTTTACAATTTTTTTTTTTACAAATTTTGACATACATTACGTTAAAAGTAGTATTTTTTTTTTCAACCAGACTCATTAAATCAAATAATCTAGCCCTCTCTAATAAATGTATAATATCCACATTACAATTTAGCCCTATTGGAGCGTAAAATATGCGTTAATGCCTTAGCAACGTGTATGCCAAACATTTTGTTACATGAAACAAAAACATATAAAAAAACACTTAATATTTAGTTTTATTAATTTAATGAATTTTTACTGCATTTTTTGGAAATATCCATTAGTTTCTGCTTTCTTCTAAATATAAACTATGCTTGTACGTAGAGCTAAATTTCATACTCTTTCGTCCTCATAAAAACTAATAAACCTTTCGAAAAAAAAGAGTACATTCTTTTTAGTTAGTAGCGACTAGATTTTCCTTCACATAACACGTATGTAACATTCCTTTGAATAAAATTTAATCTTAAAATCTTCTTATGGACAAAACAAATAAACAACAAAACACATTTATTGCCTCTAAATCCTACTTCGAGTTGCCTAGTGCATAATAATACTATACTTAAAAAGAGCGATTGCTATCTGATCTGAGACTATCTGCAACTTTGTGGTTAGATTAGTTATTACAATAATTATGCAGGTTTCTGGCTGTTCGTAACAATTACAGTGATAATTGTTATATTTTTATCTTTATTCGTATCCAGCAAAAAAGGAGGAAGGCACGTATTTGTCTTAAAATACTCCGTTCGAGTGGTGCGGGTCAAATTTGCACTTTACCTTATGAAATGGTAATATTTTAAATGTAAATGGAAAGGAACTCACAGCCATTATATGTTAAGTCAGATCATTCTTAACTGCATATCATTGTGTTGAGTTGGATAGCGTCTGACTCTGACTGGCGTTTGTTTGGTGGTAGGAGGTTCGTTTTCCGTCTGGCTCGCGACCACTATTATGTCAAAGACGAACCGCCAAATATTTAATGATGTGTTCCGGTTCGATGGCATGTAAGCCAGGTTTTCCCCTATCCCACCCCATCGGTTCCCCAGAATATGGTGGTTCCGATAGCGAACTACTACATTGTCCTCCCCTTCCATCTGTATCGTCTAGGTAGGCAACGCATTTACAAATATTTGACTATTTATAGATATTTGATGTGTTCCGGTTCGATGGCATGTAAGCTAGGTTTTCCCC
The DNA here is from genome assembly GCA_033558755.1 of Philaethria dido. Lineage (NCBI taxonomy): Eukaryota > Metazoa > Arthropoda > Insecta > Lepidoptera > Nymphalidae > Philaethria > Philaethria dido. The sequence goes on along the minus strand of JAKGSA010000345.1, from coordinate 1,656 downwards.
TTTCCCACCCATCCTTTCCCCAAAATATGATTGTTCCGATAGCGGACCACTACACTGTCCTCCCCTTCCATCTGTATTCTGTAGGTTGGCAACGCTTCTACGACATCTCTGGTATTGTAGATGTTTATGGGCGAAGGTAACCACTTACCATCAGGTGGTCCTTCTGCTCGTTTGCCATTCGTTATCCATAAAAAAAACACGATTAGTCGTGGGTTCGATTCCCTCCATTTGGAAATAATTTTATTTAAATTATTTTCATTCCTCGGCTTTGGGAAAAGAACGCGCGGCGTTGAGTTCCGCTACTCAATACGCACGACACCTACATATCTCACCAACTGATGTCCGAAAATGAAAAGGAGTATCTTGACAGTAAGCTCAATCTGTCTACGGGACTTTAAGCGGGATAACATGTGACAAAAAATACATATATTATTTTTCTTTTCGATAGTCATCTGCACAATCCGCACATCGTATAGAGAAATTGTTAGCGCAATATCGGGATTCAAATAATTTGAATCCTAGTACTTTAAAAGATAATGCCAGTTTACCAGTTAGTCCTATAAGGATACGCTTCATAGCGGTGTCCGCTACGGTCAGCAATCCGCAGGACGTCGCGGACTGGCTCGGGACGTCGCAAAAACGGGCTGTTTATCACAAGTTAGTGTAATTTTACTATAAAATCTATATTTTTCTCTTTGAATAGTATTTATGTTATTTATTAAATATATAAAATTGGATGGAAACAGCAGCTTCACTCTTTATACCATATAGCATGATAGACTCAATAATCATTCCCCCGAGTGGGAATCTAACCCTCAACTAATCGCGTTTACGGTCGAATAGTGTCCCACTGCGCCACAATTATATAAATTGTAATACAATTTAGTAGCGAATATTTTGACCTTATGTGAATTTTTCATTTATAAAAAATAATCATATAATTAAAGAGTAGATAAATATTCAATTCGTAATTTTGTCTTAAATTAGTACTACTACTTTAACTGGACTATTTTACACTTAAACCAGTAAAAGGTATTTTATATTGTTTTGTGTTTTGATATCAGATTTGGAGATGAATGTCGTCCTGTAAAACTAAGGCGCATTGTTGAAGGTTATCCATGCCCCGCTGGCACTAGCATATTTAAATTTGATATTATACTCAATTATAAACTATGGAATATTATACAAAGATATCACAATGGGAAGCCTACATTGGTAATTATTATTTGAAATTATTAATACTAAAAAGATCTAAAAAGTTTTTTTTTTAATAGTTAGTTGAAGCATGTACTGCAGTGTATCTAGTTTGTAGTTAGATACTTTAATATTTGTTAAGAAATATCAGGTTAACAAAAACTTAAACCTTAAACCCATAATTACCTGTTTCAAAAAATATTCATTTTTGCAACACATTTATAAGGCATTTTAAGAATAAACTTGCATTTTTTTTAAATTAATTTGTATTAATTAATATTAGATATTTTGCAATACAAGAAAGAGTGTAATGTTAACGGCTGAAACATTATCTCGCGAGATCACTGTTAGCTTCAATATAGAGCAAAAGAACAAACTGATGGCATTAGCTTCTACTATAAAAAATAAGAAAATTCAAGTAAGCGCAATACCACATTATTTCTTTTTATTTATTATAAATAA
>JAKGSA010000344.1:839433-917801 GCA_033558755.1 Philaethria dido | reverse complement strand
TTTTTTTTTTAATGGATAACTGATGGCAAACGAGCAGAAGGACCACCTGATGGTAAGTGGTTACCTTCGCTCATGAACATCTACAACACTAGAGGCGTTGTAGATGCGTTGCCAGCCTAGAGGATACAGATGGAAGGGGAGGACAATGTAGAAGTCCGCTATCGGAACCACTACATTTTGGGGAAAGGATGGGTGGGATAGGGGAAAACCTGGCTTACATGCCATTGAACCGGAACACATCATAAGATATTTGGCGGTTCGTCTTTGACATGATAGTGGTCGCGAGCCAGACGGAGGACGAACCTCCTACCACCAAACAACTCGCACTTTTTCTAACAATACCAAAGACACACTAAATACACAAAATAATTATCCCCAAATTAGATTCGTTTAATAGCTTACGTTATTTACTATTACAATAAAATTTCAAAATATGTCACAATTCATATCAAAGTGTAAGTATTATTAGTAACTTTCATTTGTTAAATAACTAACCCCCAATTTCATATCAGCTTTTTTTTAAATTAATTTATATTTTTTATTCATACAATAATATTAAGATATACTTTAAAAAGGCCTTTTGTTTTATATTAAGCCGATGAGGCATCGTGGCAAAGTGGGACCGCGTCATACTGTAATCGCGAGTGATTTTGGATCAGATTCCCACTCAAGGGAAATATTATATTTAAATAATTTTATTTCCTCACTTTGCTAAGCAAAAGCAGCAAAGCGCGGCATTGAGTTACGCCACTCAACCCGCATTGTTTCAGATTCGGTTGAAAAGCGGAGTACGTAGTATCTTGGCACTAGGTCATCTCTATCTACCCTAAACAGTCAGACACTGTCATACTGCGTCACGTTCTTCTCTTTTGTGTAACTACATTTATTAAATACGAAGCGAACATTATATTATCTTATATTATATTATAATACTTTAAATAATATTATATTATGTTGTCTGTTTCAAAGGTATCATTGCCAATAATAAAGAATTGTAAACCATTGTCGAATATAAAAAAAAAAAAAAAATAGTCCCGCTGAGTTTCTTGCGCCGGTTCTTCTCAGGTCTGAGGCATTAAATTTAGTGAACCGGTGGTAAATTATTTGACGTTCAAAAAATGAAGCTTGTAACTTCTTATTTTGAATAAAATTATTTGACTTTGACTTTGACTTTGATAGTTAATTTTATATTTAGTTATGATCGTTTAAACAAAACTCTTATGCAGTACGCCAATAAATTACAAATTTAAAACACAAAACTAAAATCATCAAAAATCAAATGCATTATAAATAGAAATGAAAATGAGAGGATGTCATCTTATGAATTTGTCAAAGAAGTTTCACAAAATGTAAGTTACACAGATGTTATAGTGAGAAATACGTTTTAGTTTGTCAGTGAACAACAAAGTGAGTCTTTTCGAGCTTACTTTAAGCAATAAATATGATACCGAAGAATGTCAACAGGGAATTTGAAACTTTCCTCCTCTTGGAATTCCACACCTATGCGGGCTTTTGTCTTTGTAACATTAAATAATTCTTGACTTAGTATAAAAGCAAATGTTATAGCACACTTGGTACTATTTTCTTTTGATTTTGCGATTAATACAGAAATTAAAACATTTTTGAAGTATTTTACTATGGATAAATTGGCAATTTATATTTTTTGTTCCCGTTATAATAAACTTATTGTAGGAGCAGTGTAATTATTTTTACATATATATAAAAATTTCTATATATTGCGGTGGCGATTCTTTTCCAAATTTAGGGATAAAAAAATATTACACGTTTATTTTTAAATTGCTAAAATAATATTTTTTACTTATTTTTGCCTTTAAAGATGCCGGTATTTATAGAAAACAAAGTAAGTATAGTAAAATCTAAATGAACAAGAATTGGAAAATGTGGTGAACACAATTCAAGCTCATCTAAAAACGCGACGTTATAAAAACCTTCTTTGTCAGCCAGTCCAGTGAAGAAAACGTAGACATTCAAATGTAATCGTTCGTCGAATAAATCGTTGAATAAATATTATGCTTACAATCGTAGTCAACTAACAGACAGATACGTGGTCTGGCCTCATTGTCGTAGGCGAAGCTTTTTTATAATAAAAAATATAATCGACTTATTAATATGAATTTGGAAAAATTATAAATCATTTCTTTTTTATTGTCATAATTAAATTTATTCCCTTTATACATCACAAGTAGTCATCGTCTCTTAATTAATATTTATTATGACGCTCCATTTTCAAATATAATACATATATTTTATTGTTTTTTTTTTAATAAAAAATCTGGTAATTTCAGACAATAACAAAGCTTCTCAGAAATTTATGCTGTAAATCTTAATGCGTATTGAATAACGAAACCAAACGCACTATACTTTTCGTGGAATTATTTTTTGTGTTAATTTCTTCACTTGAAAATTTTTCATTACAAAACTCAAAGTAGTAAACAAAAATTTTGAACAGTCACTAAGCACCAAAATCTCAGCTCATATACATAAATTTATTGTTACTCATTCATTTACTATCATTTAATGGCGATAAATATTTAAAATATAACTTACAGATATACTAAACTTCAAATCTCGCTTCAAGCGAGGAGCAAGGAGACGCAGCAGTTTGGGAGCTGTTATAGCCTGGTAATCTTGAGCTAATATATGTAGGCAGTAGAGTACTCCCATAAGAAGACCGAGCAGCATAAGCAGTCTGTAAAAGTAGCATACTTTTTAATATTTTACAAATGGACGGATTTAATACATTGATAGGTATTTTTTTTGCTTCACGCTGTATCCCGCACATAGCAGGGTAGGCAGAGGGAACCAGAAAAGCTAATGTTAAGACACGCCATATAACATAACATTTCTGTTCCCTATTATCCGCCGAATTGAGGCATTGCGGTCTGAGTGGCGGAGCTCAACGCCGCGTTTTGTCTTGTTACCAAAGCGAGGTAATGAAAATATTAAATAATATTTTGTATTTTCATTTAGACAGGTATGTTGATTTTAATATTTTTTTTTTATTATTCTACATACATTCTAGTTGACGAGAGGTTGTGAAAAGAAATACTAATGAAATTTTTTTCCAAGATGCAGTAAAACAATCCATTGCATATGCTAATATTGGATAAAGCAATAATTTAAAGTCGTTGTATGATATGGTTAGCCGCATACGTCTGCTATTTAGCTAGTTTGAGAAATAAAATCACGATCGTGGACCCAATAGTTAGGCCATATTCTCCAATTTTCTCCGAAACTCCGATTTTTTTATATTGGGGACCTTCACCTATTAGTATGGCGTAAGCGCCACAGGCCACACACAAAGCCATAACGGTAATTATACTTATTATATTTATAAAACAATATAAATGAGATCTAGTAATGTTTTAGTATTGATTTTAAAAGATAACTTAAACTTAACTTGGAAACCTGTATAATTTATATACCGTATAATATATAGACTTTTATTTGCTAGATTCATCGTAAAGTATTTATCGAGTCTTAAAAGGCAAAATGTCAAGAAAGAAAATAATTAATTAGATACCTCAAAGGTAAATTCCAGAGAGATTAAGAAACAAGTCCCTTACTTGCTGATTACGTAGGGATGCTGACCCTTAAAGCTATAATATATGAAATATTTATACATACATATAAGACGTGATTGTAAACCATATGTGATATAAAATATATTTTGAAAGGAAGAAAAATATATTTTTTAATTTGTTGCTTTTAGGTGTACCAGTTTATTTATTTATTTATTTATTAGGAAGACAGACAGTATATTAATACAGAAGAAAACAAAACAACAAAAAAAAATTGTACATACGCAATTAAGTCTCACTGGGGTGCAAAACAAAATTATATGGACATGCAAAAAACAAAAATTAAATTACAACAAACACAGAAGTACATTTTTTTTTAAATAGAGTTCTTCGAACACAATTTACTTTGCCCAGTATCAGATAGAATGGAGAAGACAAGAAAAAAAATAATATTCAAAAAGAGAATAATAAAATGTGTCATTTTAACTTTATTAAAATACTACGACAATAAATTTCATGAATTATTTTTAAATAATAAAACACTTAATATTTCGTATTTATATACATCTGAATAAAAAATTGTACTAATGTACACCGTTTAACAGAATTATTTATATCTATTCTTTTGTTTAAGGTTCTGTAGGCCAATATATTTACTCTTTTAGAAGGATGCGAATAAGGTTGTTGTTGTTGTTGTAAATAACTGTTGGAAAATTCATATATTTCGCAATAGTAAACGAAAAATCCTTGCATCCTCTAACAGCTTCGCTAGATCTATGTACCGACTTCCCTAAGTATATACCGGCTTCTCTAAATTTACCGGATTGCCCAACCAAAATTTTCACCCTTCACCACTGCTCTGCAGTTCGTGTCTAAGTTCGAAGTATGTACTTGTTAATTTAGAAGTTATAATCTTTGCTAGTCATAATCCTCATAGGGCCTAAACCCATAACCATTGTAACGTAATATTTATACACATGTATAAATAAAGATTCAAATTACATAAACTTCTGCAGTAATTTAAAAATAATTGAAAAAAATATATATAGTAAATAAGCTATTAGGAAAATAAAATAAGCAATCTGCTTATTGGCTTTCTACATTGCATCGATTAAGGTAAACGATTACTTTTAAAACAATATTGTATTTACTTTATGCGTATTTAAAATTATTATTATAAAACTTGTTTTTTTTTAATTATTTACAAATATATAAATAATTAAATATATGGTTTATATATATTAAGCACTTACTTTATTCCCATCTTTACGTTCCACTGCACAACACAAACACACTAAATTTGAAATTGACGCGTTTCTGCATATCTTCTAACCACACGTTAAGTATTATCCTACTAAAAGCAAATATAACTTGGTTTAATATTACCGTTCTGTTAAAATGTATATTTAAAATAGCCGAGTTAACGACGCTCAAGGGGAGAGAGTGGTCGGTAAACCAACTCAACAAGTTGTTATTTTATTTCCTCTTGAGGCTAAACAAGAGACACAAAGCTTAACTTAGTCAAGTTATAAATGTATATCCTGATACATTTTGTTTATGCAAAAATTTGTACTCAACAGATTGTAATTGTCTCGTAATTATAGTTATTACGTACGTAATTATAGTGTTACGTAATTATACTTATTATTGTTATATTCTTATAAAATGTATTTTATTAAAAAAAGAACAAATAAAACACAAGAAAAGATGCAAAACATAGCACCTGCTTTTAAGCTATAAAAGTTCTAAATAAATGAATTATTGTATCAATAAAGTATCGACGCTTACTTTGCAGAGGCAAAGCATGCGACGGTAAACGCGACAGGTTGTGAGAAATTGAATTTTTCGTTGTCTAGGTATGTTAATGAGGCAAAGCGCGGCGTTGAGTTTCGCCACTTAGCACGCAATGCCTCAATGCAGCGGAAAATGGGGAACGGTGTGTCTTAACACTAGGTTCCCTCTACCTACCCTGCTATATGCGGTATACAGCGTGAAGCTATGTATGAATGTACATACATACACATGTATGTATGTATAAAATATATTATATTTTTTACTTTTTGAAACTATACATTATGTTTAAATGAAAAGACATTCAGAGATCGTCTATCGTCTATGAATTATATGCGTATTGTACAATTAGAACATTGCTGCAGATTTCCATCACAAGACCAGTCCATATTAGTAAATTAATGTTAAGGCTTTAGTAATTAACACTTAATTTGAGGAATAATAGCTATTTGATTTCATCTTAACAAGACATAAAATCTTGAATAAAGTAATAATTAAGTTTTAGAGCTGACCAACTCATTAACCATTATATAAATCAATCAAACCATATTAATTCAACATTGTGTAAAATAAACAGAAGAGAGACCAGATCTACCTCAATATTTTTTTTAGTTCAAAAGATTATACCTATTTTCTATCAGAAAGTACTTATACTAAATTCTTTATCGATTGCATAGTGTGGGTAAGCCATAGATAAAAAAATAAGCTAAAATATTAAATAGTAATTAAAATACCAGATAAATGATTTTATTAAGCTTAGTAATTTGGAAAATATCAATCACACGAAACTTGAATATAAATATCAGACAATAACCGTTAAAATATAATTTCGTTTTGAAATAGCTTGCTTATATCGCAAAAGGGGAAAATTATATATGTATATAATATATCGAATTCTCCAGAATCAGTTAGAATTTCATCCCAATAACCCAGTTATCGGATTTATATAAATTGAAGTGAATCTAAAAACTTTTTAACTATTCTATTTAAACTTTGACTGCATCGAGTATCAAAACTACTGCGAAATACAGTATTAACTTTGTTTATTAACAGTTAAACTACGATCCACCAACTGTTCATGCATTCATAAAATTCGAGAGGATTATGATTTTTTTTTCAGCTTCACGCTAGTCCCTCGCGGGAACCGAGACTCGTACGCGGGGACTTAGCAGGGCAGGGCAAAGGGAACCAGAGGACCCAGTGTTAAGACACTCCATTCTCTTTCCGCCGAAATGAGGCATTGTGTGGCAAGTGGCGGAATTCAACGGCGCACTTTGTCTTGTTACCAGAACAAGGACTATTAAAATATTTATTTTAAAAAGGTTTACTAATAATTAAGATAGTAAATAATTAAATATCACACGAAATGGGTTAAACAATACATGTTTTACACAATAATATCAAATGAAAAATAAAATACATAAAGATAAAACATTTATTGAGATGCAGTAAGCTGCGATGAGTTTACAATTAATTAACAAAATTAAAAATACAAAAATAGAGCAAAACCTTATAAATGCAAACGGAATTAAATAATACATATGAATGAATGCTCGACATTACAACGCACAATAATTGGCCATACTATTTTTGATCAAGTATAAGGTTGCGCCTATCGTGGCGCAGAGGCACAAGCGTGCGACTATAAACGCGACAGGTTGTGGATTCGATTCCCACTCCATGAAATGGAATTTTTCATTTCCTGTGTTAGAAGGCAAAGCGCGGCGTTGAGTTCCGCCACTCAGCAGGCAATGCCTCAATTCGGCGGAAAGTGGGGAACGGAATTGTTGTAAGAGAACGGAGTGTCTTAACACTAGGTTCTCAGGTTCCCTCTGTCTACCCTGCTATATGCGGGATACAGCGTGAAGATAAAAAAAAAAAATAAAAAAAAAGTGTAAAGATTTTATCAGTTCTTAAAATACAGCCCAACATTTTAAAGTAGGTTTAGCATTTTTTTTTACACATTTCATACAATTCAATTCTGAAATGTAAGCCTTGTATCCATAACTATATGTTATGTAGGCCCAGTACAAAACTTTAAATACATATTAAACTAACTAAACTTTTAATTTACCTTTAGCAGTGCAAAGTTTATATTGCGGCTATTTTAGAATAATCTAGTTAAGAAGCTAATTTACAATAGTCGCCTATAGTGGGTATTAATAATTTTCAAGTATATAAATATTACCAGTACCACATAACCAGGTTAGTCGTCCTTACATCATAATGGTATTTAAACACGTACATATTATATACTAGAAACGTATGCGAAATTACGACATTACCGGAACAAACCAGTTTTAAATTACTACAGTTTTTACTTTTATATTTGTAATATCTTCATCTTGTTTGTGAACGTTTGTGATAATCATGAGTATGAAACCAACACTGTCCATCTAAATGAATAGTAATCTTGATTTCACTTGATGTTGAAATATTGAATAAACTAAATTAAATAATTATATGCACCTAATTTTAAGATTACAGTCTTAAAATTTCACAGCAAGTTTTATTACCATCATATTTTTCTTACCACTGACTTGACAGGGCCTAGTGATCGAATTCTCTGTTTTCTTTCTATTTAGAAATGCATGTTGGGCGACGGAATCCAACGCAGTTTTTCTGTTAATCCAGTAATTCCCCCAATTATATTTTTATCAAAAACTCTCATCAGCATAGCCTCGATCTTTTTTGCATCAATCACTATTACAATTCTCAAAGAGGGAAAGAAGAAAAATTATATAGAATTTAAGTGATCAATAAAATATTGCAAACCACAAACTTCTAGTTCGGAGAAATTCCAATATTTCACAAGCTATCCAAGACACGGAGCTATTGAAATTCAAACACGCTAGAACTTCAATAAAGATGCCTGAACACTTGCTTCCACCTGGGAACTATTATTAAAAATTTAAAAGTTCCTAATCCCTCTTTCCGATACTTAGATTTAAATGTGGTTCAACGACTCTCGATAGCTTTTTGATAATACTTCAGTACTTACTTGAATTTGAGTTAAATAACACAATGAAAGTTTAAGTGCTACCTGTCCTTAAAGCAATTTTTTTGTCAAAGAACTAAACTTTAAATGTAAGTTCATAAGCACATATAAATAATGTTATAATAAATTATTGAATCATTTCTCTTTTACATATGTGTTATTTTTTGTATCTATACATCTACTTACTTGAAATTTAAAAAAGAGCGTATTTTAACAATTAAATGGCTTAGGAAAAGTTTCTAAGAATCACACCATAAATCCCCAATCTTTATCTTAGTACAGTTGTCAACCTTATACTAAATATTTTTAAATGTGTATGTTAATATTGAAAGAAATAGAGTGCATTTCGTGAACAATATATGAAATATTATTCATAAAACTAGAGTAAGTATAGCGACGGCGATACCATTCTTTCTATCTAGCTGGATTACGTTACACGAAAACTGATTCTATAAAAATTCCTAAAAGTTTAATACTTACGAAGTAGTTTCAAGACAAGAATCTTGAGTTTATTTTGCCTGAAAATGTTTAAAAAATGACATTTTTATGCGAGACGCCTAAAATTTGGTATTATTACTATAATATTATACTTAATAGCAGTCTTTTGAAAAGTTGTAATAATCTTATTATCATGGTTAGCTTGAAAGCATTCAAATCATTTTTTCAAAACTTTCAAAAAAAAAATAGAAATTCAAAAAAAATATACTTGTCTGCTATGCAGGGTTTTGGTAAATTTTATATATTTAAAGATATAATAGTATTTATAGCAATTCTTATACATTTGGAGTGCTGTGTTCAAAAATATTGCATGATAGCGGGCGGGTAGCCCCAAACTGCAATTTAATATAATTTTGCTTATTCATTGAAAGTACTTCAATTGGTACCATAATATCTTAAATATGTTAAATATTTCTGCAACTATAGTAATAACATCGTACCTACAGTATTAATATCGTTGCAGAATGATAAGATATTATGCCATAAGAATCATGAGAAGAACCAGTGAAAGAGCAAAATAAGAGAAAAATCAAATGACAGAAACATTTACAAGCAAAATTAGTACGATTAAAAGCAATTTTTCAGCGAGATGAGTGGAAAAGAGATATATCTCTTTTCCACTCGCAATAACAAAAAAAGTAATTGATTTATTTTAAAAACTAATCATTCAATAATGTAATATAATAACTAAAAAAAATTGGGAAATAATTGCAACACAGCGCCATCTTAGTCCAAACTATAAGACGACCAAGCTTAGAAAGGCAGTGGCTTCCAGCTCGCAATATTTTTCGCTAACTAGATGGCGTTGACATAATTAAAGCACAAAAATAGCGGTTAGCCATCTCTATATAACCTTATGTAGATTTACCCAGTAGATAGATCTTTACCCAGTAGATGGCAGGAAATTGTAAATTTTTATTTTATTTAAAAACTTGTTGTCAAGGAGTCAACTCTTCTCGCAATTTTGTTTGTGTGAACTGTATGACTATACTATACTACTTCTATTTGCCACTCGGAACAACGCTGTAAAGGCGCTGTTTCCCTATACGTTATAGGGAGCCGATTTGTTGTCTCTATATTGGATTACAACTTTTTTCAGCTACACACTTTTCCTGCATGGTGGATAAACAAAGCTTTCTGTCAGAAAATTTGTTTCCCGTTTTTCACCCAAATTTGAGATTTGCGTGTCAAGTGGTAAAATTTAATGCACGTTGTCTTACTGAAGCGGAGAAATGAAAACAATTAAAAACTGACTATAACTAGTTAGTTATAGTATGTAAATAAAAAAGTTAGTTAAAGTATGGAAATTGGAGCCTTATATAGTTATATAAGGCTCCAATTTTCATTGATTTGATAAGAGAGTCTCCATACAAAGTCAGTCCTAAGTTCTCGGTTTACAAAAATCCTGGCTCGTTTAATTCATATAAGGGGTGTATATCCAAAGTTTTATGTGAGTCCATAAAAAATAATAATTTTCATGCAAACTTTGACCTCCTTTTTAAGCCCTTCGGAGTTTCCCAAAATCCTCTTTTAATACTTCCAAGCACTCCCCAAGGAATTGCCAAATTTCAACTTCTTCTGCACTTAATGTGTTGTGTTTTTATGAATTTTTATATAAAAACAATTATTACAATAAAATACAAATATATGCTAAAACATTATAACTCTTAAAATATTTTTACTCACTGTAATATATATATTGTGTTTCTTTTTTGTATCTTATATTCTAGCCTGTGAAAATAATAATATATAGTATAATCATTGTAGAGCTATTACTAATTTTCACTGACATCCTATATTATTTTAACTTAGCTACTGTCATCTAATTTTACTTTGTAGGTCGCAAAAGTTCAGCGCGCTTTAAATGTCACGTCTCGTAAATACCACTACAGCCTTATTTAAAGCCAAAACACGCGGGAGCCTAGTGGCCTACGATCAGGATGAGGCTTGTCCAAGAGGAGTGCCCCGAAGGTCTACGCAGGACGCTAGACAGCTACCTGGAAGTCCGACGGGTGCGGGTTAGGTACGCTGGGCGAGAATACGCTAAAAACACCAATAAGGGGTGTGTGCAAGGGTCGATAGGTGGTCCTATCCTATGGAACCTGCTCATTGACACTTTACTAAAGGATATGCGAAACAACGGCACATTCATACAAGCTTTTGCAGACGATGTCGTGATGGTATTCCACGGCGACACGGCTATCGAAATAGAAAGAGAGACGAATGCCGCCCTCGACTATGCTCGGAGGTGGGGCGACTCGTGCAAGCTAAAATTCGCGCCGGCGAAAGTAATGCTATGACTATTACGAATAAGCTAAAGTACGACGCCCCCCGTCTGAGCATGGGTGGGACCGACATAGCCATGAAAAGTGAGATCAAGGTACTGGGGCTAATTATTGACAACAGACTCACTTTCAACCAGCACATCGACAGTGTCTGCAAAAAGGTGGTCGCTCTATACAAGCAGCTCACTAGAGCCGCAAGAACTGACTGGGGACTCCACCCAGATATCATAAGAACTATCTATATAGCAACTATCGAGCCTATCGTCCTGTATACTGTCGGCCAGTGCGTGGGAGCCGGCTGTGGGGAAACTGGGAGTCCAGAAACGACTCAACTTCATACAGCGTAGCTTCGCTCAAAAGATCTGCAAAGCCTATCGGACGGTCTCCCTCCATTCAGCCTTGGCCCTGGCGGGGATACTCCCTCTCCCTTCGCGTGCGCGAAGCAGCAATGCTTTATAAGATCAAGAGGGGGTATCTCGGCCCGGACCTGGCGGGGAGGGAGATCGAGCGAAGGGTCTCTGCCCTAGAGATCCCGCACCCTGCCGAGCATATGAGCCTGGGGTTCATGAGCCTGGAGACGAATGACCAGATGCAGGAAACCCTGTCTCTAACAGAGCTACAAATCTTCACGGACGGAAGCAAGATTGAGGGTAAAGTAGGGGCTGCATTGTCACTTTGGAAACAGGGCAGCGAAACCCGTGCCCTCAAACTTAGCTTGCCGTCTTACTGCACCGTCTACCAGGCAGAACTGTTGGCCATATGCAAAGCAACGGAACTGGCTCTCAGGAGCGGAGCGAGCTCGTGTGGAGTGTACAGCGACTCCACAGCCGCACTCCAGGCAGTCGCAAACCCTAGTTGCCTCCATAGACTAGCACAAAAGGCGCGGAACAACATAAAGTCTGTTTCAACCCAGAACAGGGAATTGTACCTGTAGATTCACACACAATTAATGACGGGACATGGTGGGTTCTCCGAGTACCTGAGCAGATTCAAGTGCAAGGAGAGCCCAGCCTGCCCGTGCGACCCAACCCAGATAGAGAATGTGATCCATATAATTTGCGAATGCCCAATTTTCTCTAGGCAAAGAAACAACATAGAAATAGAATTAGAAATAGAAATAAATGTTAATAATTTGGCTAAGTTAATTAAAAATAAATCTAGAAGTAAGTTCTTAAAATATGCAACAGACATAATAAAAATAGTTAGTAATAGGAATAAATAGGATAGTATAATACACTAGTAAATTGAGAGTTACCACGTGTTATTATACGCACTGTATTAATATGTAAAAAGAAAATAGGAACTTAGAAAAGTAGAAATAAGAAAGATGTAAAGAAAGATTGCTAATAATCTTTAAAATTAAAATAAGAGTAGATTGTCAATAAGGTACAACTATAGTAAATTTAGTAGCCGTGAGTAGACAGTAAGAAATTTGTGAAAAGAATAAGTAAAAACGTAGCCTAGGACAAAAGGAATGTTAAATTAAGGTAGATGTCATAAGTACAGTAAACATAAAATGTAAGAAGAAATGATTAAAATTAAGGTAAAAAACAGTTAAGACATTAAAGTAACATTGAAAGCGACAATGTTAGGAAATATAAGATAAACGTAAGGATAATAGTAATAAATAATGTAAAAATGTAAGCTAACTAATAAAACTAAGAAGCAAAAGAATAACTGTAAAGTAGACTAAGAGAGAGAGCCTATGTAACAAAATGAAGACAAAAGACATATAAAAAAGAAAACAAGGTCTCCGATATCCACGTCGGAGGAGTCAGTATTAAGAAAAAAAAAACAGAAAAAAAACCTAACCTAACCTAACCTAACAAATACATCATATAGGTATATAAACATTACATAGGCATGCGACGATTGCAGTGCAATAGTGCCCCTAAACTAAAATATAACTTAAATTTAGCCTTAGCTCATTTATGCAACAGTGCTATAGTATTTTATCAGGCGCTTATCAACAAAATCTACTTTGCTGCGATTCTTTTGTTAATATAATTCTCAAAATACATACTCTATTTATTAAACCATTTAAATCTAAGAATATACTATATAAGTCAATTTTGCAACGAAGACAAACATAAATGTTTTTAGAAAACCTGCATTTTTAACAGCTGATTTTTTTATTTTGCATGTATGGAATATACCCCATAGATAACAAATGCTAGCTGCCCACCACATAGTGTGTATTGAGTTACGTTACAGATGATAATAATCCTAGTCAGTGCAAGTTGGTTGACGGATGGTCTCAGCAATGTGAATGTAGGATTAATGGTGGCGTGGACGACCAAGTCCCGAATGATTTCAGTCAAAGCCGTCAACAACACGTGTAGATCTTTGCCTTTCGCTTTCGCTACTATGTTCCGTTAGGATTGCTGAGCAAATATTGTTTCATATTTATTTCCTGTAAACATTGAGTGGTTTCATTCGCTTATATGTGTTGCATTTGTTTTAAAGTTTTGGCAATTTTAACTATATATTGCGCACTTCTTACCTATATTTAAAATGAAAGTATTAAATTTTGTTATTGTCATTGTTCCATTCAGCGAAAAAAATATAGTTTTAAAGTTACAAATACTTAAAATTAAATTAAATTCACTATGAAATCGGACAGATATTTCTATGCTCTATGTTAGATTCAAATATATATATCCAGCTCGACTACTACTAGTACACGTTTTATAAAAGCTGACCATTTCGGCGATCAATCCATTCTCTCGTCCATCTACCCGTCACTAGTCTTAGTGCTAGCTTGGTTTGATGCTACCTTACTGATTTATGAAGCAGGCAGATGCTCGGATTTAACCGGCACAGTAGTTACACGATTTCATTACGCCACCTATAAATTATTATACTTTGACATTTTGATTTGTGGTTTATTTACCCTTTTAAGTTTAGGATTGGAAAGTTTATTAATTAATCTTATGTTAGATAATTAGAGCATAAGTAATGCAGGTATATGGTTACTACTTACTAGTTAGCAATGCTAATACATTACTATTATAAATATATTTATCACCAGACTGTTGTTTTGTTTGGGAGTCTGCAAAATTTAGTTCAAGAAATTTAATGGTTATTATTAAGTCGGTTACAATTACCATTATTAACTAGTTATGAAAATGAATTAGAAAATGTTTTTGTGATAATAAATATAATGATTATCATTGTATATTGTAGTAATAAGATATAATTTTGTCAATCTTCATGAGACATGTAAGTCCGAATCCCAACAATCCTACCAAATTGTTTGCATTTGGAATAATTGCGTTTCTCTCTATTGTTCTAGATTACCAGTTACTTCAAGTTATATAATGATAAACGGGCAAATACATACCAAATGCTTAAAAAAGAAACTAAAAGGAACCCGCCTATAATTATGCACTTATATCCTAGTCAAGTATAAACTATGAAAATTTGCTGCCATCGGTGAAACCAAAGACGGGCAAATATTAAAACAGACTGAGTCGACAAGAGATCGATCAATACAGCAAAATTTTCTTTCATAAATTAAATCTATTCTAACAAGTGATCGACTAAAAGCATATTAAAGATTGCTGTTATTACCTCTAACACTTTTTTTTTTGAAAATTATTTATTGTATGCTGCCATCTACCAGACTACTATAAGACTACCATTTGCACGTTCACAAAACGCTGCTTCCTCCATGCTTTTAACATAATGTTTGTGAAACATCATAGATGGCATTTCTAAGCATGTTTATCATGATTTGTTAATAAAAGGATTTTTTAAATATTTTATACATATCGGTGAATAGAAAACTCTTCAGCTTTATTTTTAAAACATATAATAAAAAAATAATATGATTAAATAAATTTGAACTGTAATAATATTTTAGATCCTTTTTTAAATTGTAATGAATAAAATAAACAAGGATTTAACGATTAATCCTAAGCTACATTTAATCAATTTTAGGAGTTTTAGTTATTTTGTAGTTTTAGATTTTTTGATCAAATACTAAAATGTGTACCTAAAATTATGTAGTTATAATATTTACACAATTTAATAAAATTCTCTATGATTTTATCAGCTTAATTTAAATGAAAAATTGTGCAAAGACGATTATTATATAATTATTCATTCAGTGACGGTATTTAAGAAGAAAAAATATAATTCCTGTTATATGAAAGCATTGAACTCAATGTAAAGATATAAATGTACGCCTGAAAGTGGAAGCGGTATACATATATCAGCATATCATGAATAACAGTGAACACACAACTAAATCTACTAGAGGCGTGATGCTGAACAGTATCGTAGAGCTTATCGGAAAAAGCATTTTATATTTAACAATCCACGCGCACAAAGTTATGGGCTACATGTTTATAAAAGTAAATATTTTTAAATATATGACTATAGACAGCAACATATCTCACTCAGTACGTACACACTTTCATTCCAGAAGCTCCTACAATAATTACCTCATCACATAAACATACAAACGAGTCTATAAAAAGGTAATTCATACATCTTTATTAAGACGTTACGTAGTCATTTACATAGTCATTAGCAATAAAATGTACAGGCACAGCTTTACCTTTCTACCAACAAATTACTCTCACTCAATCACAGTAGCTGAACGTAATTGAAATAGAAAGTGCACCCAATTTCATTAAAAACTTATTACATGCTCGCTTCGTTATATCATTAAGTTGATACGAAAAGTTTGCCGCGAGGCATCGTTGATAGTGGCCGGGGCCTCGCTCCGATGCCTGAATGACATATGGGAGAAAACGTGGAAGGTGGAACACTGACACCGATCTTCGATGCGAACCTCAGATTTGACCTGCGGTATTCTTATAAGGAATCTGCCCGTTAACCGCAGGGTTGTTGCGGTAATAGATAGGTATGTACTTTATAACCGGCTACGAAAACCTCTTATCTTAGAAATATAGGCTTAATTTATTCTGTGCACATTTTTGATTTCTGTCTTGTTTCATTTTGCTTGTTATTTATGTTTGTACTCTACTTTAAATATTCCCATACTGTTTATATTAGGAGTAAAGTATACGTATTGTATTTATATCTAGATTATAAAAGCTAACATAAGCTGGCTTTTTGAAAATACTTATATTTTACACCTAGTAATGTTAAGATTGCCTACGATATACTGATGAGGATCGCCACCTATTTCAAACTTTACAACTCTTATTCAAAATTACCCTCATTAATTATTTTTACATACCTACTTACTAAGTAAGTGGTAAGTAAAATTGACATCCCTAGTTCATGAGTATTTATAACTAAGCGGCATTTGCAAAGGTATCATTAGACGCGTCGAATCTGCAAAACATCTAGACCGGGCGTTTATAACATTACAAGACGCCAGTTAGCAATTCCGGCTGGTAACGCGACACGGGCGCGTCTCATACATGCGGAACTTACATTTAATGCGGCTTTATGCATTTATTTTGAATATTACACGTAACATATACGTACAAATATATATTTTGTAGTAGATAGGTGAAGCTTCCCTTATAGATGGAAGGATGGGCATATAGAACCTAGAATTATGACACTAATTCCCCTACTTCCGTTAAATTTAAAGACTTTGACTAAAGAAAAACCAACGTGTTGAGTTTATAGAATGCCAATGCCGTACTTTGTCCTATCAGACTAGAGAACCTAGCATATAATGAGTATAGAACTCAGAATTATACAGTATTTTACATTTTCAACAGAGTAAATTTGTGTTATTTTAATTTTTCCGTTCTTGTAATATGAAAAGCGGTGTTGAGTTCCGCCAATCAACACGCAATATTATGAATTCGAAATGAAAATGGAAAACGGAGTGTCTTGACACTAGGTTCACTCTGCGTACCTACTAAGATACTACTGTGTAGAATAAAGCGTGTAACTATAAAAGTTCGTGTCAGTCATATTTCTGCCCACTTTTGTACGCCTTTAAAGAGATAGGTAGATACTTACGAGAATTTAAAAATATCTATTTTTAAATATAATAACTAAATTAATATCCACATTTACTTCATGCTACTGCCATTTTAGTTAAGTCAATTACACCACGACTATCTATAAAAACTCTTCAAGTTATTAGAGTTAAGGTAAAAGCGCAATAAAAATATACTCGTATCTATATAAATAAAGAAAGTTTTACACAAAATATTCAACAGGTTTACATATTTAATCACTAAATAAAATTAATTAATAGCTATTTCACTGCACACATATGGCTATCTGTCGCTGTCGACGAATTTGATCTTGACATTCGAGCATGCAAGTGTAGATTGGATTATGTACCAAATGTTCAACTTAAAATTTTGTTGACCTTTTGCTTTTAAAATTTCTTTAATTATTCTTTACACCAACACGCAGTAATTTTCAATTAAATATATTACTTATAATATACGAGATTTGTGTATAGGAAGTTCAAATGTTACAATATGGACTGTGCCGCAGTGGTGGTTGACTGGAAAGGATGTTTGTGGGTTTCATTCCTACTCAGGGGAATATTAATAAAAACAATAATCACATACAAATAAGTTTTTTACGTCCCTTTGATAGGACAAAGCGCAGGGTTGGGTTCCACCAATCGAAATCGCCGCAAATCGAAATGTCTCTGTTTCGGAAAAAAAGCGTAGAACTGCAAATTTGGATCCCTATGGAAAATTAAATGAATTTATGAATAACTAAGTAAATAATTTTCATTTCAATTAAACTACAATTATATACTATAAAACTTCTAGTATTTTTTTTTCATACTTCTGTAGTAACTGTTAAATTACACGTGTAAATAGGTTACAATTTACAAGTTGAAATAATTGTTAGCATTTGTCGTTAGCAATATAAACGGACAAGGTTATTAATTTTGCAAGAATTCCGTGTTAAATACTAAACATGTCTCAAGTGTAGAAAATCACAATCAGTTAAATAAGTAAGATACTGAGTTATAGTTATATTATACATTTGTCACACTTATTACAAAATCATAGCGTAATGTAAGTAGATTTGTAAAGTGACATACTTATTCAAAAGTTTAACCCAATTGAAGTCCTCATTACAAAACGTGAAGCTAGTAAGTAGTACTTATAAATGAATCAACTTATTGATAACTTAAACAAGTGTTAAAAATGTAAAATTATTATATCTGATAAACATTTGATATTTATTTTATTTATGTTTGTTGTAAACACATTCATAGCACGGCTTTATTATTATAAATATTATTGTCTGAAACTTTATTTAAAATGCAATTCATTTAAATACTTGTTTTTATATGTTGCTTTCAACACTTGTCCAATAATTAAGATTATAACAAAAAATAAAAACCAACTTCAAAGTAAGAAGCACTAGCTATCATATAGAAAGAAATAATTAAAATTGGTTCATCCCACAACACACCTAAAAGCACACTCAAACAAACCTCCATCTTTTTTGAAGTTGGTTAATAATAGAAAAAGACAAGCATTTAGCCTACCTATATCCTATTTCAGTTTTGTAATACATACATATTGTTTCATCGGTACATTATGTCATTGCCTGTAATGTATCGGAATGCGTTGCAATTTATCTGGCGCCAACACTGACGAAAGAAAAAACTAACTTGAAATGTTATTTTGGATTATATAAATTCTACACAAACTCTATTATTACATTCATAAAATCGTTTGTCATGCTTCGTAGAACCATTTACGTATATTGGAATAAAACTAGTTGACCTCAGCAAATATTTCGCATAGCATTGATTAAGCACAATATAATAAAAACAAAGCGAACTGCTTAGTTACAACAGCCTCAAGGCTAGGATCAGAGAGATCCGCCATCATAAAGGCGCGGATAGTACTGGATCATTATGATGAAGATCATTAATTTGAAATTTATTTCCATTGTGGTATGTTAAGAGACTGGAAATTAAATTGAAATGAATTAAATCTTCTTAAATGTGCTGTTTTAATTTTTTAATCACCATTTATAACTTAGGATATATTCTAAGCAGCACTTTCACGCTCTATCCCGAGAGGCAGTTAGAGAGCACCTAGTGTCAAGACACTCCGTTTGCCGCTTACCGCAATTCAAGACGTTGCGTGTTAAGTGGTGGAACTCAACGCTACGCAAAGACAAATCTTACCAGAGCGGAGTAATATAAATATAATTTAAAAATATAGTCGTTACCTAATAATAATACTTTATTGCATACAATTTTACAAATACTCGTAATAACAATACATATAACATGATAAAAACGTTATGTGCAATGGCGGCCTTACAAATACTAAAGACTGAAAAAGTGAGTTCTTACAGGCTACTATTAAAAATACAAAACTTTGGGTCAGAAACAGCAGCAGGGCGCAAAAAGTAATAATTAAATACCTAAGTGGAAATCGAACCCACAACCAATCCCGTTTACACTTAGACGCTGTCTTACTACATCGCAATTGTCTCAATTATAACATTTATTATTTGGCAATGCCTGACGCTAATTTATATATCAGTTAAAAGGTCTTTTATATTACACTGAAAAATTTTCAATATCCAATACCAACTTGATGTTATGAATGATGGTATATAAATATCTTTAAAAATTGTATTTCAACAATTTATCTAACAGCTTTTATATACCTAAATGAAAAATAATTTTCCCAATAACACTTTGTAGATAGATACAAAATACAATTATCTTTTATTTACCCAGAGTGTAAATAAAATTTGAAAGGGCCATCTGTGTTCTATAATTCAGATGTTGAAATAATCCGTCCGTATCTATAAAATTGTTGTGTTTTTATATCAATGTAAATTGAACATTTATGAAATAGTAATTACCTTTAGAGTTTCAAAGTTGTACGTTAAACAAATGATATGTAAATTTAAAAATTTTAAATAAATAATTCAGTCTATGTTGGCTGCTGGATTTAACCAGATCATTTATATAGAAAAAAAATACTCAATACATTCATTTCTAGGGTCAGAGCTCATCAAGCTCGGCCCCTCACAAAGCCCGGTGACGCTGTAGAGGCCGCTATGGCCAACAGCATACTACACAATCGAAAAAAAAAATCAATACATTCAAGTCTAATATCATTTCAAGTATTTACATATGTAGATATGTTGTCACATTGATCATAGTAAATGTTTAAAATTACCATACTTTTTTATACAACAAAACGTTAGACCTCCGGGGAGTACCGCTATTAAATAAATGAATTAGAAACAGCGTACCTTTCAACGTAATAACATTTTTTTTAATATAATTACTTATTTTTTGTTCTGATATATAAACGCGTTCACATCAGCCGATATAAATGGTATTTTATATAAAATAAAAATATTTAATACCGGTCGAAGATTTTACCTCTTGTAAAGTTTGAAGTAAGTCATAAAAAAGATATAAAATCGTGACTGTTATATGATCGTAAAAACAAAAATAATAAGCATTATAAAAAAGGCATAAGGTAAAACAGAATTCATGTTTGTATTAAACTTACCCGCTAATAGTTTTCCCGTTACCTACATAACAAGCAAAAGGTTTTCGCAACAGCGGTTTTTGCTCAGCCTTTACAAATTTCGCATTCTTAACAAGGTAGTCGAAGAGAATCGAGATCTGCCTTCGTTTTCACTTTTCACCTATTGTTCATAGTGAGCTCTAACATCACACTTTGTCTAAGCTAAAACATCTGTATTTTAGACTCAAATTTCTCTTTGGCTTTCAAGCGACAATCATCTAAAATGTTCCAAATACGCAATAAATCCATTTTTAGCCATACTTTACTAATATTCTACACACAAAATCGTTTGTATAAAGTGTTTTAACATCACTTTGGGATCCAGTGACCACCTCATTAATTACGTCAGTTGTTTTAAAAGACCTCAGCACACCCTAATAGCCCTTTGTTTCGTATTCTGGAACTGATAACGAGGGTTGAGCATTGTTTGGGTCAATGAGAAGTAATAAATCTTCTAGTGATCGCTAGCCTCGAGAAACACTTCGATTTGAATTGATTGTTTTTGTATCTTTGCTATTTTTATTAGCGCTTAACTTAAAGTAAAATATTTAATTATTGCACAACGGAGAGTAGAAAATACCTTACACTACAAAATATTTGTGGTCCAGTTTAATATTTGAATACTGTATATTTATGAATATATTATAATACATTATGTATACATAGATACAAGCAACATCAACGGTTACTGCCATTATAAGATTTACTGAGATAATTTTCTAGGTCATAGCAACTAGAGAAACAAATGAATATACATAAAACATTGCTCTTGCAAATCAAACGAGACGGCGTCGTCGTGGGACAGTTTGGTTTAAAATCCTGAGTAATATAACAATTATACTTATTTTATACTAAGTATAATTTACGTTATTACTAGTTGAGAAAATCAAAGATCGGATACAGCCACAAAATATTATAATTAAAGGAGAGTCACTAAATTCTGTTTTGTTTCTTTTACAATAAGTACGTAAGTATAGATAAAAATAATGATATTTAAAGAAATATTAATCTTTGTTTATATTTATAGTTCCAAGTATCGTACAGATATCTTACTGGAAAAAAATTCAAGCCCATGGCTGAATTATTTATATATATATATATATATATTTATAATGTAGATAATCGAAATGTTCCTCAAGTGGTATTCCAGGTTAAGCGACAGCGTTAATACTAGACGGTAGAATGGCTATCGTGAGAGTCAATTTGTATGTGTCAGTTGAACGTCTGGGCCATTGAGCAGACGAATTGCAAGCGCTACCAAAATGTGTCAGCCCGATTTCAGGTTAAATACATCAATCATTTTACACTTTTTATACCAAACTTGTTTTTATGTAATATACAAGTAGGCTCTTATAGGTCTAGTAATTTTCGATATGTATCTTCGTCTTGCGAACCGCCATCCGTAACACGCACAACTCGATATACATTTATTTATTTATACATTTATTTTAAAATATTTATAGTCATTGGGGGTGTTTTTATGAATAGATTGACTTAACTTAATAATAATAACCATGAAAAGTATGCTTTTTTAACATCTCAATCTATTCTCTCCTGGTACATATACAGGGTGTGAGGACTTTCGCCTTTACGTTAAATGAAAACACCGTTTTAAGTACTTTTGTAAACACGATACTACTATAAAAATAAGAGTTTTTACTTAAAAATGAAAAAAAGTGTTTTTTTCGAAATTAAAAAATAAATAATAAAATATTCGTTACAAAAATCAAAATTCGCCATTTGTTACGTATGACGCAAGAGTGACACTAACCGTCAGAGTGGCAACGTCGCACGCCATCTCATTGAAGAAATCGAGTGTTGGGTAAGGGCGATAACAGGTGAACAGATGTTAACACTAAGCACCACTGTCTTTAATTTTTACACAAACTCACATTTATTATTCTAACTAATTAAAAATTCTTAAATTTCAAAAGTCACAAAAGATAGTTCTCGTGGCGAAGTACGATGCTGACGTGGGGCTACGGTTTGATCTTCTTCGCGTTCTCGTTCTACCGCCACATAAATGTACGACCATAAAATGGCATCTACAAGTAGAACCATACCTTTCCCGATGTCCGTATTGCGAGAGTTCCCCCTCTTAAATTTCAGATATTTTCCCTCTTATAAATCAAAATCATATCGAAGTGTATTTCGCAGAAGTATACTTAACATGCGCCATTATTAAAAACAAACAAACCAAATAAGGAAGAAACACTTGTCTAGTTTGTGTGGACGAAAATAAATAAATATTAACATAAAACAATGAAGATAATAAAAAAGAAATGAAATAATTTGAAAAAGTCATTACAGGACGAACGACGCGTAAGTATAACTACTTCAGCCATTAAGCTGATGTACGCAGCGCGGTGCACGACTGACGACACTAAGAATCCAACCCAAAGTTCCAAAATATTGGCATTTCTCTTCCGCCAAGTATAATAAGCGAAAAACACAAACATTTATTACACTTGATTACCAATTTTGATTAATGTCTATTAAGAAATTTAAAAATGTTTTATGACTTGATCTAAAAAGTCTAAATTATATTTCCTTTTCGTTCAAGAATTGATCTTTATTCAATGTAAAAATAGAGATTGAAAGTTATGACTTTCATGCTATTCCTTTCACGGTCAAGGTTATTGGGTTGTTAATATGTTATTCCCTTCTAACATAATGCCGTTTCATTCTGTCATGGTCAAGGTCAAAAAGGATAACATAGCTTAAAATTATCAGGCTGTCCTTCAATTTTATTTGGTAAATGTATTTATGGGTTTGTAATTCCATTTTTATTTATATGCAATTGATGTGTATCTGTAAGAAAAAGCCATTACATGAAAAGCAAGGAACATCAAGCTAAACGATTTTAAATGGATATGCTCTTCTAGTCCATAACTTTTTTTATAATTGCGGCTATAAATAATCTAGTAATATTATAACAATTATTTATGCACTACTTATTCGATATTTTTAAAATAAAAATATGAATCGTCCATAAATAATTTATTTAAATATTGTAACTTCTAAAATGGTAGCATTCTACTCTGTGGTCCGTCGTCGTCGCCTCTCCATCTTTCCCGCCAATTTCCTTTTTAAATTTAAATGTTGCTAATTGGTCAAATAACAGCAAGCGTAATAAATTCATTGAGACAATTAAAATCGATTTATATAATTGTGGAAATCGATTTTATAAAAATATGTGAGAATAATTTCTTACATGATATTTTTTTAATAAAAATAATTTACCAAAATTTTAAAGCATAACAGCAAATAAAAATGAATATGAGTTCGTTTGTTGTAACCTCTCGTTCATTCGTTTTCGCTCTTTCACTCTTTAAGGTAAAAGCTATCATTAATATCTACCTGGATTTTAATGGATTTTTATTATAAAAAAGTATTAAATAAAAATCCTGTAATTATTTTTAATAGTAAATAATTACTTAAAAATAATTAAAAAGTTGATACTATTTAATAGAAAATAACTAGTATGATTTGATTTCTAAAAACTGATATACTAGGCTATCCCCAGGTCTGAGTCTGTAACATCTCAGTGGCCAGCCGTCTTTACAAGGTCAAGTGTCAACATGCGACTGGGTTTTGCTTATTTACATTATTTTTGTTCAATTTCATAGTTTGTGTTAGTCAAAAAATTATTACATTGTTAAAATTTCTGAAAATTAACTTCATTGATACGTGATGTATGAGTTATAATTATTGTCGAGTGAATTATGAAGTGGATATTACTTTATACTATTGTAGTGTTAAAAAGCAAAACATTATAAATCTGAAACTTAGTTTATGGACTATTTATGTAAAGAATATTAATAGAGAAAGAGAATATTTATGTTAAAAACTGTAAGTAAAACGTGTTTCTAACGATGAGAATTCAAACGAATGAATTCAATCTGTGATTACCATTATCGCTTATAATTTTTAAGTAAGTTTTTAAGAGCTGTGGCAATGTTAAGGGTTAATAATTTATCAATCTAAAACCCCATCTAAATCCTCTTTCAGAGTAATGTGATTATTTTATTATAAACAAAGACACGTGCGTGAAAGAGAAAGAGATATCTGTCAAGAATATTTTGCGAATGAAAATGGAAGATCGGCAACGTATAATAGTGCATTTTAGTACTACTAGATAATACGTCATCGGTGCGTAACAGAACGGTGGTTAAAAAATCGGGAATCGAAACATTAGTCCTGCACCTGCAAACCGCAGACATCCGTGCCTTTGATTGATATTAAGTGTATGGTTTTAGAAGTTATTGTACTTCTATATGTGGTGGACTCAAAATGTAAGATGAACATTCATTAATCTCTGTATATAATATAGCAAATTAAATTAGGATTTCTATACCATAAAGAAAAAAGTACAGCAAATACAGTTAGCAAATGATGAATTAAAAAGTAGCTATCAGATCATGTCAGTTTTAATGCCAGCAAAAACCTGAAAGTCCATATATCCTACCTGAGTTGCACGCAAACAGGTTCTGATATGAGTACCTGGTAGGTAGTAAATGCTTCAGCAGACCTCCCATAACAACTCTTGTTAATTACATAAAAATATTTAGTTTTATATACCTTTCTATTGGAAAGGCTGTGGGTTCAAATTGTAATTGATTATTTTAATAAATTGCATTATAAAAAATTGCGGTAATGGACATTTGGAGTGACGTATCCACATTATTCTTTCTACGATATAATCAACAACATGCTTTTAATTTCTTTTTTAAAAGTTGTATCTATGTAAGGGAAAAACGATAAATTATAATATTATTTGCTTCAAACATAATCTACTAATCATTCAAAGACAAATATTGTGAAACATCCATATATATATCCACTTTGTTATTTGTTATTTACATTTCATAGAATTTTCTAAATGTCAGAATCATAACTATATCCATGAAACAACTTCCCACGTGCAAATTTATAGATAAAGTGTGTGGTCGTTCCTTACGCTCACAAAATTATAGACTATGAGCTTAAAGCCTTTTTAAACTACGAGTGAACGGCTTCCGATGACCAAGACAGCGCAGCCTTCGCACCCACCGCGCCCGCGCTGCGCCTGCGTCGCGACCTGACTCATATCGCCCACGTACACATCACCCAGTTATTAACATTATTTTTGCATAGAATTACGCCATGACCTCTAATATTAGGTTTCAACTAATTGTTGGGGTGTTAATATTATTATCCATGACATAATTTCTATCAGTTATGTACATATTAAATGTTATTTTGCGTCGTTTTATTGCGTCCGGTGTCAAAGTCAACGCACGCTGCAAAATTAGCCAGTCCGAATGCGATCCACGCGCGTTCCGCAGCGGTCCTGATGCCGCTGAGATAATAATTATGTATTTGGCCACACCATAAATACACGAACGTATGCGCATGCATATCGCCCGTCATTAATGTGTACGCCGCAAGCAAGAACGGAAGGTTTGATTATACGTCTAAGCTATTAGTATAACCTGACTACATGCTTCAAATATCTTTTCGGGTTCAGAATAGGCACTAGAAGTGTCCATATCGCACATTTTTTAATTATTATTTAAAAGCTTTATCTGTTACTTATCAAATATTTAAACATAACTGTGTTCTATAATATCCAAACACGAACGTCTAAAATATTTCCAGATATAGATATACGTAGGTGCGTATTAGCGAGCAGTATAGTTTATTCGTAATCCATACAAATTTAATCTGTCTTTAAATCATTCCACAGGTGCTCATACACCAATGCCATTAATATAAATAGCATAATCTTTCAATATATTATCGCAATTTCTTCATAATAGCAAAAACTGCATTAAGTGCATTTACTCCAGTACAATATATAAACAACTGTGGAATTCGCTCTCGCCTTCGAATTCTTTAATGTCTTTTTAAACACACGCAGCGAGAAAACAAAAGCAAAAAATGAGAATGCCTGAACCTGCCAACGGTCCATATGAATTCGCGCTTCAACCGGTCTCATTACAATGATTCTAGAACAAAAGCCTCTTCAGATGTAGCATCAATCACTTACCTATATATATTAACAATTACAAATTTTTCATGACGTAATCCAATTACTTAGGACTTATATTTTTTATTTTTAGTTCTGTGGTCTCTAAATTTAACCATTTTATATATACATAAGTATATCGTAAGGAGTTTGCTTACTTACATAGAAAATCAATTAAATCTCTCCAAGCATGCTTTTTATAAATCAAATTGTGATGATCTAATACGACTTCAAGAATTTTATCTAATATCAAAGTTTTCTAATTGAATGGATATCACTTCTACATAATTTCTATGACATTCTAAGTATCGATGGGGGACCGTGACTCATCCGATTCCATGTCAATGCATAGCTGAACTTGCCATCACGCATCGCCACTTAATTATAGGTACAGTTTCAATGACCGACTAAATAGAATTAAACGTAAAAACTATCATTTCCTGGATAGATATATAAGCTACTGATTTAAAGGATCGCGCTATTTTTATAATAGAAGTGTGACTACAGATATAAGTATGTAAAAATAAAATTTCCTTCACAATTTTTATGCTATTTTTTTAGTATTGATAATTTTTACTATGTGGTAGTGTATGTAACGTTTATTTTATTAATTTTATATATTTTTCATATATTGTTTCAAAGAGATCATTCTGCACTCCTTCGCTATATAAACTATAAGTGTGCCAAGTTTCATGGTCCTCCGTCCACGTAATTTTCATAAAAAGGGGTCCGAAGTTTTTGCTCACGAATTAATATATAGATATTTCGTAAAGAACAATTTTTTAGGAAAAACTTTGTCTTTTTTAGTAGAAAGACGATAGGTATAAAATTTGGCATAGCAATAGAAAAAGTGCAGGAATATTTTTTTATAATAATGCATAAGAAATTAATAAAATAAATATTTTATTTATTGCAACAATGTTGCACTTCTTGTGATCTCGTAAACTATCTTACGTTTTATTCCAGAAATTTTCTCAGATAAGGAAAGTAAAGTGAAGAGTCCAAGTTTGAACACGCTTAATAGCGGAGTATAGTCTGTGATTACGAAGATTTGCCAGGGAGGTGACGTAGGAGGATAGCCGCTGGGTTTTGCAAACTAAACGAATTATCTCCATAACTATACCTATAAATCACTCGACTTTTATATATATTTAGTCTATATGATGTTTTACCTGCTATAATATTACTTTGTGATAAAACAAGTAATTCTGAGTCTACTATTTATTAATTGGACATGTCGCCTTATTACAAGTAATCTGTATTATTAATAATCAGAATAGTATCTATACATGTACATATGCTTTATTTTTTTTTTTATTTGATTCTTATTTTGCAATTCTTATATTTACTTTATTCAGCAATTCGGAAAAAATGTGTTTACTTTCACAAATAAAAGATGGTATCAATTAAAGTTTTTCATAATAACGCAGATGAAATATTTCTCAAATATTAAAATTCGTTTACAAACACATTTGCAACACGCTGTAGTTGCGTTGTGATGTCCACATACAATCAATCTCCTAAACTCATTAGAATTTACTGACCGAATATCCGTTCTTGACTAATATTTATAATGAATATAAAGAAAATAATGATTTAGGTAACTGCCTCATTAAAACTAATGTATACTATAATAAAATTTCTTAATTTGGTTAGACACTATATAGGAAAAACAAACCCTATTTAAAGCTATCCAATAGAAATTGCAATATCCTATAATAAGTTTTGTAATAGGCGAAAACATGTGAAACTTTCATACAGGGAGCATTAATAAAAGACACAGTAGCTTACTCATTCTATTGTTTCTCCAGCATATTGTGTTCGTAATTATGTATAAATAATGTATTGTATAAATGAAGTAATATCAACACAATGATCAGATAAGCTTTATCTAAATTACATATGAACTAGCTAAATTCCAAACTCCACTCGCGTTTATATTAAAGATAGCAAAGGGAGTAATTATGACGTATAAAATAGCTTTATAGACTTATTCTATAGGACTCACCCATGTGAAGAATTGTTGTAATACAATCATAAAGTGAGCGTAGCAATGCTAAGTTGGAAGAGAATAAGGAAAAGTCAATTGATTAAGTCTGTAAGAAAGAAATAGCAGTTAAGTAATCAAAAAATTTCATATTTTTCTTATTCATTGATACATAATAAATTATAAACGTATAGAAATTTCAACTTAGATGAACTTAAACCCACGCTCCTAGGCATCTGTCAAAACGCTCTAGAAAATTAAGCTATAATTCGTTCTTATCAATGGTTTTTAATTAACGAACTAGTTGTTTATAGGTTAAGAAAAAAAATCATTTTCACATATCTAAGATGATGTCATCAAGCAAGAAATGACAAACACAGATTTCAACTCAACTGACAAGTGACCTTGTATCTATCCTACTTATTAGAAGTAATCAATAGAAATTACAACTTTACTAATGTAATTTCGGAATTCAGTTATTAAGCTTTGGCGTATCAAATTATTTGCGAACCTAAAACAATAGCATGGCGTTTGCGATTTGGTAACGCGGAATATACTCCACGGTGCGGAACGATGAACTAATTCAGAGGTTTCAAACTTGCATGAATTATAATCATTCGGCCCGCAATTAAGCTTAACTAAATATTTTCTATAATTTCTAGTAATTAAACAAAATAAAAACTTGAACCATTATTGATCAGTCACTAAATAATAAAATCCGACCCTTCCTGTTTTACAATAAGCAGCCCTGACATAATTAATTTGATCGCTGTGTCTATTGCGAAGAATTATTGTACTCATTTTCATGTGAAAGAGCTAATGCAATACAATACGCATAAGTAGATCACTTTCAAAGCCAAAGAGGCGCCATAACTCAACTGATCTAGAAATGTCACTCATCTATCTAAGAAGGTGTTACAGAGGCATTTCGTTTCCTGCCACCAGTGCACATCTAGGTAAATCATAAATGTTACACACAAGTTTTAATGAAATATTTGTTTTATACTTTTACTTACTCGTATATTTCTTTTTAAAATTACAACGTCCTGTCCGTAAATAGAGTAATTTCAATATGTACTAAATAAATTATCTTCTGTAAATTTACTAATGACTACCTGATCTAGACTACTCTAGGGTCTATAAACTAGACTGGCTCTAGGTAGACTATAATGTGAAGAATAAGCATTTAAATATATGTAGGCAATGCATCATCCAGATGGAGGTATCGTAGCACAATGAGGTAGTGTCTCACGCTAAACACGATAATTGTAAACTCGAAATGAATATTTAAATTACGAGTTATTATATTAAATTTCTCGATTTGGAAAGATAAAGCACGGCGTTAAGGTCCTCTACCTTTACATGCAATGCTACGAATTTAGGCGAAAAATAGATATTAGAGTGTACTGACACCCCCTATTCCGTACACCTTCCCCATATTGCGGGAAAAAGCGTGAAGTTAATACCTAGACAATGTATACTCAATGTCACTACACAAATAGTAACATTTGAAAGTACACGAGAAGATCAAACTAAGTAATAACTTAGAATAACAAATTAAAGATCACAACCACAGTACAAACGCCAGTGTGGAAATTTCCTAGTGCCTAATTCATAATTTTTAAAGCAGACGCTTTGTTATGCATAACGTATTCTAAGTTTTATCTTTCTTATTAAAAGCTTTAACATGTAAGTTGTTATAAAAAGTAGGATGGCCAATATCGCCTCAACTTAAAGAAGTTCAATCGAGAATAATATTTTTAACATCATACTAAATATATAACACATCAGGCGTCAGACTCAACGTATAACTCAATTGGAACCAGGATAGTGACTAACAGTAAAAGCAAACGAACCGTATGTGATTCCTAAAAGTAGCGCGGATGTAGAGGGATCGTTCAGCTATTTGTCTTCGCTTTGCCCAATAACTGGAAACATTAGAAGGCAGATCGCCAACACTCTATATACTCATGACGTATGGACTTGTTTACGTTGAATACTAATAGTTTTGCTTCACTTGGTTTTACTTATTAAATTATTAGCTACTCGATTTGCCGTACGATCATGAAAAATAAATATTGCTATATTTTTATATTAATACAAAATGTGTGTGACCTAATTTTAACGCTGTCTGATGTGGTTTAGAATAATATTGTAAAGTTTGCTATTCACATTGCTGCTATGAGTTGTTTAAGAGTATTTTTTATCTTTACATCCGACCTCCATATTACATATGCAATTAGACTTGGAGAAATTAGTGGCAAGTCACTCTGTTCTCGTTCTTCCGATTCTTTCGCAACTTGTGCATTAAATGGCAAAATTCACACAAAATGGAGCGCTCCGTGTTAACTTTTTAAATATAAACATTTCCAAAGGGCGAATCTAACTCAAAGCGCTAGGTTGTTTCTATGTAAAACCCCACCGACTGCAAGAAACAGACACGAGGTAACCAAATCAAAACATACGAGTATATTATACTAATATAAAGGTAACAATTACAAGTTACCACGTCGAAACTTAGGTAAAGAACTGACCGACCCTAAAGCCTTCTACACTGTAAATAGCTAAAAGCAAAAACTTGCCGCCTTTTGCAACACGTTATAAAAAATATTTTTCAAAGAAATTATAGAAGAAAACTCATTTTCTTGTACTCTACATTTTAGTATAGAAATTATTTAAAATATAATTTTTATATATCTTTTTTAAGTTTAAAAAATATTTTTAAGTTAAAGTGAAGTGTCTCTAACTCTATATTTAACATGTCATGATGTTATAACCAAAATGTGTGCGAATAATATAATAGAAAACTAAGTGTCAATATCAGTAATAAACTTCAGTCGTTACGTTTATATGTGGCTTTAGTCGAAAACACTACGCACACGGTACGCAGACGGAAACCGCAGATTCGCAGAAGCTCGGCGTGTAAATATTATTACGTCGAATGGCCAAAGTAATGTTCTTTAATCATTTGAAACGTACACTTGAAAACGTTCCGAACGGTACCGGTGTGCCATAAGATAAGAGTTGTTGGAAACCACTATATGAGTTCCTTTGTCTGTTAAACTTATTGTTATTTCGAATAACACATAAAATTTTCTTGTGAAGATAAATTAAACCAAATCTCATAGCGGTAGTCTACATATAAATATTGGTGAATCTCATTAATCAAAAAAAGTTAATTAAAAATAAATACTTTTTTTTTGTTTCTTTTAATTTCAATGGTTTAAATTATAATTACATTTATTTTTGATTTATATGTAACTTTCATTTTTATTGTTAATTTCATGAACTGAAGAAAGCATTTGTATTACACACATCTTGTAGATCCATTTAAAAAATCATTTCAAAGCGCCGCTTAACCATATGTGCTCGCATAATCTCATACGACTCTCTTTTCTTCAACATCTGTATTTAACATAAGCATAAGAAATATTAGAAATGTCATATAATCGTCACAATATTTTTCTAAATTACATTTATGTCAAAATCTTATAGAATTTTTTCATATTTAATTATATAAAAACTTATTTTATCATATTCTTTTACTTTTGATAAAATAGGTATTGATCATTCAATATCGTAATATCCTTATACAAACTCATTGTGCTTACTAGAATTTTGAAGAACTATTATTCTATAAAAAATGGTATAGTTATATAAAAAAAAATAGTATATGCGGAATATATTATTGGGTCGATAGGTTTGAATATAACAATTGCCTCTTCTACGACTTTTTCTATTCTCAGTAGTAAACAGTTAAAAAGTGACATAACAAAAGAACCGGCGCGGCAGCTTACACGCGGAGTTAAACAAACTGGAATAAAGTAAATACATCGTTAAGAAAGTAGTATTTTAATTTAAAAAAGACATGGTTTGTCGCTTTTACCAAACCAATGTTTGTTCCTGTAATACATTACGGGTATAACTATAAACAATACATTTTATACTTTTATATATTTTTGTTCCGAAATATCATTGCTTCGTCAAAAGAGCGTATTGTTCTAATACTTGATAGTTGCGTTCTATGATTTATATATATATATATATATATATATATATATATATATATATATATTTTCTTTAATTAAAAAGTGCCTATCTTCGGTTCTAAATACGAATATCTAGTAAAAATAACAGTGCACTACAAGAGAATGACGTTTAACCAACAGCCTCGTTACATAAGTAATTAAGGGTTAAAACATGTCACTGTGGTACTACTCAGGCTTTATTTAAAAAGCTTAATATATCCGTATCGGACATATTAAACGAGCCGCAAGTAAGCATTTAAGTGGCTTTATTAGCATTTAAAGTGAAAAGCGAATTGAAAGCAACAACAGTCCCCGGAACATGACACTTGGCTACAATGGGGAATTTGTCGACACGTCCACCGACAAAGACCTCTGAGGGACCACGATTAGTCAGTCGAAGAAATGTACTAAGCCAGAATACTAATGAGATCGCAACCATAATATTGTATGTTGAACATGTTAAGATTCTAAATACTTTAAACATATGCTAGTTGCGAAGCGCTTTAGAAATTCGTATAGCAGGATCATTAAACTTTTATAAAGGGCAGGAAACGAGGAAAAAACCAAGAATACCCGGTCCAAAATATATTGTTTAATGTTTATTATAACTATTACTTGCTTAAGGTTTCCATACTTAAGCACAGGTACTATAACATATTACATGCGATAGGAAAATGAAGATGCCAAAAAGGTTATCTTTAAAAGATACGTACGATTTTTAAAATATATATTGAAAAAGCATTCACATATATCACAATAATTTAAATTAATTGTTTATAAGATATCTACGCATTAATACTATGAGGATAAATCGTAAAAAAATCTCTCCAGCGATAATCTATTTCGTAACTATAAATTATTTTGTGCTTAGCTTTTGTTAAACCATCAAATTTTATAGAAAGCTAATTCCTTACGTCTTATCAAGTATGTATTTTATCTTTTGACACTTCAAAAATTATAAGGCATTATGTTTACGAAGAGCAGGAAGTCAATATTTCTTTATTTAATACGTAAAAATAATAATACGTTAAATTAATAAAATAAACTTTACACATAGTGTAATGTGCTTCACTATACATTTTTGTATACAGTGACAAGCATAATGTTGAGGCAATGGGTATTTTATGCGTAAAAAGGATGATTTAATATATTTTATTATGGTAAGTATTTTGTATTTAACAAATACATAAAGACACATAAGAAACGCAGTTCGGTTATGGCACTATAATATGTGAGTAAACGCTATATGGTTACTTTTATTATATAAGTGCAACAAGGGTGGAGTTGAAAGTCACATATCATCAAGTAATTTCTAGTTGCTTCATTAATTTTTACAAGTGCAAAAGTAAAATAAAAATTTACATAACTAGATTTTATTTCTTCTTGCCTTATCTATCATGCTAAAAGTGTTACTAACAAAGTTGATGAAAGTTCGTGCACGCACTATAATTAAGCGCACTTTATAAAGCTGGGCTCACCTTGTTCGCTATGCGTCTGAAAGCAATAAATACAGAAAAGGGCGTATAAATCAAACAAGTTCAATTTAAACTTTCTTTTACAACTGTTTTACGATCGCTATTCGTTTTCACGGCTTGTAGCCAAGCGTGTATAATCGACGCTTAATAGAAAAATAATTTCGTAATAATATTTAAATGTAGGCCGATATGTAATATATTATTTATATTTAAATTATACAGCAATGAATATTTTAAGTAACATATTACGATTTCATCTTTGATCATACATAGCAAATAATTAGAAAAAGATTGGAAATTTATTAATGAGACAAATAAATTTAAAATTTAGTCTGTGCTTCGGATATTTATCTCTTAGCTACAAAGATAAAAGATATTTATCAGAATATTAATATTATTCATCGATTGAGCTTTAAAATACATGAGATTCTCGAGAGCTTTCCCACATAATTATCGTCTTAGAGCAGGCACGTCACGCCGTGAGTCACATCGGCTCGGGGTCAAGAGCAAGCGGTGCAAGCGCCTGCCTACCTGATGAGTTTTGCGCATGCCACAATTCTTTGACGGGGGTGATTTTAAATGCATAACTGAAACAGATAAAATATGAAGATAAAGTGTATTAAGAACTTAATAAAAGAAGTTTCTTTTTAAATTACATTTTAATAATTTTTAACAAACGATATTACATGACGTACTCAAACAAAAAAAATCGGTTGTGATCAAGGCGGAACATAATATTTTGTCGGATCACGACAGTTCTGAGTTCATATCCCACTCATTGTATCGCTTGTAATGCATCTTCAGGTTACTAACTTGAACACAATTATATTTCGCGATTCAATACGCGGTGTCTGTGTCGTGGAATGTCGAAATTCTCAATTTCACTCTTTTTTAGCTCTACGCTGTATCCCACACACAACAGGATAGGCAAAAGGAAATAAAGAACCTAGCGTTAATATAAGGCACTCCGTTCCGTTCACGTTTCACATTTCCGTTTCCTACTTTCTGCTGGAATTAAAGCTCTCTGTCTCTTTATTGCGTAAACAACAAAAATGACATGAAAAACATGCCTCAATAAGAAAATATCGTATAAAAGTACTAAACAGCCAGAACTCTGTTAATAATTATATTCGTACATTGCATTTAAATAAGTATTAAAGATTTTTATTTCTTACTAAACACAAAAAATACAAATAAAACATTCAAGTATTGCTTAATATGTGAGAATAAACCTACTAAGCTTTGTTTGTTTAATGCATTTTATGAAAGTGAGAATATTTACTTTCACTAAAGTTTTCATGTACATTTTACATCTTGTTACAAAATATAAATGTCACGAATATGAATAGGTCAGAGAATGATAATTTTAATCTTCAATTGTACTTGTATTACCACTATAAGAATATATAAAAAATCCGAACTATATGAATATAATATGTGATTTTATGGATCTATCTAATTCGTTTGCAACTTCTCTCTATCTTGTTTTTATAATAATATATGTATTTCAATTGTGAATAGAAATATAATTCTTAAAAATCTAAATATTTTAATTTCAATTTAAAAGGTTGTAATAATAAATTCGGTTTACGTATATGAGCTAACAAAAATCAACATCTGTTTCTCATATATATACATTTTAACAAAGCAAAATAAAATGACAAAAGTCCATACCTTTCTAAGCAGGCGGATGCACCTCTTTATAAAAGAAGTCACATTTCTCACGGCCTTCTAATAGACTTTATCAATGGACGACGCCTACGCTGCCACTTTCATCTCGGGCCCACTGCCACACGTGACCATCGGACAGGAACGCTATTCTTTACTTATTATTGTACGACTACTCATAGTCGATCGAGTGGCGAGCTAGACTGGCCGGTCGACGAAAGGAACGCTTGAAGAGCTTCAATATAGATTTGCATTACTGTCACTGCCATCCATCTCGTGTGTAGGCTCAATGGTATACAATTACTTACAGTATTAATAGCTGAACGCCGTATATGTCGAGGAGCATTTCAACACGCCTGGATTCATTGTTCACAGAGTCATATTTTTTATTTACATGTAACGCAACATCCTAAGCTGGGACGAAATTAGAACCCACACGGATATAGCAAAAAGTTGAACATCTGTCAGTCGATATACTAAATAAAGTCCGGAAATTGAAATGAGCAGCAAACAGAGCAGAGTGCTCAGTTGCCCTTTTTAACCATATTATTCATATAAAAAAATATTTAAAGGAATAATAACATATTATTTCTAATAAACTCAAAAAAGATTTTTGATTACTTTTTAAGATCATGGCTTTTTATTTTGACTTTTAGCTAAGTGTCTCTGTAATCGTTTAACTTTTGGTTCAGCACAACCTTCAAACCTGCAGACTTCAGACAATTATAATTATATGACAATAATAATGTACCAGCAATCGCTATTCATATGTCACTAACAGAATTTACATATTAAAATGACAAGTTCAGTGAGAAATGTTACAATACACAATAGTCTATCACATTGATGTTCACAAAGCTCGACAAAACGCTAGAGACCGTTACGACCATTGACTTCTCATGCCTTATTTTATATATGCAATGAAATAAAATGTCCCAGCAGATTTAAGTTGCGATAGCTTGCGACAGAGTACGTAACTTGCGCCGGCGATTGTATCACTATGTCACTATGCTATGGAAAGTGAGATTTCTATTCAGCGATATAAAGAAGCTATGACTTGCGATGGCTCGTTAGTGTCTGTCGTTAAATTTTGAATGTTTTTTTATGGAAACGAGGACAGGGCGGTCACTGTGTACAAACCTGTTTGCAAGACGGCCACACACCTCGCACTCAATCTATATTATACCTACAAGATGATAATAAACTCGAGTAGTCTGAAGGACGACGCGTCACTGGATTCCAAACATTGCAACATAGCGTAATCGCTAGTGCCTGTTTTTATCCATAATATGAAATAACATCGCTTTACCACATCATATCTACGCGTATCCAACTAATAACATAAAGCAAGTAATAACAAGTTATTACTAAAAGGTGTTTGATATTCTCTACAGGTGCGGATTAGGCCATTGTTAGTAAAAAGGATTTCCGGCTAATGAAATGCAAACACTGATAAAATTTACCAGTTAAAAGAGTGTTATGGTCTAATAACTATATGGTAAAGATAATAAAGATAACATAATCGTTGTTTAAGGTAATATTTTTTTTGTTCTATGACAAGCTTTTAAATTGTTTTTGAGCATTGTAGACCTAAAAGTTATTTGCCAACAACGTACTCCTTTATAGCCTATAAATTTGAATATTATGATATAAATCTAATATTTTGTAAACAAACGTTCGCACACTTTCGCCTAGACAGTTTGGAATCATCTCCCACATCCAATCTTCGTAGAGCTCCTACAATTTCCTACATAGCTCTCATTTAGTATACTTATGAAGACTGCGTGAGATCGTAAAGTAATGGTTACATATTATATTGTAGACCACCCAAGAAGGTTCGCGCTCCGCCCGTTCGTTTATTTCCTACAATCTTATCTTCAGTTGAATCAGTGTGGGTCACTGCGACACAAAAGGGAGAGTATCATTGTTGTGTTATTGGTCATTAACCAGTACGGTATATATAATATACATTACAATTTTAAAGTATATAGCATACTATGGTACAGATTTCTTTTTCTAAATCCAGATTGTCTATCGCCATGTATTTAACGCCATGTCAATATTAATGAACAGGAGTCCTTAAAATTACTTCGAATGTCCTAACCATCCAGAAAGCCGCTACCAACAACCAGCTCCAATACTTCATATTTAGTTCAAAATAATTTTATTAATTAAAGTTATACCTAATAGCCCACCGGTCTGTATGTCAAATAAAATAATTATTTGGGTCACATTTGAAGCTAAAAGCGTCAATTAAAGTTAGTAGTGGTGAAACTTAAGCTTAACAAATTTATTATATTAAAACAACAATAAAAATCTTCTCATCTTCTTCATATACCTAATTTCACTTTTCGAACACAAAGCGAGCTAATTAATATTATGCATGAAACGTATGCATTTGAATAAGCAATGAGTCTCGTTTACAATGTTTCATTTCTAACATAGCTTTACTACATAAAGAATGAGGAAGGAATAACCTTGATTACTTTATGACGTAGGTCTTCAGAGCATGTTTTACGTCAAATATAAATAGTGGTCAATTACTACCCATAATCGACTAGAAGACCAACAATATACATATTCTTCCTAAAAATCTTTATGAAATAAGAATGCTATATTGTATAAATATAATCATAAGTTGAGCAACTTGAGTTCTGTTAATACATCTCAAATTCAAGATCACGATTTTATCATTTACTCTGTAGAAGTGTTTGTGCATGTATGGAAAACATTTGTACAGCACTAGCGTTCTCGCTCAAATGTGCCATTCGACCGTTCGCATAGTCATTCCATTATTATTACTATTGTGAACAAAATGGCCTGGATAAGAAGTAATGAACTTTGAATTTATTGCAAAATTCTATGCTTATGTTAAAAGCCTTTATGATTAAATACAATATGAACGACATTTATTATATTATCTTCTTATTTACTAATTGTCACTGCTATGTTTCTATAATATCGTGATTTTATGAAATTAATCTACTTATCTGTTTTTTTTTAATGAATTTGACCGTGAGAAAATATTAAATGATTGGCGTTGGATTTTAACTACGAGTCTTTTTCTCACGAAAATATTAAGTACAGTCATTAACCAGTTATTTATTACAAATAAAATATATTAGGCACATAACAATATTTATTTGCCTCTTTTATACTTTCACAGCGGATAAAAAGAATAAATCCTAATCATACTACTTTATATTGGAAACAACATATATGTATGTTAATTTAAAAAATGGTCAAATTAAATTAAAGTTAACAAATTAAAGAAATCGTGTATTAATTATTTTGGTACGCAATAAATACCGTTGACAAGTGGGTACAAGGTCTACACTAAGTTCATAAATTTTCTTGATCATTTGATTTCCTTGTTTTCATCAGGTTATTTAAAACAAAGGCAATTGTTTATAAAGATCTAGTAAATATATCAAATCCAGTATGTATAGTTGGTCTTTTATGGTAGTGGAATGCAGTAGCAATCAAGTTTTGTTCCATATATTGCAGGTGATTATTGCGTCAGACGCCGTAAGAAGTTGGTTTATGCAGTAACTGGGTTCGTTGCACGCACCTCTCACTTCATTAAAGCTACTGCTAAATATATCGAAACTTATGCATAATTTGAAAATTAATTCTTAATATGTAAATCCATAATCATTTTAAAATCCAAACGCTTAGTTTAAATTTTTTCTCGTTTTTTAATTTTCCTTACTGAAATTGATACAAATTCACATACACACTACTGTAATATTGTAATCTAACACTTACATAGAAGTAGGCTTTAGGTATTGAATTAATAAAATGTTAGACCAATAGGGTCAACAGCATGTTTATCCGTGCGAAAAAAAAAAATAACAAAATGAGTTTCAAGATTTGAATAAGTGATTATTTAATAATATCTATGTACACGTCTGAGTTATGTATTCACAATTCCAAAAGAAATAAGCAAATGAATATTCAATTTATATTGTAGACCACTTCGTAACTCGTGAAAATAAAAACAATTTTATGACAGCAATATTGGCTATTTGAACTCAGAAATCCAATCGCAGTAAAGATCAATAAAATAGCTATAGTTAAAGAATTACATGAAATCACTTATCACCAGTCTTGTTTATTGATAAGTAAATAATCTTGACCTAATATTTCTTGTTTTATATTATACTTTTTTTTCTTTTTTTACCTTTACGCTATATCTCGCACATAGCAGGGTAGGCAAAGGGAACCAGAGAACCTAGTGTTAAGACATTCCGTTCTCTTTTAACATTTGTGTTCCACACTTTCCACCGAAATTGAGGCATTGCGTACTGATTGGCGGAACTAAACGCCGCGCTTTGCCTTGTTACCATTTCCTGGAGTGAGAATCGAACCCACAAAAGGTCGCGTGTACAGCCGCACGCCTGTGGTTATACTTATTAGATATTAAAACTTTTGACCCTTATTTTCCTTAATATTCGTAAGCTCGCTTACAGTGGGCACCTAATAGTCCTTGACCTGAGTATTGCGAAAGTACAAAATGTAGAAGCTATTTTATTTGAAAGTGCCTTTTGAAATAGTTTAGTTTATCTTAATCTTTATACAAATGACCTGTTACGGTCGTTATTTTTATATATTCACTTGTATGATATGCCTTTATTAATCCACATATTTTGTTTTCGAGAATGTCTAATTAAAATTGTAATATCACTTGTTACTCTCATAATATTTTATTTTTATACAATATTTTTTTAATATACATTCAGTATCTTATAATGATTATATTTAAAAGTTAAAATTAATATAAAAACTAAATTTCACATATGCTATATGACGATTTATGCTGTACGATTTTAGCAAATATTATGTATATAATACGTAAAATAATAATTTAGCAGACATGACTGTTAGTTAAAAAATGCAACCAAACGCATATGCGCACTATACACTATAGATTGTAGTATGAATTGCCATTAACCTCGGATAACTGCTAGTATATTATATATTAGATATATATAAACTAAATTAATAAGCAATATCACGATTTTTCCCGCATAGCAAGATAGCCAGAGAGAATCCACCGTCAAGATACTCTGCTGTCGAGTGTGGAGTGGCGGAATTCAACACTGTGCTTTGTCTCACTAAAGCGGAGAAAATGAAAATAATCTAAATATAATAATATCCCCAAGTGGGGATTGAGCCCACAACTAATCTTTTTTACAGATAGACGTTGTCTCACTGCGCCGCGATAGCCTTATTGTTAAAAAAATAAATATTACATACACCACATATACACACACACACTATATGTGATTGGTGTACTTTTAAATAAAAAAAAAACATACACGTTGCTACGGCAACGCGTGTTTTACGTTTCATTTTAACTATAATAATTATAAGATATCATGACACGCATATCAGTTTTAAAGAATATTTTAATGGAAGTGCGTTGCAGATTACGTTTTTAGGCCATATCATATATTTTTTTTTCTTGCATTCTCAGTATTGATATGTGTGTAAATGAACCAGGTCTCTATATCAAGGTCTAATTAATTATATTAATTTAGTAATTTAATAGAAAACATAAAATAGACTCGTCTATGATTGACAGAAATATCTGTAAATAAATTAATTTTATAAATTTCGAAATGAAAAAACATCAACGTATGTTACAACATGAAAGATTTTAATATTTTGATTTAAATTACTTTTGAAAATGTCCCGCATATGAAAACTAATGTTAAGACAGTATATTGAAAATTAATTAGAATGTTAAATGGCGGAATCCAACGGCATAGATAGTCTCTTCAAGCCGCAATATGCAAATAAAAATATGTCAATTAAAAATATGCATATGAAATTATCTCGAATATCTCGAATAATACACAAACGTCGCGTGTAAAGAACAATATTAGCGCATACACACTCAAAATACTCAAGGAGGCACCAGTATTTGTGCGTAGTACTGCGTTGCAGATATGAGACTATCATTAATTTTATAGATGTATGGAAGTTTCTTTGGGACCTTGCATGTCTGACCAAGTTCTAAACTCAAACTCAAAGAAATTAACAAAGAAACTTTGATTCCCACAAAAAGATGAAAAACACTTTTTCATAAACTTCTGTTCTTTCCCGTGTTATGCTACGCTAAAATTTCGCTTGTTTCGATTTATGTTGGCTTAAAAGAGTTCTCTCAGTCTTGTGTCATAAACATGAACAACTTGTTAGTCGAACAAATAAAACTATTGATCACGAGCAATAACCAGCA
Organism: Philaethria dido; assembly: GCA_033558755.1. Classification (NCBI taxonomy): domain Eukaryota; kingdom Metazoa; phylum Arthropoda; class Insecta; order Lepidoptera; family Nymphalidae; genus Philaethria; species Philaethria dido. The sequence continues at coordinate 875,790 of JAKGSA010000344.1, read as the reverse complement.
CACCAATTAGGTAGAGAGGGGTATAAAATCTTAGATTTAGTTAGACTTAGTTTTTTTTAGCTTGTTGGTTTACCCCTAGCGGGATAGTCAGTACATATTCGTAATCTCTTAACAGTAGGCTCTCTGTCCAATATATTATATGCAAGAGGTATCTATGATTTTAAAAGTAGACCCCTTAGATTACAATAGTAAACATTTTTTTGCATATTCTTTGGGCAATTAGCGATCATTTGCCAGTAGAGTTATAAATATTAATTGATATTGTATTCAAATATTAAATAACTTTTATCTTGTTATTTATTTCTCTCCTTCTCTCTATCTTGTATTAATTATAAATGAAGTGCAAGCTCCGCTGTAAAACTTGAGTAAACACTGCGTATCTCAACTCAATCCGCTTGCGTGATCTTACTGTAGTTCTTTCTTTTATAAGTAATAAATAATACAGTAATTTGAATGAAGAAAATATTGTTCTTCATAAAGCGACTTCTTATACTGTACTTAAAATAGTTTTTACTTAGTTTGTGACCTCTTCATTTTATTTTATAAGTAACCACAATAGTACGTCTTAATCGCTATAAGATCCCGTAAGAGATTTGTTCTTTATCTGCCTAATCTAAGTTTGTTTTTGATTAACGTAAAAACGTTGCTCTTACGAAAAGTTATATTATACAAACTAAAAAAGTAAACATTACATGCAATAAGCCAACGTTCACCAGCGGCTGTTTAGCACTAATCTTGCAAACAACTGATAAACATATCAACCGTCTGTTTTTTCAATAAATTATATATTGAGTAATACTAAAGTAAGCAGTATCGAGTTATTGGAACAATTTTTGCTCTTTATAAAACTAAAATAATTTGCTCATATAGCTTTTTCTTAATAATATGGCACATTAAAACAGAATTGAACATTCTGTGATCAAAAATTAAGTGACAAAATAAGTGACTATAACTTATGATCGTATATAAAATGTATATTGGTCCATAAACTTTGGGTACCTATTTACGAATTTTGCGAATAATCGCAAAATACTAAATATTTCCAACAAAATCAATTATTTACTGTCGACCTCGACCTTGCTTACACGTGCTTCAAAAGATTACCGAATTGCAAATGAAAAATAAACCTCCTCGACGCACCCACAAATACCATTTTGCGAATCCGCGATCTGGGACAGACTTAATGTTAATTCTGATGACCTTTCATGTTTATAGCCTCAGGTTTTAGTTTAAGGTCAATCCACTTTTATTTGGATGTTATATTATTAAAAATACCAGATTTGAGGATAATTGGTGTGCAAAGTCCGATAATGCCTTAACGGTATCTAATCGCCGAATCAAATGGAGTCGACCAACTAGACTTCCCATAAATGTAGACAAGGCCTAGAGTTATGATTATTGAATATATGGCCGTGACGGAGTGTGGCAGATTGGCGCAGCCGAGTATAGAGTCCACTTTTAAGTCATGCCGCAAGTAAATGTTCGATTAATTTTGACATCGACAATTATTTATCGGCATCGCGATAACAGCAGTGATCTATCATGATATAATCACAGAGCAACTTCTACTGCGTGCCTGAATTACCTAATTGGTTGCCCGAATTAAATGTTATTGTGTCAAGGTTGTACGTAAATTTGTTTCTCTCTGAACTCCTAAACGAATCGCTGTGTCGTGCCAAATATAAAACTGTAACAAATTAACATTTGCCCATAGCGTCGTTGGAGTAGGAGTCTTCCATTGTGTTGCTATAATGCTGAGCCTATGTTAGTCAATCTAAATTTTTCTTTCATGCTTATGCAATTCTAAAACTATTTAACTAGTCACCTGCATTTTAATAATGCCATCATTTTTGAGTTCCTGTCCATTTAAAAACGATGCTTGTAAGGAGCGACGCTTCATTTTAAATGAACTGTTTTTTTGTGTTTTTTTCGTGAAACAAAAAATGCATAGCTGAGGTTTTAGTTCGTGATAATATATATATATATTAATAGATACATAATAAAAGTAATCTTGATGATTTATGTTTTTCTTTTTCAAAAATAATTATAATAAATCACATACTATGTTTGAAGTAAATAAATTTCTTTACAGCAATAAAAATTTAGTTTGAAGGCGTTCCAGTGAACGTAATGAGTGAGTTCAAATCTGAAATATACTTATACAAAGTCTTTACCTCGGCCTGGGTGTTTAAAATCGGTAGTGGAACCCGGTATAAAGTTTTACTAAATTCTCTGCACCTAAGAAGAAAATATAGTGAAATAATATTTTATAATTATTTATATTTTGCTAAAATATCCTTTAATTTTGTAAGTTCGTCTAAATATTATGGGAACATATGCAAGGATATATCCGATTAAGTTAATCGTTGTTAAACTAAATTACCTGATGTACATTTTCATTTCTTTTATTAAATTTTATTCATAATTTATAAATACTTAGTAATAATTAGCAGCTACAAAGTAATTTCATTTCACTCATAAAAAGTAATTGGGCGAAAATTCTTAATTAGGCACAACACAAGTACCGACAATATTATTTAATTGTAGTACAGAAAAAATAATTTGTGAAACAAAATCAGCTTAAAAATCAATTACATTTTAATATTATTATATTTAAAATTTTAAAAAATATTTTAATAATTTAACATATATTTGATATATTTTCAAATTTAATAATACCTACCGAACCTACCTAACGAGTAGCGAAGAGTCCTTATAACCTGATTCTTTTCGGGTCACCTCAAGGAACTAAAGTAATTATCTATTAAATTCTACCATAAGTAAATAGTATTAAAATATATCATATACGTATAGACAATCGATTCTTATATAATAATTTGTAAGCAAATCCTGTCATTATATTAGTCTCCCTTTTCATACTAACGACTAAATTTTGTTTACGGTAGAGATCTCGGTATGTCTAGAATTTTTATCAGTTCACTTCTAACACGTATTTTGAAGGCGGCATTAATAATAATAGGATCTTTTCAAATTTGTTTAGGTAAAGAGAGAGCGCGGACATTGGAGGTGAACGTCAAGGCGCATTTTAAAGGGGCCCCTTAATCCTATACTTGGGTCGTAAGTCTCAGGCACGTTCCAAATTTCTCTCTCTCTGCTACATGATGGCCCCCCACACTTTGAAATCATATATAAAAAGTTGTAAACGTTGTTGTAAAAGTTGTTGAAAAGTGCTAGAAAAAAGTGTTAAAAACTTTTGTGTTGTACATAAACTATAGGTAACTGCATTGGTATATATACTAGCGCTATAATATCAGATAAGATGTTAGATAGATACATACAACACCTTAAATAGTTATTTTTCACATGATATGAGATTCTATTACAGAGTATTTTAGCTTGAAATATCGTGATAATTTTATTTTTCAAGAATTATGAGGTGTACGAAAAAATATTTCTCGTGTTGTATTATTTTCAAGAAATATATATCTAAGAGTTATGCAATATAATATGAGGATATGAAATATATAAAGTGTCAAAAACATTGCATAAATTCATAGTTTTACTTACTCGTTTGCAACTAGAAATCGCAAAAAGAAAGTTAAAGAAATGTCAATGTAAATTAAATTACGTTATCGGCATAAAAGATGTATGTATGTAATGCTTAAGGTATAATAACGTATTTACTTCATTATTACACTGTCAAACGGATCATCAAAATTGTAAAAAGAATCTTTAAATAGTAATTGGTATCATTGTCATAACAATACCTTCGAAATGGACGCCCAAACCTACGCCTTAATTAACGAACCTTTCTTTTGTATCGTTATCACACACCACGCTATCGAATCAGCAACAATGATTGCCGAAAGCTTATGTAACTGTGGAAAGTGGATCTGAACGGTTTGTACGATTGATGTTTATCAAGATTCCGATTTGGAAAGGACAAAAGTGGTCCGTTTATACACTGAAAGTTGTCTCCAAAACGGGAGGAATCGAATTCGTTTTCAACCAACGATCATGAAAGTACAGTATTGTTGTGCTATCCGGTTTTCCGACCTTGGTAAACAACCGAATAAATTATTGCCCCTTCGTGACTAAAATATTTCATAGAACATATATATCTACATAGAACAATATTTGCAAAATTTTTGACAACTTATCATAATGTCGTGACCGAGTGAAAGTTGCTGGCCACACGTGTGACTATGCCAGTTTGGTTATCAATATTGTGATAAATGCTGGTACATATCAATAATTTAAATATGCACATAACAATATAAACCTTATCTTAAAAAAGAAAATAATAAAATATATTTACTAAATTAAAATTATTTAAGAAATCAGCTATTCAATAATTTACTTAAATAATTATGATCACTCCAATACTAATTGTTTAAAACTAACCAGTGATCAAGAGGAAACCTTCACTATCTCATCCAAGCCTTTCTTTGCATATCAAATGTTTTTAACAAAGGTTTTATAGCTTAAACTCAGTGTAGTGTTATGTAGTATTCTTAAAGCTGCATATTATAACTTTATTCTGTTGTCCATTGTATAAAATATATTGTAAATATTAAACTTATAGTCGATACTAAATACAGAGAACACTAAAAACTGACATGGTGATAAAGTTGCTCGTTCCAGTGGACTATGACCCTAGCATCCTTGAGACATTCGCGTGATATCAAAAACGATTATAATTTTAATACGTACGTGAAATAAATTTCAAAACATTTAAATGCCTGTGTTCACCCGTAACAAGAATGCAATCTGTGTTTTTGCATTCAAATATTTCCCACACAAGTTAAATTGCAAACCTAGATTTAGAATGTTCGATAATGCTGATCGTGTATTTTCATTCAACAAATCACTATTTGTTTTCGAATCTTTCTCGTGTATATTCGCTGCAGACACCAATTTGTGTTCCATCAAAATCGATCAATTAATACCTAATAGCCTTAAATACAGGTGTTTTGTAATTTTCAAAATTGCTCATATAAATGGTGCAGTTATGATGAATCCACAACTTTTCACACAATATCACTCAACGGTTTCACATGGAAACTATGACGATTAAAATCGATTATTCAATTACTTGGACTATGAAACGGTTGAGGTCGATGACCTAAGTCTAGATATAACGATGCCCGTAATAGAAGAAAGAAAACTGCCTAAAGCAATTTACCGCCCGAGGACAGACGGTCAGAAATGATTTCTCTGTGACTTCACAGTTGCATAATACTATTTTTCAATTAAGTTTGTAATGAACACAGTTGCGATAAAATATTAACACGCCACGCCTATGCTGGAATACCGCGCTCTACTTGCACGATAGGTAGATAACTCATCATAATTTAAATCATTACTACAAAGACAACGCTCTGTGTGGTTTTTCTTAGTTGACAGTATGATATTTGATATAAGTAAAACATATCCTATTTATTCACTTTCATCAAAACTTGCAAAGTACACAGAGATTCATTTTCGATTCATGTTTCTTCTTTATAAGGATAAACTTCGACACATGGACACTTACCTGCTTGACTTTAGGATCTTAACGAAACAGCCACCAGAATGAACGTAGTGTACTGTAATTTGTACCCATTTGAATGTATTAATTCAAACCTATTACAAAAGAAATGTGGACAATAACCTAAACTATTCCAGTTTTAAAAATAAAATTTTAAAAAGAATTAAGAAAGTTGTATTACGCAATTTAAGATTCGATGTAGGTATTTACATAATTTATTCTTTTCATGAGTTAAGTAAAAACATGAACAGTTACATATGATGAGATAGTAAATTATTTTTCTGCTAAAATATTATCTGGTACATTGATTATATTTTTAATGGTTTATTATGCTCATCCGAAACAGCGATAAGTCGATCAAAACAACCTCAGCCTTATATTATTAGGGGAATATTTCTGGAACTACGTAACTTATATCTATTTTAGACAGTCATAGACAGCTATTTCTACACTTACCTATATAGCTATATTTATATAAATTCAGGAACATGTTATGCTTATTAAATCTTCTACAATAATATTTTGAGAATTTTCGGAAATCTCTGTTAACAAAGTTAATTTCATAGGCTTATGTAGACATAGACTTATGTAAAAAATACATAAAATGTTGTTTACTTATATGACATGTAACTAATTTGTATTATATATAAAATCATCTATTTACATAAAACCCTTACACAAATGAATCATTATTAATACTGTGGTCTGTGACTAAATAAAATGAATAAAAACAAACGTACGTATACGGAATACATACGTACCAATCTAATATATTATTCTGTCATCTACGTCATTGCAACGGTAAATCCTTATTAAACTTGGTGAATAACGCACAAATAGTTAGTTCTTACCAATTACGTGAATAAAATAATGTAATGCTAACGTAATACATTCTTTCCTTTATCGCCGTTTACCGACACATTCGCATGCCTGGAGGGCGCCCTGTTAACCTTGTTATCTCCACTGCATGTCGGTATAGGCACCGTTACACATGACTTATATGCAATCGGCATAAACATCTAATCTCTTCTGGTTGACAGCCGGTTTTGGGACATTGCCCACGCTGTTTAACGTTATTTACAATAATGTGTATGAGAAAAGTTGGCCCGTTACTTGTGAAACTAATTTTAATATAACTCTTATCGTAATATCGTATACTTATGTTTCGATACATTCCAGTAAACGTTGTTAAAAAAAGTAACAGCATTAGAAAATATACGATGACTCTATTTATGATCAAGATGCAAACGCAAGTATTGAATTTGTTCACAAATACTACTATACTATATCGATAAAGAAACGGTATGCATTTGCTTGATTTATTGAATACATTGAAAGAATTCATGCGTGAAAATTGTATACAAATAAATATCAACGTGATATTAAGTAAATATTTAATAAAATTATTAATTTTCAATTCATTGAAAATAAAACAGAATGTTTGTAATAAGTAGCTAGAAAACATTCAAAATGCACCACATATTAGTATTTGCACAAATAGTTAAGCAATTGTTAACCAACCGTTATATATTTGAAATGTACTGATTTTTTTGCTAAAAATACTACACTCGTCACAATAACTGTAATTCCACTTTAAAATATCTTAGGCAACAATGGAGATGCTAAACAGTATCACATCAAAGTCACACACGTTTCCTAGTTTAATTCATACGGTTCCAGTGGCCGCGATTTCTAACGATGAGAGCCAAAAGCCTACAATATATGGTAACTGTCACATTTAAAATAATTAACATTACATACCAACCATAACCTAGATTCATTGGGCTATATGCATAATAATTATAACATATACAATTTTCTTTTGTGTGACAAAAATTAATATTTTATAAGAAAATTGTCAAGAGTGTTTTTCTTGTTGAACATGTTTAATTACATAATTGTAAGTATAAGTTATATCTATCAGGACGCACCTATTTGTAGCAAATTTTTTGTATCGTAAATTTCTTGACTATGTTAGAGTACGTAGGTTGGCATATAACATTACATTTGTTACATATATTGCAATACCAAAACAATTCCTAGAATACGTGGGGTCACCTGTACAAACGTTAATTAATTATAACCAGATATAATATCGCGTTGTAGAGCAGACATCGCGTCGTAACAAAAATCATGTGTCACAAGTTATACCGGCGTAAAAGCTGATCTTACGTCGATTACGACACCTGCTCCATTCATCGTACGAAAGCCAAAGAATATAATTCGGATAACAGTCATAATCAAGGCATTGAACTTGCCTCTATGGCCAACCGTGTGATTATCGAAACTAGAATACTTTCACTCCGGTCTGTTGGTTATCGCGCGGATGAGTTTGACTACGAAAATTATAATAATTAAGAATATTGTATGAACGATGAGTCAGCTAGAGATGGTCGATAAGACGCCGGTGTCATCACACTTGTTTAACCATTGTAAGATGTAAACTTTCAATCGTTTTGCCTTTTGTAGCTAAAGAAAGCAAGCGTCTATTTAATTTTTCTTTGTGCCTAATCATGCGGATTACACGAGCACGACTTACATGGAATTAGAAGATTTTAAAACGCTTTGTTTTATTTACGTAATAGGTATACAATATTATCTTGAAAAGTTATAACTTCAAACGTAAGAAACCGATATAACGAATGTTAACTTAAGAAATAAGATTGGAAAGCAATATAAGATGTTGTTTAATAACATTTCACGTTCACTGGTGTATATCGTTTAATCAAGTGTTGATATATTAATTATATTTAAGACTCTATAAAACATATCTCCACTTCAATTAAGCTCACAAATTACTATTAATGTTTTCTATGCATATTATTACAGTTACGATATCGAAATTGGTAATATAACAGAATTAAAATACAAGAAAATTACTCTTTAAAATTATTGTGACCCGTTGCGTAAGAAGCCGCCTACGACAATGTAAAAGACCTTTGCTGCCCATAAATAATAGTTAATAGCTAACCAATTATGAATAATGTTATGTTGTCAACGAGTTAACGGAGAAAATAAAATTTAATACGGAATCAGTCACAGTTGTTATGTAATCCAAAACCCATAGGCTACGGCACTATGAGAAATATTGGCTAGTAGATTTAATTAATGTAATTGCTAACTAGTATTATATTATATTCATAGATGACTTTGTAAACTTTATAATTTCTTAACACTTTGACCGCCAATAAGATTTTGGTAAAATATCCAAAGAATGTTTGAATGATTTTAGGTTTAATTTACGATAATTAGTGGGAAAACAATTATTTTACTTGTATTGAGATATTTTTTGAGGCGGTTTATTGTGTTTTTTGATGTGTCAGTCACCGGTGGTCGACGCGACGCAATAGTAAAATATTACAGATAACGCCGCGTCGGTCAACGCTGGGTGACACGCCGGTCAACGTATTAATAATGTATTAAATTTAATAAATTAATATACTTATATTTTTGCCCAAGTTCCTTCTACGATCTTCTTATGTATGTAGGTATATATAAAACAGCACTAATAAAATATACCCTAATCTGTTTAATTATTTAGTAGGATTTAAACTTAATAAAACATTAAAATGCGATATGCATGACGACACATGAAAGTTAAGAATTGATAATAAATTTATAAGGGAATTTGTTATTGAGATTAAAATCACCGTTCCCCTCTTTCTGGTGAATTGAGGCATTGCTTGCTGAGTGGCAGAACTCAACGCCGCGCATTGCCTTGTTACCAGAGCGAAGAATATAAATGAAAATATTATATTCTTGCAATGGGAATCGAAGCCACAACTAGTCGCGTTCACAATCACACGTTTGTGCCTCTACGCCACGGCTGGCCATAATTCGACGGAAAGTGGGGAACGAAAATCTTAAGAGAACGGAGTGTCTTAATACTAGGTTCTCAGTTTCCCTCTGTCTACTCTGTTACGTGCGAGATTCAGCTTAAAGTTTAAAAAAAAGAAAACCTAAGTCACCTAAGATTTGCACTAATGTTTATACGCAGCTTTTCACCGATTTCAAAAAAGAAGGAGGTCCTCAATATTATATATTTTTAATGTGTGTTATCGCATAACTATTTGTTAGATGAACCAATTTTTATATTTTTTTATATGACAGCTATTGTTTCTGATGTGGTCCCATTTAAATTTAGTTAAGATCTGACGAGAAGATTTTGAGTTATTCTTAAAGAAAATACTGTTTTGTTAAAGACGTTTTCTTTTTTTTTAATCTTAATTATTAAAATCAATCATTGCATAAAATTTGGTCAGCCATACCTATGACATTTGTTTATCGAATATGCACCTTTTAGATGCTTAGATACTCAGTAGATGTTACTGGGTATTTAGATACTTAGTAGCATCTAATCATCACACGTAATGCAAATAGTTTTAGTTACTCTACAAATTTTATTGTTTTATTATTCATTGTAAATAAATTACTTAATTAGCCAAAATCCCCTTATACCGTTACAGCCAATGTTTCCAGTCATCCATTGATAATAATAAACGAAATTATTCGTGTAATTACTTACTCTGACAAACGTATTACTGACAAAGTATTCGTATTAACATTAAAAGGTTGATAAGGAAGATATAACGCTGTTGTCATTCATTAAGCCTTTACTCAAGCAAATTAATGAAGACATCATTACTTTACTTGTATATATAATTAAAACAATTAAACCTTTAATTACTTAAATTTAAAAGTTTTAACTGTGGCCTTCACTTATTTATTTCTCGTATACTCATTAAGTTATTAGTAATATTTCTATTTTACCACTTTACATATTTATAATTGCTATATGAATTTTAACTTTTATTTAATATTTGATTTCCTAAACGATAAAATTAATGCTTTAATTGGGCTTAATAACTTTATACAACCATATTATTGTAAGTCAAATATATTTATCAACTAACGACCAAAATGTATCAATTTATAATTTAGTTGACAAAATATTGATAACTTTATAAATAGGTTATCAAGCATATCTATACAAAAAAAGTCAATCTCCAAGCACAGTATGATAAGTATGGGGATTTACAACAGATAACGTGTGCTTAAAACTCGAAAGCAAAGGTGCATTGACCTATCACTGATAGGGCTAAATGGTCCGTAGCATCATGATCAACAACAATGCATTGGGACCATTCAATTCGCTAATGCCTCTTTAATTGGTTGAATGATTCGGAAAATATCCGGCATGAGACGACTGAATGAAATCAATTGAATTAGTGTACTTCGACGTAGCTGCGGACAGTTCCGTTAAAGTAATATAGTGCGTCGGTACCGCTAAGCACAAATTATAAGTAGAGCTTTTTACTTATTAAGCCATAAATTAAAAAATATATATGTCTACAAAAATAAAGTAATTTATATTTATAACTACCAAAATTGCGTATTACCAGTTTTCAATAATAATTACAGCAATTCATGGTAACATCCCATTTGGTAACTTCACAATGATCTGTTATTTTCCAAGGTAAAGCTACAATTGACGCACAAGATTAAATAAAAGCACCGACACTCAAGATTTTGATAACTCATCATCACCAAAAAAACTGGGACAATGGACTTGTAAAAAATATAATAAATATTACATGTATATTTCCATTACATTCAAGAATTTTTTTTTCTATTCTTATTTTATATAATATATCTAAATAGAAAAAAAATACAGTTATGAGAAAAGTACTTTAATTAAGTATATTAAATAATGGTGGAACCTATTGTTAAAAAACAGAGAAAGATATTTTATGCACAATTGTATCAAATTATGATATATGTTGATATGATAATACAACTTATGTTTTTTTACATTGCTCAAAAGACTAATCTCCATTCGGCAAAACGAAATTCCGCACCTTATCCTAACCAGGTTAGGACAACAAAATATGTATTATAAATAGTTCTCAAAGTACAATGTTTCAATCATAAAAGTTGCCGCATTTAATACTGAAGAGAATTGCAATATTATGCATTAATAAAAAAAATTCGACGCCAACAAATAAAAATATTATCAATGACGTACGTCGTACAATTATGGTAAAACGCACGCACGAACGATTGTCGGTAGTGAGCTGAGTATCGACGGAAGTCGCCAGGAGGACACGTTATTTTAAGCAAAAAGCTCAGGACATGCCCGATCTGACACTGTGTATACGGTAAAAATAAACATTTCTACTAAGTAAGTATTCTGCTTTTAAGGAGAAGATTTTGCTATTAATTTTATTTAAAAAGATAAACTAATACGAAATATGCATGGTCAGCTATCTAAGTCATAATGGAATTTCTAATATGCAAGGATTAATATCTTAGATTAACACTTATAGATTTGATTCGTTGCTTCCATAATATAATACACATCGTTGGTTAGCTACATCTATTATTAGCAACAGAAACGATGACAAAGAGACGAAATATTACGACCGAACTATGCGGGGTGCTTGCTACTTAATTTGCATTTGCCTTGGACATAAATAGAAAGGATATCCGTTTGTATTGTAAGTTCTCAAAATTTATACGCTTATTTTTGCTTAGGAACACAGTGACTACCTTATTTCGTACCTAAGTAATCCGCTTAATAAATAATGTCACATGGTTATTATATAAACATTTATAAAAAGGACTCTTAATATAGACCACAGGCATCAGGTACTATATTATTGAAAATAAAACAATAAAACAACATAGATATTTCCGGTCCCATTCGCTCTCTCAAGGACACACCCAGCCGCACCCCGTTACCGTTGGGTAAATAGGGTAGACTAGTGAAATTCGTTATGGAGCAAAAACACAAGCAGATGTCTGTCTACATGTGATTTATAATATGTAAATCTTAATGGGCTGCAGGTGCGAACTAAAAATAGTAAGTTTAGTACAAACTGAAAATATATAAAAAGATATTAACAATATTTTTGACCTCGAAAACTGAGAAATACACTATCAATTATTATCATCTCACTAACACATTAACACATCACTTTCCCCACAAGACGCAACCAAGAATTCCAAGCATTTACACATTTGTCGGCAAAATATATATAATTACAGGGGTCGTCTGAGGTTTTTCAGAAAAGTGGAGAAACGTAACTTGATAGATTGGCAATGATTGACTTTCTCAATTTTTTATAGAGTGTATGCCATGTACAAAATAATATAAACATTATATTGTTTCAGTTTTTTGTATTTTTAAAACGCCTATTAGTTGAAGCGAAACGAAAATTTTTATTCTTTACGCAGAGCATTAAAATATAAACAAATTATACACAGGAACAAAATTGTTAAAATTTAACCAATATAGAAAATAATATTTTTGAACTACACATCGGTAAACATAAGGCTATTTTTTTATTATTTGACACTTTAATTACATTTAATTACAATTTAAAAAAAAATTCAAATTGTCAAATAAGTCACTTCTAAAACGAAAAGATTACTTGACTGATCAGTAGTAATTTTATTCAAGAACTCAAGTGATTTACCGTATTGTTTTTCAATTTAAATGTATTTTTAAATTGTGGTATTGTATATCCAATATAAAGATGGTTCTCTATAATGCCGTCTAACAGTGAACGAATACGGCTTAAATAAATGAAATGAACATCACGTAATAATGAAAATATGACTAGCGAGACGAAGCAGGAAGGTTGGGGGGCAGTAGGGACGCGCCCCTCCACCCGCCGCGTCCCGCGCTGTACCGCGTCCCGCAGCGAGAGGCGACGGTGAGCCAGCTGCGCGTTTGTCTCGCTTGCTTGTGTTTTTCGGCTATCGTAGTGAGATTGACGCTTCATTCTTTATTTTCTTTCGTACAAGCAACAGAAACAAGTTTCTGTAAATACGCGTGTGAAAAAAGAGCAATCACAGATGCAATTGTGTAATGGACTGACTGAAAACATAACTAAACGGACGTTCCTAACTTGTGTCGCTATATGGAGTTGTTACTTGGATACCAGTGCCTTTTGTCTGTAATAGTGAATAAAACAAAAGTGGTGCTATTTTGGTACGTTCCTGTCAGGTTACACGCCTGTGAACCCAACAGTGTAATCAGTGATTGTTGTCGTGGCCGGTTTCCGTTGAGGAAACTTTCCAAACGTGCATAAAACAGTGGGTAATGCTTTCCTAGCGAATGCGGGCCCTGCCTGCACGCATTCCATAGGGAAGCAAGTGCCGGCAATAAGCATTTTACGGTGAGTAAAGCGCTCTCAAGTTCATCGTACTTTGACCTAAAATTCTGAAAACGATGTGAACCAATGCCTAGCTTTTACGGTGTGTCAAATGTCGGTCCATTCATCGGACAAGTCGATTCCCAAATAAAAAAGATATTCAAAATATTACCCTTTTGCTGATACTGGAGTTGAATCAAACATTACTTTCGAAATCCTTAAATAGTTCTCCATAAATGGAACCATATAAATTTAATAAAAAAATATATTAATGCTATAAAAATCGTTATTCAAATAAAAACTTCAAAGAGAATTATTAAAAATTTAGTTCAATGTCAATTACATCACTATTTTTAATCTACTAAAAACTGTTTAATAGTAGTTACAAATTGTATTAATACAATTTGTATTAAATTTACTTTCTTTTATTTAATTTGTTTTAAATTTACCTATCTTTTGTCGTAAATGCAACCCTAAGTTAGAACTTATTAAAATAACAAATTAAAACATGCTTTGTAAACCATTGTATTGTTTTTTAAAAGAATATAAAACAAAATATATATCTTGAAGCAACCATGAAAAAATAATGATTTTATCATGTGCATATGGGCAATGAGCAAACATAAAAACAGTAACAATTATTACCACCCCCTAATTCCTAGTAATATTTTTACAAGTAATATAATTTCCTACAATTATGTTATTCCCAAAAAATGCTTAAAAAATATTCTCAACTCTATATTTTACCCACCTGATATAATATGTACATGGCTTATTTCAATGTGTATAGACTACAGAGTATCATAACATTGTTTATTGTTTTGTCACTATTATAAACATAGCATGATATTTTGATAGAATAAAACAATACTTGAAAGCAAGTAAACAATATGCAGATACAGTACTATATACAATATTCACACTGTAACATGGGTAAGAATATTCTAGATTGTGTTATGATTCATTAGATATTCATTTCATTATTTTGTATCTCCCGCATGTAACAGGGTAGTCAGAATCTAGTGCATGTACTCCAATATTTAAAATAGTATCAAAATTTTATTGATTTACTACATAATAAAATTAGTTTTCCTAATTAATTATAGTAATAGAATTCAAATCTCCAAATTTTCAAGCTGTGAGCTCAGCTGTGTGCAAGATTGGGAATCTTGAGTCTTTGTTGATTTTATAGATCTCTTGGGAACTCTAGTAAGGATGGTAACATGCATGTTAATGCTTGGCTAAAAGTTATTTTTTCGTAATATATACTAAATAAAATAAGGACATTGGTAATACAATCTGCTTCAGTTTTTTAGTACATATTTTGAAGAAAACGTAAAGTGTATCTCAAGTACAATTAATTCAAATTCAGAAAATTGAGTAGTAAATCAATGTAATAGTTCACGAAAAGTGATGAATGTGTCTCAATAGCGAATGAAACAAAAATGTATGAAAAAAAAATGTGTACATTTCCAGTTTAGTTTTACTGTTAAAATTCAGACAGATGTTACAGAGTTTTGAGACATTGGAAGAACTGATATAACTTATATTGGCACCGCATATTTTATGTAAACAGCCATTGTTTATTAATCATCTTCCAAAAAGGAAGAGGTAGTCGATTTGACTGTATTTTTTTGTTATACTTTTTTCTGGGTGAACTAATTTTGATGATAGTATAGTAGGTAGTGCTTCTAATATGGTCCCATTTAAATTTATTACTGATCTGATGAGTAGTTTTTAAATTGTTTATAATAATTATACCTTTTAGTCCATTTGCTTTCAAGTTGGTTTTCTTTTTGTTAAAATGTTAATTATTTTTAATGTACAATTTAAAACTAAATAAATTCAAGTGATCATCTAAACAACAACAAATTAATTATGTTTATAACATTGAGAATAAAATTAATTGCAAAATAATGACCTTCTAGAGGCAAGTTTTTCTGAAGTTTATATGTTATTTAGTTTATAACGTAATAAATTATAATTATTTATGATATACTTACTTATATCAAAATAAAATCGTTTTTAAAGGCAATATAAATATTGAAATGTACCATATAAAACAACTCAGTTTATTTAAAATATAATATACAATGTTTATTACTTACACAGATACCATTCTGTTTGATGCATTGTACATTTTGTTATGGATACATTTGTCATCATAGCATTGTTTTATTACAATCTGCGCTCTGTCTCATCCATTGTAATATCTTTATTTTTCAAGTTGATTAGTATGTTAAACTAGTCAACAATAATTATTTTAGTTTTTGTACTTTAACTTTTACAAACATATTTAAAATATACTTTTAATACTAAATCAGTTCATCAAGAGAGTTATTTAACAATTTATGTTAAAGCTCAATGCAAACTCAAATCTTATACAAAAATTGGCATTTACTGACACTCACGCTGTATCACACATGTAGCAGGGTAGGCAGAGGGAACTAAAGAACTTAGTGTTCATTCCCCATTTTCTGCCAAATTGAGCCTTTTCTTTTAGTGTCGATTTTAGTTTATTCTGTTTTTAATAAGATTCATCTAAAGCTCTACTTTGTTAGCATTTAAGGTGTACATATATTATAAACAAAAGTATTTTATTTTAAAATATACATTGTTGGGACCTTCCTTTAAAGTTTATTTTTCAATTTTTTTATACATAATTATAATTGGTTTTAATGTCTTATAAAATGTAACTAAAATAAACATATTTTAAAAATAGAAAAGTAGGACTATTTTTTCCATTCTATTAAGTATTACAAGAATTCACAAGAATATAATTACTTATATGAAACTTAAGTTATAAGCACATGAAGAGATATACATATATAAAAAAATATTATGCAATAACATGCCAAAGACATTGTAATACTTGATTTTAATTGTTATTTCTTATACAGAGAGGCAAGCGGAGCGGGTGGCGGGGTCGGCAGCGGCGGGCTGCTGGCCATGAACGCCACCCAGGTGCAGTGTGAGCCCCACGACTCGGTCGTCCTCATTAAATGTAAGTTACTAATTAACACTCGACACCGACAACTTCAACCTGATTCGTTTACTTAAAAGTTGAATGGTGCGCATTACATGTTTACACGTCTTTTTTAGTTAATTCATTAACTAAATTAAGAGTACATTAGTTTCTCTAGTTAATTTTTTTAAGAGAATATTTTATTTGAAAAAATGTTTTTTTTTTTAAATTAAATAATAAAGTTGATATTTATGTGGTGCATTTTAGTAAGAAAATTTCGTTTATTTTAACAACTCTTGTCGAATAAAATATTTTCGGTAACTATCCTCCAGAGAGTCCTTAAAAGGCATTCCAATTTTAATTAGTTATCTAACTTATATTGTATATATGTATCGTAACTGTTACATATATTTTATACAATACTTGAATCATCAAATCCCTTCAAAAAGTATTCAAATTATTACAATAATAAAACAACTATTAGGCATAAGGTGTCTCAATACCTTTTCAATTGTCTCTTATTAAGATAGCTGGTGGAAAGTATCTAGGCTATAAAGTCAAGGTCAATGCGAATTGTAATAAAATTAATGGTTCTTACACGACTAACTTTAACATAAAGCGAGAAGGTAAATAATATGTGATTAATTTAGCGTAACATAGGATTACGAATCATTTACGCTCTAGCTCGGCCGTGGAAAATATTGCAGTGATCTTTATGTCTTTCGCTTAAACAATAGGGCTTCTAAAGTACTAGGTTGATAGGTATATACTTAAATTACAATTAAAGCTACTCATACATTATAATGTAGACATAATAAAAATGTTTTAAAAATATGTTTATATCCACCTCGTTATAGATCGATGACTAATTACATTACGTATTCTTTATATTTCAGTTATTTTATCTCATAATTGTAGGTAATTACTGTTTATCGTTTATGTATAAATGCTTATTTTAAATATTATCACTTATATTTTTTTGTAAAAGATTAAATAAAACATTAAATGAGCCTTCTCATACCAGATTTTTGGTAATTAAATGTTTTTGTACGCATTAAATAACAGGAATTTCCTTTTCATCGTAATTATTGAATTCTCGTACGAATAATATAAACTTGGTTACGAATTCGATTATACTACGTTGCGATTTACCGAAATAGCCAAAGTTATGTTTATATTCGTCCTCGAAAGTTCCCCCGTTGCGCCGGCGCGGAGCGGCGCGCCACTCAATTGATGCGGGAGGCGCACATTTACAATTAACTTCGTGAACCTAATAATTGTACGGATGAGCATCATTGTTAATACTTTTTCCTCGTCACTCGTCAGTTCGATGGTAGGCTTAGCAATTGACATAGTTACCACCAATTATGCAAATCCGGCTTAGTTCTAAACGGACTTTACAGAGTGCTGCACGTTACGAACGATGCATTTCTCAATAACTTATGCAAATGTGAGAGGATCTAATAGTCCATGTGCGTGTGTATGTGTCGATGTTTGCGACAATGCAGTTTACGTTGGTCATTGTTGTAAACAAAGTTGAGCTATGTCCTGTTGCAGAGGAAACTGTCAAACAAATAGGTACGTTTTACTATCAATGATATTCATTTGAATGAACCCGTTAATTAATTAATATTCGTATAGTAAATTATGAATCTTTTATTTACAAATGAATAATTCATTCTGTTATTTCCTATTTGTAATGAATTAGTCCAGTTTGTTTATTGTTAAAGTAGTTTAAATGCATTCTAAAATTTCCCAATTTATGATTTAGAGAAATATAAGCAAAAATAAATTTTACATAAAGCAACATTACTATTATTTATTTTTTTAACTTCACGCTGTAACCCGCATTATAGCAGGGTAGACAGAGGGAACCAGAGAACCTAGTGTTAAAACACTCCATTCGCTTTCGATAATTCCGTTCCCCACTTTCCGCCGAATTGAGGCATTACGTGTTGAGTGGCGGAAACTCAACGCCGCGCTTTGCCTTGTTACCAAACCCAAGAAATGAAAACACTAAATTTTACATTTCCTGGAGTGGGAATCGAACCCACAACCTGTCTCGTTTAGAGTCGCACGCTTGTGCCTCTGCGCCACAACAGGCGTTATTACTACTAATAATATTTATTATTATATATACATATTTTATTTTTAAAGACATTAAAATACTTGTACATATTATAAAAATTAATTTTTATAGAAGAAATATTACTATCACATTTAAAGAAAATACAATAAAATCATTATTATAAAGAATATTCGATTTCTGCACTCCTTTCCCGAATAAACCTTAACCTACGCGAAATTTTATACTCCCCCATGGGCAGAATTTTCTTCATTGTATGGTAAAGGCGCCTAATAGGGCCCGCATTTGTATCCAATTTTGGGTAGTGAGTTATTTTGTATGACATCATGATCAAATAAACAGTTTAGGGTTTTTTAAAATAACAGGTACTGTGGTTTTCCTATATAATATAAGGCCCATAATTGGACTATAACATTTTAGGTGTTGTATACCAGAAAAATATAACTTCAGGACGAATATGAGTTTTTTTTTTTGCAAACTAGTATTAACGGAACGAAAACATTTCATTTTTAACACACTTCTATTAGCTTCATCTAAAAAAAAATAACGAGGATAACAAGATGCACATACATTTTAGTAGTCAAAATCCTAACTTACTTTAACTATTACGATTTACCTCAAAAAAAAAAATACTACAAATACTTTAAAGTAAGTAATGTTGTTATTTGTAGGTGTCATAGTGTTCAATAATTTACTTAATCATTGCGGTTAAATTCCCAATAATTTGATGTGGTTAACTGACTAAGCCCTATGACGTCTTAAGGTAATTGTCATCTAAGGAAATAATATAAATGCTATACAAATATTGTCCATTTAACCGTATATGTAGTAATAAAAATAAATTTATAGATATTGTTTGATGAACAATATTTTTATGTACCATACTAGCTGTGCCCGCGACTTTGTCCGCATAGAATTTACCAAAAAAGTTATGTTGTATTAAACTTATGAAGAAGAGAAGAATATTTCTAAATATAAAATAGTTAAGTTATACCTTATTACATCAGCTACCTGCAAAAAGTCCCGTCAAAATCGGTCTAGCTATTTCAGAGATTAGCCGGAACAAACAGACGGACAGACACACAAAAATTATAAAAATGCTATTTTTGTATATTTACCGTAGATATATTCATATACATGTAGTACTTTAAGTAGAGGTTATTTTAATATCACAAATAGCAAAAAAATATACCTACAATCATAGTTTACAACCAACAAAATCTTAAAATAGGTCAAAAGCATAATTCTTAAGCGCAATTGTTTGCTTGCAACGCCCTATTTGCTGCATTCTTATCTGAAAGTTGGTATATAGGCTGTATGAATCATAAAGATCTAGGTTCAAACAATGACTCCATGAGTGACGGGGCGTGCACGGCGGCGGCTCTGATCTCAACTCACTACGATACACCGATCTTACGATAGGCAACCGATACTGACCGTCTATAAATCGATTCGTGTTGGACCTGCAATTTTGCTGTTTGCACTATCTAGTGGGTCAACATTCTATCTAATCAGGTTATCGACCTCATTTTGTTCATGTTCATTTTTAACATGACTGATTAAGATAAATATCTTTGTATGTTCTATCTTGTTGTGTTTCCTTGACCTAGTATTATTTATGATTACTTGTATGAACTTTATAAACATGAAGCAGTAGATGTAAAAAAAAAAACATTTTATAAATGGGATAAAATAATGCGCTTTACCAAAAAGTAGGATATAAGAAAATATATTTCTTTAATATAAACCTTTCTTTGTGTAAATGGAGTCCATAATAATCTCCATGGCAACACTAACTGCGCAACGATTGTATTTTTAAATATTAAACAAAATTTAAATAATTTATTTATAAGTATATTTGGTTAGTATAAGAAACAAAATGAATAAATTAAATGAGTAATTCGTATTAAATTAATTTCAGAATTAACGCACGCTTTATTTCTTAAGCATCGAATTAAAATGTTTACTTTGTCAAAATGTTTTTTATAATAAAGAGTGGCACTAAGAAATTATAAATACTTAAGTAATTAAGAATTTTAAATTGATAATATTCTTTTAGACCAATTAAAGTTTGTTTAAAAATGTATTAATGCGTGAAATGTGATTAAAAAGTTATAATTAATAGAATCACCTATAATAATATTTCACTTGTATATAGTATGGTCTGTATAAACAATAATCAATTGTCCAAATATTAGCACAGAGATCTACGTACCAGAACTAGCTTCAATATTTATATAAAATTTTACTATTCTAACAAATATTAGTATAATAACTACTTGATTTTGTGCAATAAATACAAAATAAATATAAAGATAAATATGAAATGAAATAGAAATGACAATTTTGATCAATAATTTATTTTCCCGCAAAGCAGCTTAGTCAAAAAGACAAGTTTCTTCGTTCATCACTTTTCGCCCGGCATCGAAATGTTATATACCAGGACGAGCAAATAATTAAAATATAACCAATTTCCCGAGTAGAAATCGGACCCACCACCACCTGCGTTTACAGTCACACTACCGCGCAATGGACTCTTATAAACAAAACATAATATTAAATAGTGCTTGTTAATATTGACTCATAATAATATTTGCTACCTGTATTGCAGCCAAATTATGCATTGTTTATAATTATGATATCAATATGGTTGTAATGAATATATTAGGTAGGTACGCATTAGGAATAAGCCTTGATTTGTTTTTGATTTCAATAAAAAGTATAGCCGGGGAATCTTATAATTCATTTTATAGCTATTTGTATATGTAGTGTGCGTTGAAACATAATTTGTAATGTCACCATATATGTGTGTGGGATAAGACGTCACTATAATGTTTAGTGATACGTATATCTTTAAGAAGTTCACATGTGTTTAGTGTTAAAAATGCTTAAACTTTAAGATAACGTTATATAATTAATAGTTTAAAATTATACATCAGTGACAGATTCTTGTATAATGAAACACTCAAGAAAAGGTGATAACAAGTTTACTAAAATAAAAAACAAGCTGATAAAAAAGTACAAAAGTACGTATTAGGTTTTAGTTATTTTTATAAACTTAGTACCTGAAAATATTGTTAAGATGTTGAGTGAAGCTAAACGGTAGACCATTTGAAACGGTGCGCAAAATTGCTAAAAACACGGTTGCCTTGCCGCTGCCGCCCACGCTGGCATATTCAAGGTCTCAAATCACTTAGTGGAACGTCAAATTTTATTAAGAAATATTCTATTAAAGTCACTGTTTGAATAATATAAAATTTACAATGCTATCATTTTTCTCTAATTATCAGACCTTTGACTGTAACCTTATCTAAATGCTATGTCTCTTTACTGCTTCATTGAGCGTGTTGGAATAATAAAGGAAATAGAGTAAGTGATATTTTAAAGAAATTTGATACTATTTTATGTATTATACTTTTTCTGTTCTGTTCGTGTTGCATTTATATATATTATGTAGACTAGTTTGTATATATCCAATCTTAGTTTAGACGTTAATTTCTATTTCAATTATACCTTTTGTTACCTTAATGGAATGTGAATAATAGATTTGTAATTGACAACTAAATAATAAAATTCTTTATATATATATATATATATATATATATATATATATATATATATATATATATATATATATTTGTAGATATGTTTTATACATGTGTCTGTGTAGTTTACATTTATTAAATTACACCACATTATCATCTTGTTGTACAAAGCTTACTTCCACTTTCATAGGATCACTATAAAAAGACTTTTAGAGATAATTTTACTTTTATAAACTTTACTTTTGTAGCACCACTATATATTTTTTATGCAATGAAGATGTATATTATATTTTTAAGTGCACATAAAGTAACAAAATATTTCACGTTGCTAAATGCGCTTGTTAGTAGTTACATCAAAACAGGTTATAGTAGTCTTTGACCTGATATACATATAATAGGTTGAATTTAAATGTGAAACGCAATGAATTATGAATTATTCTCAGATGAGCACCGGTCGGCGGGAGGCAGCTGGGAGGAGCCGGTGAGCGCGGTGCGGAATACACCGCTCAGGCGGTCACAGCGGCTCAACTCCACGCTGGACTCCAGGTAAGATTACAACACAATGTTTTATTTATATTTTATAATATTAAAAAATGTCGAATGTCAGCTATCTTGCAATGGTTATAACCCATCACAAATACACAGTCTCACAAAATATATCATTATAATGACGTTTTGTTTATACTTGAGCCCATCTCAAGTATTGACAAGCAGCTTTGGTATCTTTAGGAATCTCCCGCTATAAGGAGAATGGGCAGAGATATTTAATAATGAATCACTTACCCACCATCCTCCCAACTGAGAGATAATGTTTGCCGTGCCAGTGAAAAGTTGTAGCACGCTTCGTCTAACTAGACTGCGAAAATATTTATATTTTAAATGTAAACATAAAAAATTAAACTGAAGTAAAAGCGAGAATTGCGAGATAAAGGTTGTCTGGAGTCAATTTGAACCAAGGCTTAACAATTATAGTGCTACTTTATAATGAAATATTCGGACATATTAATGTCTATTTTTACGTGCTCTACACAACACAAAAATACTAATAAAATATATACAGACTGAACTAAATCGTTTAAACGAAAGCAATAGGCCCGGGCTGTCTGTGCTAAGTATGATTGATGGCTATTGGGAATACCGAAATTAGAACCAATTCATACAAATGGGGAGCTCCTAAATAATAAGTACATTTAGTTTTAACATAATAAATAAACGCTATTTCCGGAATAATTTTGTAATAGTATTAACTTTAAAAATATTTAAAAGTTTTTGATCACTTGTTACTTCATAAATTGAAATTATATTTATTGTTATATCTTCAGATGAACATTATTATTCAATGTTTACCTCGGTAAGACTTGTTGCGTACTGTACATTCCCAAAGTAATTCTAATTATTTCAAATATATGCTTAGAGTATAAAAGTGGGGAACGGATTATAAGAGAACGGGTCCCTCTGCCTACTCCTATACAATATGAACCCGTGTCTCTTGGAAACCCCTTAGTGCTCTAGCTTATTAAATCACACATCCTTATAGAGTTGCGCATACATCTTGATAGAGAATTTTTTACAAATTTTCTCTACTGAAATATTATTTCGGAAAGGAATAGTTTGACAAGAGAGAATATTATTTATTAATAAACTTTTTTTTTAAATGGTATTCATGAAGTACCTTAAATTATACTACTAGCTTCACGCTGTATCCCGCAAATTAGCCAATGACTATGATGTTTTGTAACTGCATGTAATCCAGCTAATACTTCATCAGACCGATTGTTTGTACATGCTAACGTGTTTACTTGCAGTTGGCATCTGGATACACTTCCTATCTGGTCTCGTCGGACTTGGCAATTAGTTGCGGCGCGTACCCAATTAACACAAATTTCCTGTGTTCAAACTCCACCGGCCAATAGAGGGCACTGCCTCAGACTGACCATTTAACTCTATTATCGAAGAGCCTATTTTAAAATACCTTAATAGAAGTGCATCAATTTTATTTATCTGAATAATTTGGATGCTATTCTTTATAACAATATTAAATAATTTACAGATTACATTACAAACATAATAAGCAGTGCATGGTGCGATTGTTTAATGCGTAGATAGCTTCTGGACGAAGCTTATTCTGTGTATTGTTTACTTAATTAGAAGCATAATTTGCTGTCTAGGTACTGAATAATAATAGTTCTTGCAGTCATATCATTATCGTTACCCTTGGCTCAGTACAACAAAGACAAGATAGAATCAATTGAAACTAATAATATAATCCAAGAGAAATCATTCTTAACATATTTTACGCCTTTATTTTGATGCCAATTGTTAAACCAGGTTCAAATTACTTAAAAATAAATAAGCTACACCCACTTTCTAAATTGACTCATAAAACGTTTTATATGTGCTGTCAAAATTCTGAACCACTGACTGTGTATTGACATACATTTCTAGAAAGCCTTTACGCATATTTTTATCATGATATGAGATAATTAAGGAAGACCGTCATATGCAAAGGGAAACCAAACATGTTACTGCGATTTGTGAAGGGTCACTGTAGATCATCATCAAACAGTGGATGTTTGTGCTATCATATGATAATTATGATATACTTTACCAAAGAAACGTCCTCATGAAATTAAAACTTAAATGCTCTGACATTATAACTTGAGCCATTTAAATAATGTCAAGGTTGAGTGTACATTAATTTGCATCTTTGCTAGTGATAATGATAATTCACACTGAAGTAATAGGTAATTATTCTGGCCCGTATTGTCAGTGTTACCTCATGCTTGTTTCATACATATTGAGTATGTTTTTTTAACTTGTTAACAAATCTACTAAGTGCGTTGTTTAATTTATCTGTATTGGGGACGTAATAAACGCATCTTGCTAAGTAAGGTTAGATATACCAATGCACATATTTCATCTATGTTATTGTGTTGCATTATGACACAAGCTATAGGTCAAGTAGATAAGCTGTAAAAGCTACAGACAGTGCGTCGTCTGTCTTATTTATCAGCAATTATTATTTAATAGTTATATTGCTTTATATATGCCCGTGTAGCGTTACCTTCATAACGTATTAATTTTTATTATGTAGTTAAATATTGAAGACGTCTCGAATAGTAAATTGGTCGTAAAATAGTATTTCTAAAGTGGTTATGAATATGAAACATATTCATATAAAGTTTATAACATGTTTTTAGCGGGATTATTTATTCGAAAATCCTATACAAATTCGCCTACGCACACGAAAATTAATATGTTTTTCGTAGGTTCGTAGAACAAATGTATTTATTTACCTTTGTGCAACTGACACTAAAATAATATATATATATAATCATTTCATAGACCTATTCAAAGACAAAGTGCATATTATGCAACTCAAGGCATTAAAGTTTTTAACCTTTTTTTAGTATTCCAATTTAACTTACCAGATTAACTGCTTTTCTTTAAAAATAATAGACAGTTAGAACATTACTCAACCTAACAATTGGTAAAATAAAATAAAAAATTAAAGAAGGGTCGAACCTCAGACATATGATTACATAACATTTATAAGTTACAACATTTATTTAATATGTATATTAACTCGTATAAAAGATGAATAAATGTGACACGATATTTAATCGTTAGCAGTCCTTTTGTATTCGCACCTTACAAGGTAGTTGATCGAAAGGCTTGAAGTGCTATTGCGCACTCACGTTGGTAAACTGGCACTGTCTATAAAAGATCACACCCAAATGTTAAAAAAATATTTGCATTTGATTACAAAACATTTTGAATTACTGCAAGAAACTAAGCCTAAAACAAAATCATTGGTTCGTAAAATTGTTCTTCTACAAAGATAATTAACGATGATTGTTGGGTGAACCTTCAACTGCTTCTTTGTTTAGTATTTTGTCAAATTAATTGCCCTATTGTCATTTCAATATGTTGTTACATTAGTCAATAAGTCGTCATATTTGCAAACATCGGGTTCATTTATTGCGTTTGACGATATCATTTATTAGTCTGACATTTAATCTAATGTACTTAGGGCTTGTTTCAACACAATGATCCTATTATTATCGAATCTTTGTACCATGATACTTGCAATATCCGTTGGCAAAGATAATCAGGTGTTATTAGAAGAGAATGCCACTAGTCCTATTACTCTATAAAATAATCTCGACCGTTTAATGTATCCGCTATCGAAAATATATACATACGATTGAATAAGAATAAAATATATTAAGTTATTTACTTAAAAACCAAGAACTACGGATTACTTAAAATTTAACTAACAATGTTTTTAGATTAACAATATCGTACGTTCATAGCAAACACAGAGTAAGATTGATTTTCCTGAAAGTTATCTAACGGGTATAGTTTCTATTTAATTTCACCAATGGGAATGACTGTGATTTTTTTCTTAATTGAAGCTCTTCCGCGTCGGAAAACTGCCGACATATTTTTGATCCTACTGTGATTTAAGTTAATTTAATGATTAAAAGTCAAGAAAGTATTTTTTTTAAGTATAAAAAAAAATACTCAGAATATTGGTCAAAAAGTCAGCACCATAGTGATACTGGGAATTATAATATATTTTTATTCATTTTACTTTATTTCTGTTGGATTAGATCAATCTCCTTTATTATTTTCCGCTAACTCCTTTGTCACATTTTCTTTTTCTATAGTTTCATTCGATTCGCTTGAAAGTGAACCTCTTGTTTTAAATAACATACTCAAGTAGTATACAAAACATTTTTGTTTCTGTCTCTTTTTTTTTATTAGCTCCACGCTGTATCCCGCACATAGGAGAATAGACACAGGGAACCGGAGAAACTGGTGTTAAGACACTACGTTCTCTTTTAACACTTCTGTCTAGATATCTCTTTTTACTAGTGTCCCCGCTTTGTATAAACATGGATGTCAAACTATGGTAATGTGTGTAACATTAATTTTATTAATGTAATATACTTTTTATGCATTATTTTAAAAAAATATTAGCATACTGCACTCCTTGTCTATATAAGCTATAAGTGTGCCAAGTTTCAGTCTCCTCCGTCCGCGTAATTTTCGTAAAAAGGGATCCAGTTTTTGCGTCATGTATTTATATATAGATTATTATTATATTCTACGTCACTAAGGAAGTAGTAGTGGAAATAGTAGTAATATGACTCCAACTATTTAGTTTTTCGATAGGCCTTAATTTTTAACGTCAGTACATTTTATTATTTTTTTCTAATTTACTAGGAGCAGTGGTCAATTACGGAACACGCTGAGCCGTGCGCGTGAGTTGTGTGAGCGATGGCGAAGCGGCAGCAACACGCCGTCACCCCCTGCACCCGCACCCGACGACGAGGGTGGGGGACGGCTCGCGCGCTGGTTCAGCGTGCGCCGTGGCTCCACACACCAGTATGACATGCATACTCATGAGACTGACAAGATGCCCAAGTTGCCTGAGGTTAGTAAGAGAAGCTGTTAGCGACTAAACCATTAAAGAGGAATTTAAAACAATGAAACCTTATTTAAGTAATATTATTGATGCGTTTCCTAAACGATCAATTGAAATTAACGAATATAAAAAAAAATACTTATTATTATCAAAAGTATAATATTTTCCATACGTGTATTTTTATTCGTGTATGGCACCGGCTATTGCGTTTGTATGCAAATCCAGTTTAAATCCGGTATTCCGGCAACGGCACGAGACCGCCACTGGATACTGGATTGCTGTCGTGTCGAAGCAACATTCTTAATATACATTAAAATTGAAATATATCATAAAACTTTTACTTATTAACAACTTAATCAAAGCATCATATTTTCATTCATATTATAGAGCAGTTAATTCCACTTAATTAAACCTGTTTTAATTGTATTGCTTTTTGTACAGAAAATCCTTGAGAAGTTAAACTGACGTTGATTAACGGAGTATAAAAATCAACAGTGTGATTGCTTTTATCTTAAAAGTTGTTCGTTTATAACGAACGTCAATTGTTACGTTGTATGTTCTCATTTAATATAGTTGAGCCAATTTTACAATATTGGGATTTATGGATAGTTATCAAGTGCAGTTTATAGACGCTAACTTCAATGTAGAACTCAATGAACAGCGAAGTTTTAGTACTCATTGGTCATTGGCTTCCTGTGCGTTCATGATAATTTCTGGAATTAAAATACATCATTCATTGGTTTGAACGCCATCTTTAATTCCAACGGCCGCTAAAGGACTCGTACAATTAAATATATGATGTACATGATTCACATTTATATAGTGATGAATCATGATCGGACGCTCGAGTGTCTCGCCGTTCTACAACAAAACCGCAGTAACCAAGTAGAATACTCGGCAACACGTACATATGTATGTACTACTTTGTTAAATAAATAGTCTATTTAAACATGTGATATAATGATGTGCGATCGCTGTCCAGTGAGCTACCATAGTGGATTCATGTTTACGATTGTAATTTTTTACTTCAGTATATTTTTAGTGAGACGGCATGAGTAACGTGTTATTCGTAAATGTCAAAAGTGAATTTAAATTTTTCTTACCGGTAATCTGACGATAATAGACGGCGAATCAGCCATGTTCTGTGTAAAAGTTGTTCGTGAAAAAGCTCTTTACTCAATGACAACATTTGATGTATACGTAAGTCACGTGATCGCTAAACGGGTGCGGTTGGGTGCTTTTGACGTTTACGTGTACGATGTCATATTATTTTAAAACTTGACACGGTCCATGTGAACCGGTTTCTTTAATATCGTGCGCAGATATAAATATAGTGACGTGATCAACCGGTCATTTTATGAGTTTATACGCATATGATACAAATGCTGGATGCACGACGCGCGCCAACTAAATTTCATCACATGTACACGCTCGAATTTCTAAGACGATCACAAATAAATGCACGAGTGAAACCGTTTCATCTGGACGTTGTCAAGGGAATGAAACATTGCAACCACATTCACATAAGCACGAAATTTACCTAAGTATTTATTTTTAATGTTAACACGCATTCATTCATTTGTGTATTTATTAATTCACTACTCGCTTGGTACGAAGATATGTTTTGCACATATGAACATTTGAAGGTTACTCATATTACTTTGCATATGTAAGAGTACAGTTTGGAGGACTGTATTTTTTTATAAATACACCACAATATTTTAATATAAGGACAATTACATAAACAAAACTTGCGTGTGAACTGTACATTAATGTTATTGACCTATAAGTTACAAATAAATTGTTTTCTATATATTATCCTCTAGATTGTTTATCATAATAATTATGTTACTCTGTATTTATTCTGAGTTTGTATCGATTACAAAGCGATCTTTCTTGTATCGATTAAAATTTATTTTAAGATATTCGAGGATACACACGTTCTTATTCTATGATTTTTATTTGTTTACCGTATTGGATTTTCTTACACCATTGAACACGAAATGAGCATAAGTCAAGTTTGTTTTAATTTCTTCACATAACATTTTTAACTATTATATACATAACATGTAGATTGCTATCAGTGTTTCTTTTTTATTCATTAGTAATGTAACTGTAGTAAATAATAATGAATGAATGATGAATTTAATAAACTTAATACTACAAGTATTTAAAATGAATATGCTTAAAATTTTAGTTGGAGGAGGACATGTTCTCCTGCGGTGGTGAGGTACGAGGTGGTAGGGTACCTCCGCCCTCACTAGGTGCTCCGCCGGACTCCCTCACACCAATCCAACTT
Organism: Philaethria dido; assembly: GCA_033558755.1. NCBI lineage: Eukaryota > Metazoa > Arthropoda > Insecta > Lepidoptera > Nymphalidae > Philaethria > Philaethria dido. Next base: position 845,811 of record JAKGSA010000344.1, on the reverse strand, counting down.
CGGCGAAGACACGTGGTCGCGGCTATTATACATAGTGAGAACTCCTACGTCGCTACTTTGCAGAGGCTTATCAACGTAAGTTACTGACGTTTATGTACAGAAAGTGTGTAACTTTGTGAATGGTTCAGTTCATGGTGAGGTTGAATTTCATCGAACCATCAAACTTTTATATGCTTAAGATCTCACCTTCAAGAAACTTTTTATAGAATGTCTATATCACATAGTAAGTACAATAATATGTCAAAAATTAATTAAGCTTTGATTTGCACTTCAATGTTTTTAGCTATACACATATTTCTTTTATGTTTTCTTGGTATTTATTTTTAAAAATATGGCGGATTATTTGATTAAAGTATCAACGCTATAGGCAATTTCGCATGATATTACATAATAACCTCTTTCGCATTCCGCTTAATTACTTTCAAAATAATTGAATTAGATAATATACGTAATAGTAAGAGTCGATAACTTACGTATATAGTGATCACGGTAATTTCTCACGATTTTTTGCTTCAACATCTATCATTAAACAGTGATTAGTGTGTACCTATATGTTGTATTACACCTTTCTATCGCACTGTCAACTAATCTCCTATCACATTTGACATTAAAGATGTAATCTATGCTTATACTTATAAAGGTAATAATATATAAAATGACATCTATTTTTGACCCTATACTTTAATAAAAAAGTATATAACATAAAGTTCATTAGGTACCTATTGCTTAGTTATTATGTAGGCCAATACGCTTTTTTTCATTTTTTTCTACGTGTCCTCTATACTAGAAATAGAAAAGGAGTTTATAATTTAAAACTAATATTGGAAACAAATTCTGACGTTTGCGTATTGTTTAATTATGTGACTTCCCAATTAATTGTGTCATATGGGGCAAAATGTCGACAAATCCGCGGGTGGCCAATGCCACATAAGTAAACGGTAAATTATAACATAGCATGCATCACTATCGTGGGAAAACATGCAAGCTGCTACAACTGGAATGACCAGTTGGAATCCTTTGTGCTAAAACTATTCGAAGCATTGTATATCGCATTTAAATAAGGAAAATTATTTTAATTGTATTCAATTATTTATATTTAATTACTATCTGTTGTATACATTATTAAAGGACATAAAGAAATAAATGAGTATTATATTTTAATATAAATATGGATGTCAACTAGAAATGAGCCAAGTGAAATATGGCCTAATTATAAATAGTATAGTATAATTATGGTAATATTTACAAAAAACACAGTTCTTGTCGAAACATAACTAACTTCGTGACATACAAAGAGTAAACCGCTTGCCTTGCAAAGATACAGATTGATAAATATGTGAATACATCAAATTACCATAACTGGAATTATATAAGCGAAGTGAACGCGTTCCTTCATCTGACTCAATGAAATATTTCAATGCAATCCAATTGATATGAACGCATACTTACATATACTTTAAAAACAAACTTCAGTGAATCCATAAAAAAATATATTTTTATTAATTGTGAATATTCTCGTCGTATTTATTTCTAAATAAGTGATATATGAAAAGAAAACTAAAAGTATTTCAAAATTACGTAAGAAATTTTAGCTATAATTATACCATATTATATAAGTCTTACTAACTAGAACCAATACTTTATGTCCATGTAAATGATGTAGGAGGATATTAAAATATTAGTTGATTAATATTTCGTTTCGTACACTTCGAGCCAAATAAGCCTATGCCCTTTTAACATAAATCGATTAATTACATCGTTTTGAATTTTAATAAAGGGAAATATACAATTAATCGTAATATAGTTTCATTACCCTTTAATCGATTTTGTACTAGCGCTACTCTTACAGACTAGAAGCTAGGTATTAAGTCCAATCTGACATAATAACGTAACATTATGCTAGACTGGAATGTCACGTGTATATAACAACAAAGAGTAAAATAATAATACAACGTGTGTATGAAAAAGGTTACAGACCATATTGGGCCATTTTGTCATTACGTAAACAATTATTTGTTGTCGCAATTTTAATCAATCTTTTGATGTCAGTATAATGCACGATTGAAGTGTTTCTATTATTGTATTGTAACTAAAATTCATTATGTTTATTTATAATGGTTGTGTTGTTAAAACTCAAATATCTAATAATTATCAGACAGTGTTAAATATTTGTTTTACGCAATCAATGTCAATTCAAAAGACCGTGCTGTCAGTAGTTTGAGATATTACAGACACGCCCACAATTTCGGCAACAGTTGTAAGAACCTGTTTTCTTTTATTTATTTAAATACTTTAAATAATTAATTAACGGAGAAACTTCCAAGGTCTATTTATTCGTCAGACAGTTTCGTTTTACCGTAATTGACATAACGTTGCTATTTTAAAAAGATAAACACAACTAAAGTTCTTTGTGAGAAAGTTTGTAAATCCTTTACAAAAACAGTTTACAAAATACTATTACACAACGTTAATTGAATTCGCTTGTTAAGTGTAAAAGTCAAAAAAGGATGAACCCACGCAAATTTAATTATAATATACACTAGACTTCCAATCACTCACAATACAAGAGAAAGTACTCCGACCACTGGACATTAAAGTCTTAACAAACATGTTGACATTTCTCATGTACATAACACGCCAGCGATGAAAGAGGAAACATTGAAATTGATAGCAATTATAATTGATGCTCGCAAACATTAGCTAGCGTTATGCAATTCGTCAAATAATCTATGCAAATAGTCTACTACTCTTTGTATTACCATACGGAGGTGGCGCTTGACAGGCCTCTTGATTAAGTTGTCAGTTGACAGTTGCAAAACTTTGTTAGTCCTCTGTTAATCCACTGTTTAATGACATTTACTATAAGCGGTCACAAGCCTATTACGATCGACTACTGATACTGATTTCTATTACACAACTCATCAAAAATTCTTGTAATTAAGCGAAAACCGCGCAATTTGAGGAATATTTACATATTGTATCACTTCCTAAGAACTCTTGTAAGCTCTTATAATCGTTATCTTTATTGATCGTAAAATTATATTAAAATTGACAATATCTACCCCGTAATGATTTGCTCATGTTTTATGCGTAAATTATTAATGATTCCCATAATTGACGTTTAAATGTTGTGTTCCATTAATTTTTGAGGTCATCGAGATAACTTAACTACCTTTTTTCATAAAATTACCACTTTTTTATTTATATAATTATTAAATTAATGCACCTGTCAGCTTTTGTATTTATGATGTAGACTTAAAGAAGTATAATTTTAACCTTCATAAATTACACATTTGAGGCATAAACATATTTAGATACATTTTTACATATTGACACGAATATTCCTTAAATTTTCGTCAATATTTTACAAATAAAACCGATTTCGAAATGACATACTTTTCAACTTTCATTTCTATTTTTCTTTAAAAAGGCAAATATTTCTTTGTCACGTCAGGTAGAATGTTAAAAATTACACATAAATATTTATATAATACCGCTTTAAAATGTCTGTTTCACTTGTATTGTTCGCCCACAATTTGCATGTCATGAATTTGCATATTAGGAAGTGGGACAGTTTTAATAGGCTCTGTTAACAAGTTGACTGTCCGAGGTCACCAGAGTAGTAAATGGCGCGTGTTGGTCTCCCTAACTGGCGCTTGAATCCTATTGTATTTATTATACTGTCAGCATTTTATGTAAATTCGGAATGGATCGTAAATTCATAGAACTTCCTACTTAATAACAACGGCCCATAGAAGAGCACATAATGAGGAAAACATTATCGCAAAGCAATGTCTTAAAATCTGTATGGACCCAAATGTTTATATTTTATTTTAGTTCCTTATGTTTTTATAAGATTAATATTAATGAGCAAAAAAGCGAACATCGTCAATAGATGACTACTATAAATATGCTCGTTTGCAAAAAAACCCTTGGAAAATAAAATATGAATGTCAGAAATCTTTACTAAGTCGCTCATTATTAAAGTTTATCGATGTAACTTACAATAAATGTGGAGTTCAAAGTCCTAAATGTACACAGTTTAAATATATTGTAATAAACATACTCGTAGTATGTGTAGCAACTTATTATTTATTCTGGACCTAATTATATATTTAAATAGAAGACGATATGCTAACTTCTGAAGTTAATGAGTGTATTTAAAATGAACATCTTTATGGCGGATAGTGTGTGTATATCTAATACAATAAACACTTGGACAGTTTTCTGTTTCTAAATATATACACAGATACACAGTGAACTTATACTTAAGGTTATCTATCAATCTAAAAAAGAAAAAAAAAAATTCAAATTCATATAAAATAACATATTAATAACAATTCAATGATGCAAGAACATATATTTTTTTTATTTTCACTTGAAAACTCTAAGCATCAAGACAAGAGCTAAAGTTTTTACAGTCTATAAACACGTTAAGTATTCTAAGAGATGACGCACTCAAACGAACTATAAGAAAATTTATTTCCGTATTCATGCGACAAGGTAGTTTATATAAAACATCCTAGCTTATGTGAGACATTGAAATATGTTGTTACATTTTTGCATACAAAATATTATGATAATTAAAGAGGCCTCAGTTCTAAACAATGATGACAAAATTCCTTATATTATATAAAAACATTCACTAATACTTCTTAAGTCTGGTTCTTATTGAATAATTTGTTCCCCAGGACTATAAGAAACCTTTAGAAGAGAGTAGTCCCGCGATTTTAAATGCAAGTAAAATCCAGACGCTATTCCATCGACTGCCCGACATCCTGCAATGTCATCTGCACTTCCGCACTGCTCTTGCGGACTGTGCGCGAACGTGGGACCGCGATGAAAAAATTGGTAAGTTCTAGCAACATCATATACGCAAATTGATATTCTCTTATCCTAGATTTTTACGCTATGTCTGTCATAATTATTACATGATTTTTATTACAGGCGAGGTCTTCTTGAACGCATTTTCCAAGGCAGTTGTGCTGGACGTATACTCGGATTTCATAAACAATTTCTCAGTAGCAATGGAATTGGCAAAGATGGAATCTAAGCGAAAGTCGGCGTTGGCGGACTTCTTCAAAGTGAAGCAAATCAGCGCACATGACAGGCTTTCTTTCTTCGGACTAATGGTGAAACCGGTGCAACGGTTTCCTCAGTTTATTATGTTTCTACAGGTAATGAACGTCACTAGATAATTTCAATTTTTTACATTCAACTACTATTTATATTTATATAAAACCTATGTTATTAGTATAAAAACAAACTTGAAACCATTACAGTTACAGTGAGAAACTAGAAACTCAATTACTATACTCTATAGTAATTGCAATAACCACAGATATATAATTAACAAAATTTAGATATACTAAATTATATACAAATTAATTGTAGATTTTTTCTTTTTCTTTGTCAAAGTTGGAATCAATCATTAATATTGTTATTCCGTTACTTTAAAAAGATAAATAGTTATTGACTTAAAAAAATATTAAGTTAAATAATTATCAACGTAAATAGGCCTATCGTGGCGCAGAGGCACAAGCATGTGACTGTAAACAGGACAGGTTGTAGGATTCATATGCCAGGAAATGAAAATATTAAATAATATTTAGTATTTTTATTTCCTCGCTCTAGTAACAAGGCATAGGCAAGGCAATGCGGCGTTCAGTTCTGTCACTCATCACGCAATGCCTTAATTCGGCGGAAAGTGAGGAACGGAAATGTTAAAAGAAAACAAATTGTCTTAACACTAGGTTATCTGATTCCTATTGCCTACCCTGTTATGTGCGGGATACAGTGTGAAGCTATAAAAAAGAAAAGTAAATATTCTTTCATTGCAGGATCTCTTAAAACACACCCCGCACGGTCACTCGGATCGCGTGTCTTTACAACGCGCGCTCACCAGACTGGAGGCGCTAGCCGACGCTTTAAATGAGAGGAAACGTGACGCTGAAAGGACTCAGGTATGTAATTAATTGCATTTTAATTTATGCAATTTTTATTTTGAAGTTCCCAGTTTTCAAGTCATTCAAGTCGTATCTATAAGTTCTTGATATATTTATAGATGTTTTTTAAAGAAAGAAATGTGTAATTTTTTTTAATAATGAAAGCATAATATGATGTAGGATACAATTTTATAATATAATAGTGTCTGATAATAGTGGATTTTAATCTTCCACCCTATAAAATAAAGTTATTTAAAAACTAAACATAAAAAGATAAAGAACGATAAAGTGAAAAAAAAATATAAGATTATTAGGAATATTAAAACATTAAAAAACATCTCCTTTTCCAGATAACTATAATCTAATTTATATAGTACTAAAACATATCGACGGGTCCTACGTACACTGGTACAAATGTAAAAACAAAAAAAGA